>CM046876.1:214339855-214814224 GCA_025667525.1 Glebionis coronaria | reverse complement strand
GGTTTATAGTCCTCGTAGCACGTCGAGTGTTCGTAAGATTTCGTCTTCACCTTCGCCTTCATTGTCACAAACCATTGATGCTTGCCAAATCGAGGCTAATTTGGAAAATAAGATTTTTGATAAGCTTAAGGGATTGTTAATTGAGTTTAAAGTTGGTGAACAACCCACTCCCGCTACGGCTAAAGCGGTTGAGGTTTCGTGTATGTATTGTGGTGGAGCTCACGATTACTCCGAGTGCATTACCAACGGTGGCAACACTTCGAGTGCATACGCGGCCGCGAGAACTTATAACCGACACGGTCAAGTTACCCGCATTAATCAATTGACTCCACCGGGTTTTCCACCAAATGAAAATGCTAACAATTATCGAAACAATCAAGTTGGTTATCAAGGAAATCAAAGGAACAATTATAAGGGAAACAAATATGGGAATCAAGGGGGTAGTAGTCAATTGCAAAATCAAAACCAAAACCGTAATTTTCAAAACCCAAGTCAAGGTGTTCAAAATGCTTACACTAAAGAGCTTCCAAATGACTTTTTGAATTACGCTACGGCAAATGATAAAATTTTAAAAACATTCAAGAGCAATTGTCTAGTCAAGCTAGGGAAACGGCTAAACACGCAAAGGAGTTAGCTAATTTTGCTAAGGAAAATGCCAATATGAAAATTGAGTTGAAAAACGATTTTGCTAATCAAATTAGAGGTCAAAACAATAAAATTGAGCAAAGTCATTCTAGGCTTAAACAAAGGATAGACCAAAAAGCCGCTAGTCAAGATGTTAAGCTAAATGCTATTTTAGAAGCAATCATGACGAACAAAGCCTCTACTTCGGGTAGTCTACCTAGTAACACCATATCAAACCCGAAGGGAGAGATGAAAGTGATTACCACACGAAGTGTTAAGACACTTAAGGAACCGACTCCTCAACCAATTGCTCCTACGGAGGATGCAATTGAGGAAGAACCCGAGGTGGTGGTCGAAAAGGAGCATGTCCCAATCCCACGAAGTACCGATCAAGCCACACCTACGGTTGATCCATTACCACATTTGGAACCCGAGATTCCAAAGGCTATGCCTATGCCTCAACCCACACCACCTTTACCCTATCCATCGAGACTTAGAAAGGAGAAACGTCAAGAGCGCGATAATTATCAATTTGAGCTTTTTATGAAATGTTTCGTGACGTTCATTTTAACATGAGTTTTGTCGATGCTTTTGTCATGATGCCTCAATTTGCCGCTAACTTTAAGAGTATGTTGAACAAAAAGGAGAAATTGCAACAATTGTCTAGTTGTTCATCGGTTTATCTTAACCGCATACCTCAAATAGTCGGTGATCCCGGTAAATTCTTGATTCCTTGTGCAATCCAAGATATGGAAGAATGCTATGCCTTGGCCGATCTTGGTGCTAGTATTAACTTGATGCCACTTTCAATCTTCAAGTCACTCAATCTTCCTAATCTTACTCCATCACTAATGTCTATTGAGTTGGCCGATCATTCCACGATTCCCGCGTGTGGATTGGCGGAAGACGTTTTTGTGAAAGTGGGAAAGTTCTATTATACGGTAGACTTTATCGTTGTCGATATTCCCACGGATCCTCAAGTTCCTCTCATTTTAGGTCGTTCGTTTTTAGATACGTCTATGGCTTTAATCGATGTGCATGCTAGAAAGATCACCTTACATTTCAACGATGAGGAACTTGTTATAAACGCAACTCAAAATTCTCAAATTTCTCATGTTTATTCGGTTGCAACCATAAACCTCGTTGACATGATCGACGTTGTTTGCGAGGAATTTTGACAAGAAGTTCTAGGTTTTGGTGATGATGAAATAGTGGCAATCCCACTATGCTAGATCACATTCTTGTTTGCGAGGAATTTTCACAAGAAGTTATAGGTTTTGGTGATGATGAAGGTGGTGGTTTTACGTTGGAAGAATTCGATGTTCCACGTACTTGTGACGAAGACCTCGACAACGATGAGGACTTCTCGATTATCAAGGATTTTCTAAACGATTTCCCATTCCCTCCACCCGAGGAGGTTATGAGTATCGAGCCTAAATCTTCAATTGAGGAACCACCTATCTTCGAGTTGAAAGATTTACCTCCTCATGTTGAATATGTATTTTTGGAGGAGGACGACAAGTTGCCGGTTATTATTTCGAAAGTTCTTTCAAATGATGAAAAAACCGCACTTGTCGATGTTCTAAAGGATCACAAAGGGGCAATTGCGTGGAAGTTATCTGACATTAAGGGGATCGATCCCAAATTTGTACCCACAAAATCTTAATGGAGGAGGATTATAAACCCTCAATCCAATGTCAAAGGAGGGTGAACCCCAAAATTTACGACGTCATCAAAAAGGGAGGAATGACCGTTGGGTGAGTCCTATCCATTGGGTGAGTCCTATCCATTGTGTCCCTAAAAAGGGAGGAATGACCGTTGTGCCAAACGATGCCAACAAGTTAATTCCAACTAGACTCGTGATCGGATGGCAAGTGTGCATTGACTATCGTAAGTTGAACGACGCCACTCGTAAAGACCATTTTCCCTGGCCCTTCATGGACCAAATGTTGGAGCGTCTTGCGGGAAACGATTTCTATTGCTTTTTAGATGGTTTTTCCGGTTACTTCCAAATCCCCATCGATCCTCGTGATGAAGAAAAAACTACGTTTACGTGTCCATATGGAACGCTTGCCTATCGTAGAATTCCATTCAGACTTTGCAATGCACCGGGGACCTTTCAAAGGTGCATGATGGCTATTTTTCATGATATGATCGAGAAGACAATGGAAGTCTTCATGGATGACTTTTCCGTGTTTGGTAGTTCGTTCACTTCGTGTTTGTCGCATCTTAAGAGAATGTTGAAGCGTTCTGAGGAAACCAACCTTGTGCTCAATTGGGAAAAATGTCATTTTATGGTTAAAAGTGGAATCGTCTTAGGGCACAAGGTTTCGAAAGCGGGGATTGAGGTAGATAAAACTAAGGTAGACGTCATCGCCAAATTACCTCATCCCAAAACCGTTAAGGGATAGGAGTTTCCTAGGCTACGCGGGCTTTTATCGTCAATTCATTAAGGATTTTTCAAAGATTTCTCGACCTATTACACATCTCCTCAAAAAAGATGCACCCTTTGTCTTTAACGAAGATTGTGTACGAGCCATTGAAATCCTTAAGAGGAAATTTACCGAAGCTCCCATTCTTGTTGCTCCCAATTGGAACCTCCCCTTTGAGCTCATGTGTGATGCTAGTGACTACGCTATTGGGGCCGTATTGGGGCAACGTCATGATAAGCACTTCTTGCCTATTCACTATGCAAGCAAGACGATGACGAGCTCAACTAAAAAAAACTATAACGGAAAAGGAATTCCTTGCCGTGGTGTATGCATTTGAGAAAATTCGACCTTATCTCGTCTTGACTAAATGCATAGTGTATACGGATCATTCGGTTATCATGTATCTTGTGGCTATACAAGAAGCAAAGCCGAGATTACTTCGTGGGATTCTCCTCCTACAAGAATTTGATCACAAATTCGTTGACAAAAAAAGAAGCCGAGAATCTATCGGCCGATTATCTTTCCGTTTGGAAGATCCTCACCAAAGTGTTTACGAGCCAAAGGATATCACCAAAACATTTCCGCTCGAGACACTTGGTGTAGTGAATTCTAAGCTTGATTCATCTACCCAATGGTTTGCGGACATCACAAATTACCATGCGGGGAACTTCATCATCAAGTGTATGATGAATCAAGAAAAACGAAAATTCTTTCGTGTCGTCAAGTTCTATTTTTGGAACGACCCTTACTTGTTTTGAACTTGTGCGGATCAAATTATTCGACGTTGTGTCTTTGGTACCGAAGCTTCAAACATCATTAGAGCTTGTCACAAGGGACCCACGAGTGGTCACCATGGTGCTAATCTCACGGCTAAGAATGTTTTTGATGCCGGTTTCTTTTGCCCTACTATTTACCGAGATGCACATGCACTTGTGAAGTCATGCGACTCATGCCAACGACAAGGAAAAGCCTCACAAAACGATGAAATGCCACAAAATGTCATCCAACTGTGTGAGATCTTTAACGTTTGGGGCATTGACTTTATGGGGGCGTTCCCATCATCTCATGGTAATAAGTACATCCTTATCGCCATTGACTACCTATCTAAGTAGGTGGAAGCTAAGGCTTTTCCCACCAACGATGCTCGTGTGGTAGTCAAGTATTTGAAAAGCTTGTTTTATCGGTTTGGAACCCCTCGTGCGATCATAAGCGATCGTGGAACCCATTTTTGTAACGACCAATTCGAAAGGGTCCTAAGGAAATATAGGGTTACACATCGGCTTTCTACGACTTATCACCCAGAAACGAGTGGGAAAGTCGAGGTTTCAAACCGAGTGTTGAAAAGGATCTTGGAGAGATCGATTGGGGAAAACCCACAATCTTGGTCGGATAAGTTGGACGATGCTTTATGAGCCTTTAGGACCGCTCATAAGACGCCCATCGGGCGCACTCCTTATAAGCTTGTGTATGGGAAGAATTGTCACTTGCCAATTGAACTCGAACACAAAGCTTATTGGGCCCTTAAGCATTGTAATGATGATATGGAGACCGTGGGAAAACACCGGAAAAGCAACTTAATGAATTAGATGAATTGAGGGATATTGCTTATGAAAATTCATTGATTTACAAAGAAAAAACTAAAACGTTTCATGACTCAATAATTAAAAACCAGGTTTTTAACATTGGAGATCAAGTGTTGCTTTTTAACTCTCGTTTGAAAATATTTTCCGGTAAGTTGAAATCCCGTTAGTCCGGTCCATTCACCATGACTCAAGTTTTTCCTTATGGAACCATCGAGCTAGCTCAAAATGATGGACCCAATTTCAAGGTGAATGGACATAGGTTGAAGCACTACTTTGGCGGGGAAGTTCCATCCTTGAACTACCTCGACCAAATTCACCTTCCCCAATGATAATTAGTATTGAGGGGATCGAGTCGAGCTCATGACTCGGCAATAAAAAACGAGGTGTCTTGTGGGGGAGTTCCCATGCTTATCCATGTACATATTATCGCTTTCTAATGTAGTTTAATGTGAGGGGATTTGTGCCCTTCAAACCTTTGTTCCGTGGTTGTTTGTGATTTGTGGTTTTTAGATGATCATGATCTTCACGATTGGAGCCTCTCGTGTTCGTTTTATGGGAGCACTCGATCGTTTGCTTGGAAGAGTTTCTCAATATCCATGATATATCCTTAGATGTTCTAACCTTAGGTTTTTAGCACACTTCATAAACGGCTTTAAATTTAACGGTTACACCCTTTCCATGCTAGATTAAGCATTCGACTACGTCTCTAGTATGGGGGTTTTCCAATCCTTAGACTCGAAACATTGAGGACAATGTTTAACATTAGTATGGGGGGGGGGGGTGAATAGATACTTGCCTTGCCAAACCTTCACGCTTTCCAAAGTTTATCTTTTTGTTTATCGTTTTGTTGTAAAATAAGGCTAAAAATGGCCAAAATTTAAATTTTTTCTCATGTTTCATAAGTGTTTGAAGACACGAATGTAGATTTTCCGATGGCGAGAATAAGAGTAATTTTTTACTCGACCGTGCGTGTTGAGCACTTAGCTTTGATTCCTTAACTTTATATTAGGCTAAGTCTCTTAAATGAGGACGAGAAATGATAGAGTTAATTATAAGTTACTATGCTAAACGTAGAAGTCGCTCTTCTTTCAAAAACTCATGTGTTCTCGTTATTTGCTTATTCTCCCGTCGCTTGTAAACATTTTTTTCTTAATAAATATTGACTTAGCGGTTTAGTCTTGATTGTTGGTTTCTAGTCTTTTCTAGTAGCTTCCATGTAATTAAACTGGGAAGACATTAAGGTATCACTAGCGTAACGGTTTTGAAGTATTGGCAACCCGAATAATCGAAAGCTTCACCCAATAATAAGATTTCAAGTGCTCACCTAAATCAAGCAAACAATTTGAAGCTCACAAGGCCGAAAAATCTATGCAAAATTGAAAGTGAATCAAGCTTAATCTTTGAAGCTTTAAAGATCCAAAATTTGCTTTAGCGTGAGGATATACGTCTTTGGCCATAATAAAACCACCGATGAGGAGGATAATAAAAGGCAAGGCAAGATCGAAGTCATAATAAAAGCTTCATGGCGAAGTTGAATAAAAGATGGAGGTAAACCTATGATAATAAGGCCCTTCCGTTAGGCGACGTATAAAAGTCTTGGTAATAAGTCTTATGTTCAAAACCGTTATAAAACCATGTTTATCGATCCTTCCTGTTGACTTAATTTTTTGACATCGTTGTCTATTAATAGGGGTTATTAATTCGATGGTCTTGGTTACACCGTTAGGACTCTATTTTTAGACCTAAATCTCTATTATCGCATAAGTAAAAAATGTATCCTCGTGAAACATTCAAGACAAAATAAAATATAAGAGATACCACTTAGGAAAATGGGAGGATAAGTACGTGATTAGGGCATATGAGTAGTGTTATCATTACTAACTTTTAATGACAATGATCTTGTTGCACGCTTAACATGGAATTGGTGTGAAAATCGAGGACGATGAAATTATTTCTAACGAAGCATTCACGTGTTCTTATTCTATGAACCTAAACGTCCCATTTTGCGATGAAAAACATACATTATGTCTAAAACGCAAGTAGTAGTAATAGTAGTAATGTAGCTAGTTTATCATTCAATAAAGGTGCATAAAAATGAATTTTGGAGGTGCTATGGTACTTTATTCTAACATTACGTGAGGGAACGGCAGTAGTTTAGTATGGGGGAGTGATGAGACTGCTTTTATACATAGTCTCATCGTCTAAAACGGGCTTTAAATGCATTAAATGTCATCAAAAATGCCAAATATATGCTTGTGTTTGTTCAATGTGTATTTTAGGTACGAATATCGAGAAAATGACAAAAAATCACAAGAATCCATAAAAAACGAACACGAGGAAAGAAGCCGCACAATGAACTGGACCCGAGTGTTGAATTTCCAAAAAAGACCCTTGAAGAATTGAAGATTGGCAAGAATGGTCCTCTAAGTTTGAAGACTTTTCATTTTATACCCTTGTAAAACTCTAAAAATACATTGTGGTCTATAAAATGTCAAGAGTTTACGTATTTGGTCTTTGAAGAATCAAGTTGTACAAGAAACCAAAGCCGGGATTGCAATTAAACGGAATGATTATGAGTACTTTCGGATCGACTCGACAATGTTTGAGGACTTTACAAGAAAATAGAAAGTAAATCCCAAAACCCGACAATGAAGTGAGCATGAAAAACCGATCCCTAATCCCAAAATAATATTTTACGGAATAACCTGCACCCGTTTAACGGGTCGGGTCAGCCCGTTTAATATTTACTATAACCAACTTTAAACCTATTTATAACCACCAGGCCCTTTTTAAATGGGCCTAATCACTACCCCAGCCTGAAATCCAAACCATCCCAATCCCAGGTCAATTATTATTAACCAGGGTTTTTTATTAAAAATGTGGAGGGAGATTTTTACTATGCAATTAATCAGGATTAAACCCCCAAATCACCATCTCAAGAACCCTAACCATCCCCAGTCCTACCCAAGCAGCAAATCAAAGGGGAAACCCTAATTACCACCTAAACTTGATAATTTAACCTTGCAAGAACACAACCATGTGTAAAGATTCAAAGCAGGGGTCCCACTACAGCTCAACAATACCCACGGGTTGCACAAGTAGACAAGATGGCTTGACCAAATTAATGGTTTGTGTTAAATCTTTGCTCCCCACAACAAAGATGAAGAGTCAAGATGGAATAGTACACTGTATCAGTCACATGGCATCAAGAAGACCAAGAATCAAACTAAGGCATCATATAGCATATTCGAATCTTCAAAGGGGTATTTCTGGACATTCAAAGATTAGGGTTAGTTTATTTTATTTTTCTAGAACAATATTGTAAACCCTATAAAAAGGGTGATAGGAAGTAGCAGAAGAGTTTTGTTCTTGTTTTTCTTTTCCTGAATCACAACTTGTAAACCCTCTTTTATTGTTGAATGAAAAGCGGTTAAGTATTTGTTGATGAAAAGAAACGAGTTCCCATTTAATTTTCCTGTTCAAGTTATAAAATTTGTTTGAATTGTTATCTTTCTGTTTCAAGCTTTATCATTTTCTTTATTTACATTGTTGGTTAACTATTAGTTTAAGATTCATATTTTACAAGAACATCAAGGAGTGTTTCCAGCCTTGTGACTAGGAGTTCCTTTTTGTTTGTTGTGAAGGAAAGTGAGATAGACACGTATCCAGTTTTTTTTGTCAAGAGGCAATAGTTTCAACATCTTGGCTGTTGAATTCCATCATGATCATAGTTCACTGATTTTCGAAAATATCAAGGGACGGTGAGTGGTGGGATTCGGCAACACAATTTGTGGGGTGTTTGCTCCTCTAGAGAGAAGTTTTTCTGTTTAAATACCAAAGTTCATAAAGTTTCAAGTGAAAAATGCAAAAAAAAGGAAAAAAAAACGAAATCAGTAGGGTATAATTATTATTGTTACTGTTTCTTCTTCATTTGCTAACCATTGGCAGGAAAAAGGAAGCTTGTGACTTTTTCGCCGTCACATAAGCTCAAAAAGTCGAGAGCGTGGACGTACATTCTTGCAGTACGTCTTTCTTTCCCTTTTTTATTTTTTTTTCTCTTAATACTTATTATTTGTTGATCATGAGAGTTTTTGGCATGCTGAGTTTTCGTTAGTTTCATGATAAATTATCTTGTGTTGATGACTCAAGTACTCTGGGTTTAACCTGTCATTAAATCAGTTGAACTTTTCCTAATCTGCTATGCTTGATTTGAGGAGGGTGTCAGCGAATTTTTAAATTATATCTGGATACTCAACAGTGGTGATCCCATTCACTAACTGTTGATGTTTCACGGTTGATATCACTGCATATCCACTATCGGAACAAGGAAACTAAAAATTTTCTTATCAGTAGGTAGGTTGGGTTTTATTGGTGAGTAAACAAGTTAGTTGCTTATTGTTGAGATTGCTTAGAGGTTTAGCAACACCTGAGTTTTGTTTTGAGTGTGATTATCTGATTCGTTTGTAATATTGTGGGTGAAGCGTTGCTGTTTGATTATTTATATGTGTGTTTGACTCCTCACAACCAAAAGGTTGTGAGGGTGCCGTCTATAGCCCAGCAACATCAATAATCTCCTTTTCCGGGCTCCCAAAATCCCTTGAGTTCTAACCAACAACAAGTATAAAGAAGAGAAGCGAGGTCTGAGTGGTTTTGAGTGCAAATCTGGGCGATTTAGTGTTAAGATGTATTGGGTTGGTGATTTTGAGTATTTTATGTTACTATAGATCGAGTATTAAAGAGAAATCAGGCCTTCTCAAAGCATACAGTGAGCTAAAAGTGCTCATTTTTCATTTTTCTTAATTTTCTGACACGGTTTGCATTATAATCTTACTTGTTCTCATTAGATTTAGATCATTGTTCGAAGTTTTGGAGTGATACAAGTGCTAGTCATCAGTTTTTTTTAAAAAAAGTTTTTACAAAAAGGGGTGTGGTCAGGACTCGAACCTGCGCCACCCACCTCACACGCCAACGCCTCAACCATCTGCCTTGGGTCTTTTACTGATAAGACTTTTCAAGGGCAGATATATAAGGGGTGTTTCGTTTTGCTTATATATTAATCTTCGAGTTTTATAAGCTGGTTTTCAGCTTATTTAGTAAGCGAATTTCCCCTTTTACATTTTTCCTATGATATTGTTGTAGTTTAGGATTTTGCTAAATAACAGTTTTTATTTTTCACGTTTTAAACTAATTTTTTATTATTATTTTATTTCCCGGTTTTAGAAAATAGAGAAAAAATTGATTAATTTAGTTTAAAAATTTATAAAAATTATTTTTAAGTTTCACTTAATATTTTTTGGGTTTACATCGAAAAAAGTTTCCATTTTAACTAATTTTTTATTTTATTTAATTTTGGATTTTTTTATTAACTTTAATTATTATTTTAAAATTATTAAAAGGTTTTTAGGCAATTTATCTTTCAATTTTGTAATCTTCATATTTTTCTTTACTTAAGATTAACTTTTGGTAATTTTTAGAAGTTTTTCAATTTACCGTCACGTTTTACGATTTCGCGTTTTTCGCATTGTAGGGTAATTTTTAGAGTAATCCGTCTTTTTTTTCTCTTTTCTCATCAATATAATCACAAATTAATCATCTCTTAACACACACACCAAGCCTCCTTGAGAACGATCCCACACAAAGGGTCATAAGTGTTTTGGTTTTCCTAAACGAACACTTAATACTTACCGCTTTTGCCTCGTTTTCCTAAACGAGTGTGAATACTCAACTATCACACAGGTACGATATTTAATATCGTGTAACGGTCTTCACTGGCCGTAGGTAAAAAGCTACCTATTTAGGACGAATGTCAAAGCCATTCAGTCTGTGTCTATGTTTTCTCTCAAGAAGGTGACGTTACGGTGTAGTCAGCAAAGTCAAAGATTCAAAACCACATACTCATGCCCAAAGACGTATTCAACAATCAAGAAAGCAAAAGTCTTCCGCAACTCTGATGATCAAAATCTTCCTTAACAATTAATGTAGAGGAATGACCTCTATTCAAAGGAGATTGTTAGCAAGATTTCAAGATGGGGCGAAGTATGAGCATGTAGATGAAGACACAAGATCGCAAGATGGCAAAGACAAATCAAGGATAATTTGAAGATCTCAAGATAAAAGACAAAGTCAAAAGACAACGACAAACGCTCAAAGATCACAACATGAAAGAACAAGACTACTATTACACGTTCAAGACTCATTTATAACGAGATTCGTAATCTCCATTAATCTCCAAGTATCGAAGAGGATGACCTCACATTGGGGGAGATTGTTAGCCTAAAAAATATTGAGTCAAACAAGAATGTTTGGTCATAGGTTTATATTGTAATATTTATTAGAACGTTGTAATAGTTAGTTAAAATAGTCGTGACATTACGGGCTTGTTGGCTAGCTTAAAAATGCCTCTTTCAAGGTACTAAGCATTTAATTAGCCCGGCCCAAAACAAATTTAGTCCAATAGAAAGCTCGCATGTGGATGGACAATATTTGCACCCTCCTAGCATGTTAGGAGGATTGATGATTTCATTTTATTAATATAATATTCATATAGTTAATCATCTCTCTCTCTACTTTCTCTCTCTAGAAATCATATCTTTCCATCTTATTTCTTTATCAATCATCATATAAATTAGGGACAACACATTCTCTATTTCTTATATAATTATTTTATCATCTTATTATAGTGCTTATATGTATGCTATTTCTTTATTAGTGCTTAATAAAATTGTTTGATCATCTGTTTTTGTGTTTTTTAGCTTAGATTTCATTTGATAATATAGAACTATTTAATTTCTCCTTATTAGTCTCATAATTATGTCCGAGAATTTTAGCTTAATGTGTGGGTTATTTTTGGAAGAAGTTTAAATATATCTTATATACATTGTTATTAATCTGTTTGAGAATATTTTCCTTTTTGGAAGATTGAATCAGCTTGACATAGATTTTGAGAAATCTAAAGTAGTGTTCGGAAATAAAGTTTTTAGAAGTAAATTTTGATTAGAGGTCATCATAAGCTTGTAAACTTGTTGAACAAGCTTTAAATAATTCATACAATGAGTTCTATTAGGATTTGGTATAACAATGTTTGGTTTGAATAAGGTCCATAATAGTTAAAATTGTTAGAGTTAGAAGTTAGTACCGCTCTTAAAGAGTTAGTATTGCTGATATTATTTGTGATATCTTCTTAGATAATACTTTGTTCAGCTTAGTTTTTCAATTGACATGTAAGATAGTAGTATAAATTGAAGCAATATTTGGTCATTTAAGCAATATTTGGTCATTTGAAAAATATTCTGATGTTTTTTTTTCAAAAGATTTATAAAATATTCCAAATTTTTTATAAAAGAATATTTGAAATATTTAAAAAAACTGAAAAAATTAGCCAAGATTTTGTTCTTGATCCGAAAAGAATATATATATTCTTAAAAATGTTTCGTGTAATTTTTTTATATTATAAACTTTTTAAAGACATTCGAGAACTTACATAAATAGATAAAACATTTAAAATTTATATTTTGAAAGAACTTTTTGGTATTTTTTTAACACATTCGAAAACTTTTTGTAAAAAATTTTGAAATTTAAAAAATTCGAAAATATAAAAAATTTCGAATAAATTTCGAGATTTTTTGAGTTAAGGAATATTCGAAACTTTAAGAAAAAATAATATTTCAAATTTTTTTTATAAATATTCGAAGTTAAAAAATTTTAGGACTAAATTTGTTATATTCCTTAAACTACAGTGACTATTTGTAAAAGGGTATTTATGTCATTTCAACCTTCTAAACCAACACTTAATGGTCAAACTAACAGAAAATATGGTCAAGGGACCAAACCTGATATAAGTCACAACCACAGGGACTAAACCCGAGAAAAGAAAGTAAAAAGACTATATCTGTTAAACCCGGATGACCACAGGGAGCATTTTTGCAATTCTCTTTAGGTACTTTAAAAAAAAGATAAAAAAGATTTGTACACTTTGTAGAATTTTAATTAGGAGTTTTAGTCTCATTATTAGTTTTAAGAATTAAATAAAAAGTATTAAAGATTAGAAAAATAGTTTTAATTTTTATTTTATAATTTTAGTTTTATAAAAAGTTTTTTAGAAATTTAGTTGGTAAAATTAAAATTTAGGTCTATTTTTTTCCTTTAGTTGAGTTCCTGTTTTGATTTGCGTAGTTATCGTATTTGTATTATTAAGAATTTCATGTGCCTTAATTTTCTCACTACTAGGATTTAGAAAATCAAATCAAAATATCTGAGAACTTAATGATCGAATCCAAACTAAAACAAGAGTTTCAATTCATATTTTTTTCGAGGATAAATGACACAGGAGTCACTTCTCGTAAATATCGTATTTGTGAGTTTTTGCAAGCTATTCTTTTTCCTAAAGGAATTTATTGATGAATTCACCTATATCGTATTTATATATACTTTCACGATCCATCAAAAGTTTGGCGCCACTAGCGAGGAAATTGTGTTACGATTCTCACGTTAAAGTTTGTTGATACATGATTTAAAGAACCAATTCTCTTGATAGTTATTGCTTTTAATGAGAATATTTCATATAAAATAAAAATAAAATAAATATTTTTGTTCTTCTGTATTTTACAGTTTCTTTCGCTTTTTCATTTTGGTAGGTTTTAAAAATTAGGGTGCTTCAGTTTTTGAATGCGGCTTGATTGTAGTGTTTTTGTACACTTACTTTAGGAAAAGCAAGTAAACACGGTAAGTATTAATCGATACGATTTAGAAAAACCGTAAAAATGATAAGTGAGTTCGTTCCGCAAGGGAGTGTGTGTGTGTGTGTGTGTTTTGTTAGTGCCAATATTATATTATGTAAATTGGATTAATTCGTTTTTCGATGTGAAAGAGAGTAAAAAATAAAGACGAGTTACGCTAAAAATTACACTACTACGTTAAAAACGTAAAACGTAAAACGGGGAAAATAAAATTTAACTAAAAAAATCCAAAAATTCAAATTAAATCCCTAAAAATATAACTAAGGTTTACAAATCAAGAAAACTCTTTAAATTAATAAATATTTAGTTTTTAAATGCTATTTAAAGCTCTAAAGATAAAATAAATTAACAAAAAGCCCAATCAAAAATTTTATTACTTATAAACCTCAAATATATTTATCTAATGCTAAAAAGTATTTTTCCAAAATATTAAACTACTTTTATCTATTTTTAAATGCCTAAATACTATTTTTAACTTAAAATATTGATAAAAAAATAAAATAAAAGTGGGAAAAATCCCAAACCAATTTTGAAAACTCTAAAATACTATAAAGAAGCAAGGAAAATTGAAATAAGTTAAAAACTCAAAAGGAATAAGCTGGAAAAGATAAAAATAAGCTGATTGGTGTTTACACTAGCAGTGGGTAGGAACCCAAAGTGCTCAGTGGGAAAATTCTTCCCACTGACAGTTATAAATGGACAATAAGTGGATTGGGCCTTATTTGGCTTGTTTTTAGTGTTGTTTTTTTTTTAACAAAGGCACCCTCACAAGCCTTCTGCTTGTGGGGAATCAAATTAAGCTAAAACACAAACCAAATAAGCCTTATAAGCTCTCAAATAAGCACAAACAACATACAAAAATCACAGACGTCTACACTAGTCTTGTCTGATATCTGTTAGAGGATGATGTCCAGTTATGGCCGACATCGGATGAAACAGAAATGTAGGTTTTCTCGGACAAGTGCCAATAATCAGAAAATTTGTGAACTATGTTTTGAGTTATAAGCTTTAATAAGCCCAGAACTTAAACCAGTAACTAACAGACCTAAACAAAACCTATTTCTAACAGATGCCAAGGTTTCAATACTTATAACACAAAATCAAATGCCCTAACTCACTGTTAAGAAAATGGCAGATTATGAACTCAAACTTGCAACATGCAAACTTCAATTATTACACTACAAGATTTGAACTAATTGCAAAAATAACTAACACTAGACTATAGGGACATGTAAAGGTACTTGTTAACTTCCTACGCTGTCACCCACATTATAATTTAAACAATCCCAAACACTCCCTTAATTTTAGAAATTGAGTTTTAAGAAAGAAAATGTTTTGCAAATCTCATCAAACTTTTTTAGACTATAACTCACTTCATTCAATTATCAAGAAAACTCTATCTAACCAATAAACCTAACACACAATACAAGCCAACAAAAATTTACTAGTCACACAAAACATAATCTTAAGCTAAAGGGAGTACAAAACTGGACATGTCTTGCCTTGTTCGGGTCAAGAAGGGATTTGATGCCACCAGCTTATGGTTTGGAGAGCTTATGAGTGCAAGGGATAATTTCTTGTGCAAGTGATAAAGAGAAGGACTACAACAGTCCTACCAAGTGACTACAACATTCACTTGGTACATATCTTTGGGTACCTATTGATAACGCATAACAAACAAACAGAAAGCTTGATTCAAAAGCTTAACAAGCTTCTTAGTTGGTCAGACTAAGGAGCTTGTGGCTTTTGGAAGAGTGAGTCATACAAAAACAGTAAAATGAACTTTCCTCACAAACCTTGGAATGAAAAAAATATTTTGGCAAAAATTAGTAACAAACAAAAAAGGAACAAGTCCTATAACCTCTATACAATCTTGATTTGTCAAGTCAAGATTGTATAGACCTTACAAGAACTTGGGTCTTCAAACTGATATAAAATAAAATCTTACAAAACCTTGAATACCAATTTTTTGAGAATTATAATCCCTTTTGCAAAGAAAATAGATAAGATTAAACTAGAAACAAGATATTAAATTGGAACTCAGAATTAAAACTTGCAAGGTTTTTAAATTTCTTTAACTAATTAATAAAAAAAAGTTTACAAGTCTTAAAACTGGAACAAAACCTCATCCACACATTGGAGGGTCTTTTATAGTGCTCAATGCACTATTCTAGAATGCCAGTGAAACAATATGAATTTCTAAACCCTAACAAGTTGATTTCCATATTTACCTAACATACTTAATTTTAATAAGAAAAATTGTTTTTTGTTTCGATTCGAATTGACAAAAGGTTTATCGTGTGACTCAGTTGTTCTTGGTGATAAAGGAAAATGTTGATAATCTATAGCTAATTAAAAATGAAAACTTTAAAGATTTAAACTAAAAATAAAGGACTTAAACAAATATAAAAACTTGATTAAAAGTAAATTTGAAAGTAAAATAAAACAAAACACTTTGAAAATAAACTTGACAAAAATGGCGGAAAAAAAAACTTTGAAAATAGTTCGGAATAAAAATCAAATCTTAGTTCGGAAAACCAAAAATTACCTAAGTAGAATGTGATTTAAACATCTAAATCGGAATACATAATTTAAAGGTAATTCAGAATCCAAGTTATGATACTAATTCGGAATGCATGAATGAAATATAATCCGGAATAATAATTCGAACCTAATTCGCAATCCCAAACCTAATCTAATTCGGAAAGACTCCATATAACATAATTCAGAATGATTCCGAATAGGAGTTCGGAATAAGTGCAACAAAGTAATTCGGAATATGTTTGTAACCTAATTCGGAATGTAGTTCTAGGGACTAATTCGGAAAACGTTATGTAGCTATAATTCGGAATTCACCACAATCTCTAATTCGGAATATTAAGTGGACAAGTAATCCAGAATAAAGCATAAGAACATAATTCGGAAAAAAATAAAAACTTACTAATTCGGAAAAACAAGTATATAAAGTTCGGAATACATTTTTACTTAGCTAAGTCAGAATAATGCATAAACACCTAATTCGGGAAAAGGGTTTAATAAACTAGTTCGCAATAAAAGGGTTTGTGAAACCCGGATTGATGAAAATAAGCAAAAAATAAATAAGCACTTAACCAAAACAAATTTTAAGAAAAGCTAGTTAAGACACAAATAAAAAACTCTAAAAACACCAAATAATCAAAATATTTAAAATTGACTTTTAAAAGATTAATCTACAAAATCAACTTAATTAAAAATAAGCTAAACATAAAATAATCAAAAAGCACAATAAGCTAAAACATCTACCACATCAAAACAATAAGAACAATCAAATAAGCACATCAATCAAACAAGTAAGAAGATTAAACAAACTACATGATTAATCAAACCAAACAATAAATTTTAAAAAGAAGAAATGAAGAATGAGAGTGATTATAAAAATCTTGAAATAAGATGAAGATTAAGATTCAAATTACAAGATTAAAGATTAAAGATTAAGAAGACTTGAAAGAAAAGCTTAAGAACATGAAATAAATCTAGAGAGAGAAAGTAATTAACCTACTCCTAAAACTTAATTAAACTAACTAATAATACAAAATGAAGGATTAGAAGACTATTTATAGGAGGAAGGAAAGTTGGTGTTGTTGCTTCCTTCTTTCTCTTGTCTTCTCGTCTTTTTAAATAACTCGTCTTTCTCGAATTTGTATCGGGATTTATCGAATGATAAAATGAACTTGTCTTATAATTTTCTTCTTTTATTAGAGTTGAGTCTTCGACTTCGTTAAACTTCCGTCTTTGGTCTTTTTTCTTCCTTTTTAATCTTTTGGTACTAAAACACAATAAAAACACAAACCACGCATAATTATGACTTTTACGACATTAAATACACGTTTGGTCTCGTTTTCAATTATTTTAAGTGGTAAAAGGATAAGTGTTTTCACACTTATTAAATCCCTACAATTGACCATTGCAATGCCGTAATGCATTAATTTCAAAGCACGATTTATATTCTCCATCATAATTAACCCACCTTTTCCTTTATTAAATACTAGTCACTAAGGAAACTCAAAAGATAGAAAATTACAAAATGTTTGAAGGAAGAAACTTGTAAAGAAATCTAAGACATACATTAGGGCTTTTGGTGTCATGAATGTTTATCACCCTCAAGTTTCACGTTCCCATACCAAGCTTAAAAACGAGATCATTGTTATTATACGTTAGTAAATCTAACACTTACTCATGTCGCTCAATTATTCACTTAGACCCCCTTATTCCTAGGTGTATCTCTTAAATTTTATTATTGTCTTGAATGATCACGAGGATGCATTGTTGACTTATTTTGATAGTTTATTTAGGCCGAAAATAAAGTAGGACGATTTAATCAATAGTTAGCTAAAGGACAAAATCTTTTAAAACAGCTTCTCGAAACCTCGTAAAGTTCATATCTTGGCATAACTCGTTTCACGATTTGAGACCTTTCTCGGATCGATATTTGGCATTGACTTCATACTTCGAATCTTGAGAGATGTTCTTGAAATAATGGTCTTCTCTTCATAACAGGAATTTCTTCACTTGAATTTTTTGAGAGATTCTTCAAACTTGGACCACGACTTCTTCATTTTTCTCCAATCTTTATTCGGGATTTTGGTATACAACGATCCGCCTCCTTTTCAGACTTGGATCTATTTATCCTCATACCTTGTTAGCATCTTTTTAGATAGACTTCTCCATGATCTTTATGGGAGTAATTGCTTCCCGTCGTGTGTCTCGATCCTTTATATTGATTTTTGATAAATGATTCTTCACATCACTTTGGATCTTTAGCAACAAAATGAGCCCTCATGCCTTGTTAGGGCCTTTTTAGACTCACCAATCTTCGTATCCCGCTTCAATAAGTTATGCCTTGGCTATGAACTCTATTTAATCCCGAGCAACTTTTAAACGATCTTGTGCTAGAAGCTAAGTAACTTTTCAAATCGTACGACCTTATTTATTGCAATTATTTATTAATAAGCGATGGGAGAAAAAGCTCATAATTAACTCACATAAATTCATGAAAGAATACAAAACTTATAATTGACTCTATCATCTCTGGTTCTCCACAATTTAAAATCTCAAAGAATGAGACTCGTGGATGCTTAGCCTAATAAACCAATTAAGGTCCATATGGTTAAGGATACTAGCTAGAGTAAACTTGGATAAGTAAACTCGGGTTGAGTCAAAATATTCATGACGGGCCTAATATATCAAAGACATCTAAACTTATTAAAACCATTTTATTAAATAATAACGAAGAAAGAAAAGAACAATAACAAAGGAAAATACTACTAGGCCAAAATAGATCAAAAATTTTGAAAAATGTCGAAAAATCAATTTTCCGGTTAAAATGAGGACAAATTCATGGAAACGCCCACTTAACTTCGATAGAAGTCCCCCTACACTTAATATAAACATTGTCCTCAATGTTTAAGCATGTGGAAGTAAACTCCCCTACACTTAGGACATTGTACACGTTGTTTAAATCTTGCTAAGGAAGAGACAACTAAAGTGATTCCTATTTCAACATAAATGATAAAATAGTGAATCAAAAGAGTTTAGGATAGAACCGGGAAGACGGGTACACAGAATCACGGGTCGTTAAAAGTCATCAAAAGTGGATCTTTGAAAGCTCCAATCCCTGTACGTTATAACAAAGAAAAACAACAAACACATACTAAGGTCTCCCCCTACACTTATTATGAAGACGGATAACAAAGGATAGATCATCGGGTTGCCTCCCGAGAAGCGCTTGTTTTTGGTCACTGAGTCACGAGCCTGACTCGACCTCGAATACTATGGTTGGAAACTCATAGAGGACCTTGAAGAAAATCCGTCGGGGTGAAATACATGGTTCTCATCCATCAAGTAGCATAAGCCTAAGGTGAAGAGGACAAGCCAAAGAAGAGTAGGCGAGGTTCCCTTAAGCAAAAGTTGAGGACGGTGGTAGAAGGTATGATAAGGTGAAAGCATAGCTCCATATTTTCCAAAAGTTTTTCCTTTTATTTCATCAGATGGATACTGAGATGGCTCAAAAAGTTTGATACCCAGATCGAACACCTTTTCCTTTAGGGGAAAATAAGAATGACACTCAGTAGACCTTGAAGATTCGCCAATATATCGCACAATCTCATCCGAAGAAGGTGGAAAGAGAGGTGTCAAAACATAAGTACTACAGATGTTGGTGTCTTCTGGTTTCTTCTCTTTTGAAACGGGTTTCTTAACATCCGAAGGAGGGTATAGGCCATAATCGAAATCTAAAGGAGGAGAATCATGCTCGTTAGGAAAGTAAGTATTGAGAAAGGTGGCAAAATCTTCCACAAAAGAGTAATCCTCTAAAGTAGTATCAAGCGTTGTTGGTGGAGGATCCTCAACAAAAATAGGAGCACCATCATTATTAGAAGACACAACACTTGAAGAATTACTCGAAAGAGTGTCAACATCATCAAAGTCATCATAAGTTGGCATGTTTTCACACTCGGAAAAAAAATCATCATATTCATCGAAAATTGGTGGACCACTCAAATCAAAAATAGAATCATCATCATATTCATCATATATTGGTGAAGTATCCAAATTAGAAAGAGAATCATTAGAATCTTCCACTTGGTTTTGAAAATGTGGATTATCATAGAAAGCCTCGAAAAGAGGATTGTTGTGTAGTACAAAATCATCAAGCTTTGTACTTTCCAAAGGAGTTGTAACAAGCTCGTCTTGAAGCACATCAATCATTTTCGCCGATTCTTGTCCATTGGATTTGCTTGTAATCTTCCCCATCTTAAAAACTTGTTGATCATTCCCGACCCTTAGAATTAGTTCACCTTCGGCAACATCGACTAAAGCTTTTCAAGTTCTCAAGAATGGCCGTCCAAGTATTAACGGAATACGAGGATCCATTTTATAATCAACAACAACAAAGTCAATCGGAAAAGTGAAGGTACCAACTTTAACAAAAAACATCTTCAACAATACCAACGGGGTAAGCGAGAGTTCAGTTTGCTAGTTCAAGAGTCATTCGGGTTGGGATAAGATCGGGTAATGATAACTTCTTCCAAACACATAATGGCATTAAATTTATACTTTCCCCGAGATCGGCTAAGGCAATACATTCTTGGATTTGAGAAAATGAACATAAAATGACCGGGATCTCCAAGTTTCTCCGGAAGTTCTTTGAGAAGGACTGCAGAACAATTTTCATTTAATAAGGTGTTGACAAACTCAGCCATCTTTTCCTTCTTACTAAGCAACTCCTTGAATTCCTTAACAAATTTGAGCATTTGGACAAGTGCTTCAACAAGGCTAATGTTAAAGTTCATTTGGGAGATCATCTTCAAATAGGAAGTAACTTGAGCATCCTCTTTAGTAAGCAATTTGCACTTGTCTAACTGAGATGGATAAGGAATACTGAGCCTAGAAGGTGTAGGTGTGGAAGGTGAAGGTTGAGATGTTGAAGGTTGAGAGGGTGAAGGGTTTTTCTTAGGTACATCTTCAGTAAGAGGTGGAGATGGTAATGGAGAACTTGTACTAGGCGTGGTAGTAGGAGGGACAAATGGGGGTGGAGGAGGTGTAGATGGAGTAACTGGGGAGGGATAGATGGTCCTACTAAAGTTGCTCCATTGCGTGTAGTAATGGCACTCACATTAGCTCTAGGGTTTGTTTCGGTTGTAGAAGGAAGAGCACCTTGGGGACGAAGGTCTTGAAACATTTGAACGAATTTCCTATCCGTGGACTCTTGCATTTCTTTCATGGTTCGCTCATGATTGGTTAATTTTTGTAGAACCAAGTCCATTTGCGGATGATGTAAATTGAACCCTTGTTGTTGAAAACCTTGGTTTGGGTAATGGTTGTATGGTGGAAAACCTTGAGGATTAAAACCTTGGTTTGGAAAGCCTTGATTTTGCATTTGGTAATTTCCTTGATTTGCATTGTAGCCCCTCACATTTGCATTTTGTTTAAAATTAGCTCGTGGTGGCCCTTGGTTGTTTTAGGTGGGTGGGTGTGGTCTTTGTTGAAAACCGGGTGGAGCCAAGTAATTAGTCGAGTTATAGGAAAAGTGATTAACATCGACATTCGGCTTGAAATGAACCCTCTCCATGTTGTTGTAAGCATACACTTCCCCATGAGATTGATCACAAGCCTTTTCACAATTAGCATAAGAGTGTGGCCCACCACAAGTTTCACAAGTAACATTAAGGGCATGGACATGTGTAGTGGGAGGGTTTTCTGGTAAAGCAAGTTGTTTTACAATTGAAGTAAGCTCCTTAATTTGATTAGTCACCTCACTATTACTAGCACTAGCCATTGTAGCCCTTACACTCTTTTTTTGCACTTTGGCTTTGTTCTCAATTATATCCCAAGCAACTTGTGTTGTTTTCACTAGAATGTTACCCCCCGAAGCACTATTTAGTGAATCTTGGTCATTCAAATTTAATCCATTAAAAAAAGTATTAATTTGATGCACCTTAGTAAAACCATGTTGTGGGCACTTTCTTAAATGTTCCTTAAAACAATCCCAAGATTCACTAAACGTCTCACCGTACTTTTGTTCAAAATTAATAATGTCATTCCGCAAAGCGGTAGTACGTGAGGGTGGAAAGAAGTAATTTATGAATTTGGTTTCTAAGTCCGCCCATGTTGTAATACTTTGGGGTTGTTCCTAATCAAGCCAAGTCCGGGCTTGTCCCTCGAGAGAGAAAGAAAAGATGAGCAAACGAATTGCCTCTTATGAGACCCCATTGTATTTCACGGTATTAGTTAAGTGGAAAAACCTTTTGATATGATCGTGAGGATCATCATAAGCGCGGCCCAAGAAAGGTGTTGCGAAAACCATTTGAATAAAACCGGTCTTGAGCTCGAAGTTGTTGGCGTCAATAGCCAGTACCACAATCGCATCTTCACTGCCTTCAATGTGTGATTAAAGAGCTCGATCATTGGACAGTTATCCATGGTGGTAACAACAGGAGGCTCGATGATAGTAGCTTGAATGGATTTCCTCCTTCGTGAACGGGTACGCATACACCTACAAAACAAAAATATAGCAAAGAAATAGAAGAAATAAAGTTAATGTGAAAAAAAAAATATTTTTGGTGCAAAACTTTTGAAAAGAAATGCTTTTTATGATTTTTAATATGTTTTTGGATTTTAAAAATTTTTGATTTTTTTGAATTTTTGAAATTTTTTGAAATTTAAGCAAGAAAAATAACGTTCAAAAGTGAACGGATCCAAAAATCCAACGCGTCTCTCATAAAAAACCGTTAATCTTCAAGAAAATACCCGGCAGCGGCGCCATTTTAATATACTGAATTTTAATAAGAAAAATTGTTCTTCGTTTCGATTCGAATTGAAAAAAGGTTTATCGTGTGACTCAGTTGTTCTTGGTGATAAAAGAAAATGTTGATAATCTATAACTAATTAAAAATGAAAACTTTAAAGATTTAAACTAAAAATAAAGGACTTAAACAAATATAAATATGAAAGTAAAATAAAACAAAACACTTTGAAAATAAACTTGACAAAAATGGTGGGAAAAATAAAACTTTGAAAATAATTCGGAATAAAAATTAAATATTAGTTCGGAAAACCAAAAATTACCTAAGTCGGAATGTGATTTAAACATCTAAATCGAAGTACATAATTTAAAGGTAATTCGGAATCCAAGTATGATACTAATTCGAAATACATGAATGAAATATAATCCGGAATAATAATTCTAACCTAATTCGCAATACCCAAAACTAATATAATTCGGAAAGACTCCATATAACATAATTCGTAATGTATTCCGAATAGGAGTTCGGAATAAGGGCAACAAAGTAATTTGGAATACGTTTGTGACATCCGTCAAATTTCCATCTTAAAATTTATGCATATAGTGGAGTACCTTAATTATTTACCGATGAGTTGTCGATATAAATGTGTTATTTACTTTGCTTTGCGGACAAAGCCCTTGTTAGGGAGAGCGAATGTAACAACTCGAGTTTTTCGTGTCTATTAATTTATGAATGAAACGCACGAAGTTATTAAACGTATTATGTATTGCCGTGTGTCTATTTGAAGTACTTGCTGAATCCCTTAGGTCACGCATACTTGTCTTTGATTTAGATCGTGTGTCGAATTGTTATCGAGTCGTGCATATTAAGTTTTCGCGTCTAAGACGTAGACACTCGACAAACCTGGGCCGAATAGTATATTAGTGCAACATGTACAAGAATTTAAATTGTGAACTCTTATTTACTTTTATTTCAAAAGCTTGTTTAGCAAGAGTCAATATTCAGTCATAACTTGATTACATTGTTTATTCAACCACTAAACACTACAATCCAGCACACATGCCAAGTTTACTCAAAATAGGTACATCACAAGCATACCAATTTCAGTTTGAGTCTAACCCTAAACTAATAATACAAGTTAAATACAGTCCAAACTTTATCCAGTGTCCAAACATAACACAAACAATATTCACAGTCCAAATATTACAAAAATTGTTCCTGGACAAGTTTTAAACACAAATCCTGGGTGAAAGTGAAGAGTAGTGTCAAAGCCTATCCATCCTTTCTCGTCCACACCTGCAAACCGAAACCGAAACATCCATTGTGAGTCTTTTAATCACCTCTTCATTTTTCTGTACAAATCCTAGTTGTGCTCGTCATTGTAACCAAACCTGCAAAAATAAAACGAATGTGTTAGTCTTTGTTACGGTTCTATTTTAATCAAAAACTGTAAAGGTAAATCATAGCATTTCTTTTTACTTGAACTTGACCATAACCCCATTATTTCCTATCAAGAACAAACCGAGACCCAAACCGAGACCCAAACCGAGACCCAAACCGAGACCAAACCGAGAACAAAACCAAGACCAAACCAAGGTCCTTGTTTCTGCCAAAACCCTTACCACTCAAAGTAACCATAACCCAAGATTTTAACTAATTCATTTTACAGAAACATCACCAAACCCTCAAATAAGCCGCGGGTATAAAACCCCCTTTTTAATTCGAAACCCTAAAAATTGTAAACCTTTTTAATTACGAAATTAATACTTTATATATTCCAAAAACGTTATTTAATTTCAAATAATCAACCGTGTACAAAAACCCCCAATTTATATAAACCCTAATTTCATTTTATTAATTAAAACCCTAATTAAACCCAATCCAAACCCGAATTAATTAATTAATTTAATTGGAACCAAGGTATGAATAAACCCCCAAATTTGACCGAAACCCTAATTTTTACAAAATCGGTTATATGTTGAAATTAACATGTTTTTATGATAGAAAACGTTAATTAATTGTATTTAAACATGAGATTTGGAAAAACCCCCAATTATTTTCGAAACCCTAATTCGTTTCTTATTAAATTCGAGAGCCTTTTGTTCACAGCATGTTTATACAAATGATTTAAAACCACAAATCTTTTATAAACGAAAATCAAGAGACCATTTTATTAAAAAGGAAAAGAGGGATGAAAACTTATCTTTGAATGATGAATAACTTAAACCCCTGGGGAAAAACACCTCAAAAACCGAATCGGTTTGATGTGGGGATGAAACCCCACATCCCACGCGAGCTTAACCACCATAAACCATCACAAATGATTTATGTATTAATCTGAAAATCATCTTAACCATGGGAGAGTTGAGATCTGATCCATTTTTAGAGAGAGAGAGAATAGGGGCGGTGGGAGAGTTTTCGAGAGAAGAGAGAGAGAGGACTGAGTGTTTTTGATTTGTGTGAGTTACAAAACACGTAATAACCCCTTTTCCTCCCTTGTTTGTATCGCCTGGGGTTGGGTCGGGTTAAATGACCCTTGGGCCGAGTCATGGGGTGGGTATGTTGGGTATTGATGGGCCAGCTTTGGTGTATTGGGTTATTAAAGGCCCAAAACAAAATTTGTTAACTTAAAGGTATTATTTAGCCCGTAAATCTCGATTGTTTAATAACCGACTTTTATGTATCGTGTTTTTCCGTAAACGAAAAGTATTGTCAAGCACAACTAGGGTGTCGTGTCTTTTTCTAGTATAATATTTAATGTCGTAACACGATCCTTATAATTAAATAGGTCGCGGCTAGCGTAACCGTACACTCGAGCTACCTTTATCTTCGTCATTTTGCTGAATTACGAGGTGAGTTTATAGCCCCATGTTTAACTAGTTTTACTGCTTTTTGGGGTGAGACATTGCTTGATTTAACGTATGAACACAAGTGCATTTACTGATTTATATATTAGTCTAAGTCCCACTAAAAACCCAGTTGCTTTGGCCCGTGAATCGTGAACCGTTAATTACTTTGTGTAAGCGCGAATGTTATGGATAGATCTATCGGGATTGACGTCCCTGTCTGTCTTGTCCAACAAGGGGACAAGCGGGCACAGTTTCATTTGAGTCTGAAATAGGATGTCGTGGGTTTAGGCATCCAGTTGGGCTACATTTATATGATTATACTACCGGTGTTGTTAACGTTTCGGTGTCACGAGCTTAGACTGTAATAAATACTTTTAGGATGACTTTGTATTTGTTATAATGTCATCACTTTTGGAAAAATCTTGTGGTTCATTAAACATTTCAAATTAACTAAACCTATGAACTCACCAACTTTATGTTGATGCTTTAGCAATGTTTTTCTCAGGTATTAAGAAGGAAGATGCTAAGTGAGGTCTCATGCGTGCCGTCATTTTTATTGAAACAAAGATCATTTGTACTATTTGGAAAACTATGTTTTGTAACTGTGACCAGTTTTATGCTTCCGCACTATGTTAAAACTATTTATTTTATCAATTACAAGTGATCTATTTTCCGACGTCTCATTTAGAGGTCGTTCTTTGTAACTGTGTGTGTATGATAATCATGACATCACCACTCCCTTGTCGCCATTATACTCTGATATTTTGGGAGTGTGACAGATTGGTATCAGAGCCATGGTTATAGAGAACTAGGTTGCATTTAGTAACTCTAGACTATAACTGCTATGTGTTTAATCGATTATCATACGGATTGTAAGTATTAAGTATATATAGATACATGGATATAGATAAGTAATAAATGGGATACATGTGATTTAACAATTACGAGGTATATTTACATGGGTTACATGTGCAACAACAAAATCTGAATTTTGTTATATGGGATACATGTGGATTCAACAATGATTGCTATGTTATGCTAATGTCCCTTTTTACGGACTAATTATATGAGGTATTTACACACATTTATTTTGTTTATGTTACAGCGATGTCTTCTTCTGATGATTCCACGTCTACAGGAGCATACTAGAACCGCAGTTCACAGTCGACTATCAGTTCATCAGTAGGACTACCATCACCATCAGGATATCCGTGGTACCGGATGATTTCAGATGATGAGACTGAGAGAGAGACTGAGGAGGTTCATCGTTCACCGATCCGTATCCCTGATGCATCAGCTGATGACGTACTTAGCCTAGAAGGCGGAGGAGAGGATGACCTAGACGCTGATGTGGTGCAGTCACCAGGACATGCATCAGTCACTAGGGAGGAGATGATGATATGGAGTTCACCGATGGGGAAGGTGAACCCATGGAGGTCACTGACACTGAGGACCCTCCTACTACATATGCTGCTACTCCTGAGGTTTCCCTCGCACACATCTCTTCACCTTCATCTGAAGACGAAGGGGAGAGGACTGACATCCCTGCTCCAGCACCTGGTACTCTACCTTTCTACTATGTGAGGCGACGTCTTTGGGGGAGAGCTGATCGACCACCACTTTTACCCTACCGACCCCTCATACCCTTCACTGCCACTGACAGGCATGCAGCCCGCACACCTGCCAGTCCTGTCCCAGAGGTGCCACTACTGCTACTACCACCAGAGACTGTACCTGTTGTATACCAGGAGATGCTTGCTGATGTTGGCATCTCTACTGGGCCGAGAGATACGACTCCTCTTCCTAGGAGAGCTACATCGACAGTGGTGATGCTTGGGGCAGCAGATGGATGTGTGACGACACGTTTAAACAGGTTGGAGGATGCTGTAGAGGCTTTAGGTGAGGAGTATAATGAGGTGCAGGATAAGCTGGAGGCACTGGCAAAGAAGAGTCCAGTTAGGGATGAGACAGTGTTGACGGTTTGTGTGACCCATCTACTAGGACAGCTTCATGCTGTTCTTAACCAGATGGATACCATGCCAAATGCTCGTCTTGAGGAGATCGAGAGCCTGATGACCCGTTGGGGAGTAGAGCCATTGGTTGAGACAGGCGGACTAGAGGCACCTGTGGAGGACCCTGTTGCAGACTTGGATAAGAGGTTTAGAGCCGCTTGTTATGATACCGATGTTAGACTTAGAGATTCCCAGGCTCGTGAGATCGTGGTTGAGAGGAGGTTAGCAGAGTTGGAGAGAGAGCTTCATCAGCGCCGTGAGGGCACTAGTTAGATTTATCTTGTACCATTGACTTATCATTGTATGACCACTAAGCTTTGAAGTTTATCTTAGCTAGTTGGCATTTTTTTTTATTTTATTATATTATGTATGACAAATTATGATGTACTACCAAACAATTTTATAAATGATATTATGGGTTACAAAAATTGTGAGATCAGTATATATTGTGTATTATACCCTGGAGCATTTCATAATTATATTATACGTGCCATGCATGTTATGTCTGGCAAAACTCATTGTCCTATTACCTTTTTAGATTATGGCGCCAGTTAGAAGATCTAAAACGTAGAATCCACCAGCTACTACCGGTGGAATTGACACCGTCATGCTAAGTCAAATGATCGCCAAACGGGTGGCCGAGGCACTCGCAACAGCCGAAGCAAATCGTACAGCAAGCACACAGGAGGAGACCAACCAAGGAGCTACTAATGCCATTGCACGGACTTGTACCTACAAGGAATTTCGTGCAGTTACGCAAGTAAGTTTCCGCGGTACTGAAGGAGCAGTAGGTTTAACGAGATGGTTTGAGAAGCTAGAATCCCAATTTGGGATTAGCAATGTTGCTGAAGCTGATAAGGTAAAGTTTGCGTCAAGCACGTTAGTGGATGGTGATTTGACTTGGTGGAACGTCTATGCTCGTGCAGTGACCATTGACGTTGCCCAAGCGACGCCCTGGAGTGAGTTTAAAGCTATGTTTGTGAGGAAATACTGCCCACAAAATGAAGTCAAGCAGATGGAGGTTGAGCTGTGGAACCTGAAGGTCAAGGGTACCGCTCTTACTGCTTACAATCAGCGCTTTCAAGAGCTGATCTTGTTATGTCCCGAAATGGTGCCCAACGACGACCGATTGTTGGAGCGATACATTGAAGGACTACCTTTGAGCATCAAAGGGAATGTGACTTCATCCAAGCCAACTGATTTGCACGAGGCAATCGATATGGCTCAGAGTCTGATGTACCAAGTGGTACAAGAGTTGGGAGAAAATACTGGGGATAAGAGGAAGTGGTCTGGCAACCACTACAACAACAATACCAACAACAGCAACAACACAAACAACTACAACAAGAACAAGCGACAAGAAGTAGCAAGGGTGTTTACTGCTGGACAAGGTAATACTGGAAACTACGCTGGAAGACTTCCTTTCTGTGGAAAGTGTGGCCGACACCACGAAGGAGCATGTCCCCCTACGTGCTACAACTGTGGGAAGGCCAGACATAAGGCAAAGGAATGTCGAGCACCACCTCGTCCTGCTAACCAAAGAGGACCTGGAACACAAGGTGGCCAAGGAGCAAATGTCACTTGCTTTGGATGTGGAGAGAAAGGTCACTACAAGAACAAGTGTCCAAGCAGTGGGAACCAAGGTCGTGGTAACCATATTCGAGGCAATCAGAATCACAACCAACGAAATCATAAGCAGAATCAAGGGAACCGGGGAGGGAATAACCGAGCCACAACTAGTACTCCTGGAGGATTCACGGCACCTAGCAAAGTGTATCATCTCTGTGCTGAAGCTGCGGTGCAAGATAACAATGTTGTGACTGGTACGTTCCTAGTCAATAACAACTATGCTTTAGTACTATTTGATTCTGTTGCGGATAGGATTTTTGTGTCATCTGTATTTAGTTAACGCCTAAATATTACCCCTACTGCGTTAGACGTTAAGTATAATGTAGAATTAGTCGATGGGAAGTCAGTAACCACCGACGCTATTCTAAAAGGATGTAGTATAAGGTTACAAGATCGTTCGTTCAGTATCGACTTACTCCCCATAGAATTGGGAAGTTTTGACGTCATCATTGGAATGGATTGGATGTCGAAGCATCACGCGGAAATTGTATGTCATGAGAAGCGCGTCCGTGTTCCTTATGGAAACGATGTACTAATCATACAAGGCGAAAGAAGTGGAGTGAAGAATGGATCAAGACTGGAAGTCATCTCATGTATTATGAAGGTCTACGGATTCTAAGGATTTGGTAAATGATGGATTGATCTATTGATTAATGGTGGAAATGGGGAAGGAGGAAGATGAAGTATAGAGAGAGAAAGGAGAGGGAAGAAAAGTAGAGAGAGAAAGTGAAATTAGATTAATGAAAATGTTGTAAAATGAATGAACCACCACCCCTCCTAACATGCTAGGAGGGGTATATATAGCCCACCCTACATGTGGGCTATATGGACTATATTTAGTACAAACTGGATCACGAGCCTAATACAATAATATATCATTGGAGCAACCGATCCTTCATAAATACGTAAAAACGTATTTCCAACAATCTCCCCCTAAGGGAGGTCGCTCCAAGTTACAAAGTTCTAAATATTCTATAGCTCGTGATCTATGCTAATAATGATGTGACCGAGACTTTCTTTGGGAAAACACATTTCCAACAATCTCCCCCTAAGGGAGGTCACACCATTTTACAAAGTCTTAAACCTAGCATACTATGCTTGAGTCTTCGATCTTGTTCTTGTGAATATGCTTGATGTGATCTTTGACTTTAGTCTTGAGCATGTTTCCTTGCCTTGACCTTGTGCATTCATCACTTGTGAAATTTGCCTCTTCGTGACTTCATGTTCCACATACTTATACCTTTAAATTCTTGAAAGCTTCAGAGTTTGATACAGCGGAAGACATGACCTTCAGACTTTCTTGAATTTGTTGAAGTACTAATTGTATGTATTATAAGCATGTGGTGACGACTTCTTCTGGATTGTACACCGCAATGCCACCTTCTTGTTACGCTGCATAAGACAGTTAGCAACAAACAATATACACGGATGAAATGGCCTTGAACATTTCATTCTAATTCGGTAGCATTTTACCTCCGGTCGGCGAAGACCGTTGGACGATATTAAATATCGTACTTGTGACAGGTAGTTTCAATAAAGAACCTCCTTGACAAGATTTCGCGGGTAAACCCGTTCTCTTTACTCGACCGTCCAAAGCTGACTGCGAACGTAAAGAGTGAATCATTTGGATAATAATATTCGCATGATTTGAAGCCGTCAATTCATGTTCCTGGAACAAGTGAAGTTCAATTAAGAACCGAACCATCGTTGCTTTCCAGTTGTCACTAGCTTGATTCGTATAGAATCTTGCAAGTTACCTACCAAGTGCTGTTTGATGTTAACACTAGAAGGATTTCCACTCGTCACTGTAATCAATAAAGAGTCACTCTGAGTGTTCTGGAAAGATCATATGATAATGCGTAGAGGCCTGGAACGTGTTTAAATTCATTTAAGAATTAAACCACTGTTGCTTTCCAGTTATCACAAGTTTGATTCATAAAGAATCGCACAAGTCACCTACCATGAGCTTTTTGATATTCGCTCAAGAAGGATTTCCATCTTCATTGTAAATACTTTCGTATTACTCGGATGTTCAGGCAAGATCATGAAGATTTTACGTAGGACTCTTAATATCTTTCTTACTTTTCACATTGTGTGAACAAGCAAGTAAATATGAAAGTGTGTCCTAATGAGATATTTGATGATCTCAAATGGCTCTAGACTCGATCGTGCATTTTGGATTTTTAGTGATCGGAGGCTGGAGAGGAGTGCCACCTTTTCAATACCAATTTATTCGGAGTGAATAAATCAATAGATAATGTGTTGTCTCCGTGTGATTAAAACAAATATCTTTTGAGAGATATCTGAGTTAGCTGGGATGGGTTGTGCCTTGCATCACTGGGTCCATGATGTCTTTCTTCAATATCAAGAATCATTAAAAATGATCTCAATAGCATATGAATTGACCCGGTTTCTGCCTAAGGTTGTAAGGAGGGCTTCTTTCTTTACACCCTTTATCTTTACAATTCTTTTTCATTCTTCAATCCCTTCAATGCTTACCAATACGTCATCACTGGCACCTTGTTGTGATTGTTCCAGTGCTAACTTAAGTACTTGGTCGGCATTCAGCTACGTTCACAATCTTTCTCCATCTTTCCTAAGGACTACTATTTCTAGCTATGGAATGTCCTTGGGAAGATTCCTCCGGTTCTAGAGAAATCATTGGACTTTAACCTATCCTACCATCCTTATGTCACCACAATCTTCATCGTCGTGAAATAAATGGGTTGCGGGTAAGTATAAATCACCATGAAATCCATTTTGAAGTGCAAATCCATTTTGCTCCCCCTTAACATATGCCACGATATCCGAAAACATTTCGCACATGTCGGGATGAGCTAGCACGTTAAGTCAAACCATTTGTGATTAATCATTTCCCATATTAAATCACATTTTCTCCCCCATATTAAAAATATTAACTCAATCAATGTTTTTAATATCAATTGATTTAATAGCGTTTTAAGAAAATTTGAGAAGAAAAATGCAAATCCAATTATCGTCGTGATTTTAACAAGCTCCCCCTCAAATTAATGAGGGTGTACTTGAAACGTAAATTAAATACCTTTTAAACACAAGTGTAAGGTATTTATTACCTGCAAAGATCATATATAATAATGAATTCACAAGATTAGCAATGTACGAGGTTGGACCTGAATAATGGAGAACAACATATGAAAGAAGCACATGGTTCTTGTTCACGAATGTTGGTCACCTCGTCACGTCCCCGAGAAAATTAATTCCCGTTGTTGAGTCAAAGCTTTCTGGTGAAATGCTTGACTTGATTATGAAAAGCGGGTTGCTATCTGAAATAATAGCAAACCATTTTGAGCATGTTTTAAAAATTTGAACTTCTGCTCGAACTTTATTTACATCCCCGTGTCATTATTGAATGACATTTCTAGGTTCATAAATATTATCGATTCCAGAAGACATGCTCTTTTTATCAAAACATTTTTGAACACACAATTTTGAAAGATTTAGAAAAACCTTTTGAGAAATTCTCGAAAAATTGTGCTCAAAGTTTTGAAAACCAATTACTTGAGCTTAAGATGTTGAATATCTTATAAAACGAGCTCAAGTCCGAGAAGTTGTAAACTTCCCGTTGTTAAGGATAAGTTTATCATCGGCGATAAACTTTCCTTTTATCTGAAGAACGAGTCCTAAGCTGACATTTACTTAGAAGTCGTTTTCATGAGCTTGAAAACTTTGACTGTTTTAACGGAAAGCTCATGACCGAGAAAGGTTAATTTCTCGTTATGAGGAAAAGTTCTCTTATTTAAAAGATACACTTTTCTTTCTGAGCTTAAAACTTCGAATGTTTTAATACAAGCTCATGACCAAGAAAGGTGAATTTCTCGTTAAGAGGATAAGTTATCATAAAAGATAATCTTTCCTTTATTTTAAGTTCGAGTTACAGTCTGACATTTAACTGTAAGTCATATACACGAGCTTAAAACTTTGAATGGTTTTAGCATAAGCTCGTGTCCAAGAAAACCTAATTTCTTGTTAAGAGGGTAAGTTATCGTTGCGTAGATAAACTTCCCTGTCTCTGAAGTCCGGGTCGTCGTCTGTCATTTAACGAGGAGCCATAATGCATGAGCTTAAAAACTTGGAATGTTTTTTGATATAAGCTCATGCCCGAGAAAAATTAATTTCTCGTTGTTAGGATAAGTTTACCATCGGCGATAAACTTTCCTTTCTTTTGAGATCGAGTTACAGTCTGTTATGTGACTGTAAGTCCTTTTTGCAGCTTAACCATGAATCCCCTGAGACATTTGTTTCTCTGATATCTGCTTCTTCAACAACCAAACTCTAAGAGTGTCCTTAGTTGAACGGTAAACAACGATTGGACCGCTTCGTTCTTTTGGAACATCAACTTTGGTACCTGCATTCTCATTAGGAATTTGCTTGCTTTGACATGGGTTAGCGATATCAATTTTAGAAGCACGTGGGGGTTCACAGTTGGCTTTACTTGTGTCAGAGGCGACCTGAGTAGATGATTCACTTATCTTAGCTGGAAAACGTTTCCTTTTATAGAAAACCTTGAGTTTAGGCTTAAGTGAAGTATCATCTTTATCAATTTCCTCCCTAGTAGTCTTAGTAGAATCAGAGACTATCCTAGTTAAAGGGCACTCGTTTCCTACAAGAGTGAAAGTTCTACCTGTGGGGCGCCAAACTTTACCAAAGGGTTTGATTTTAGCGACCCACTGAGATTTAAGTCTAGCACGGGAGTTCACCTCATTAAGTAATTTCTTGATACAAGAATCATGATTTGCCGTAAAGACACATTTTCTACATGTTTTATAAGTAGCATATTTAATGTCCGAGTAAGATCTAGAATTCCTAGATGATTGATTGATGCTCCTAGGATGTGACATGCTACGGTTAGCAGTGTTGGGTAATCTAGAAGGCATCTGACTAGGTTGGACATAGCTATCTCTTACATGTGTCTTTTGAATAGCTTCCCTTTGACCAAAATCATGGCGCACATTAGTTGAACTAGTTCTAGACGTGTTCATTGAACTATTCTTAGAGAAACTAGGGGCAATCATGTGATGAGGTCTTGCTAAAACTGATTTAGTCACATTAGGCCTAGTTGGTGGAGTGACTGTTCTAGAAATATGACCCAAATCAACTTGGGAGGCAAACCGCGGTCTCGAGGATAGTGGTCGCTCGGATCTAAATGCAGTAGGTTGTCTGACAATCTGATTTGTAGGCGGTTTCCCCAAGATTGATGGTTTTTCAAGCTTAGTGTCCACACTAGGTCCTCTAGTTTTCCTTAACTCGTTTTTCAACGCAGCTATTGCAAAAACCTTTTCCTGAACTTGAGCTTTTAAGGTCTCATTCTCTTTGAGCAATTCATCTTGGGATGCCAACTTAGATTCAAGCAACTTAATTTGTTTCAAAAGATTATCCTTTTCAGCTTTAGAATCTAAAACTATTTGATCCAATTTTCGTTCAAGAACAACGTTTGACTTTTCAAGTTTTTCAAAATATGTTTCATATTTCTCCGTTTTCTTTGAAAATTCAATTTCGGCATCCTCAAGCTCTTTGGATTGCTGAGCAAAAATGGTTGCAAGCTCTTCAGTCCTAGACACAGAATTGGTTAATGAAGCAGTCGTAAAACTATTAGCAGGATTGTTAATTAGCGCATTCATTTCAGACAACATATGAAGAATATTATCTGTACCTGACATGCTACTTGGTTCCCGTTTTCCTCCTGATTCTTTTCTCTTGTGGCTGCTTCTTGTATCGTCTTGCAATATATGCAATTTTCCCTCTTAAAAACAGCCTATTCGGAAAAAAAAACAGCCTATTCGAAAAAAAAAAAAAAAAAAAAAAAAAAAAAAAAACAGCTTATTCGGAAAAAACAGCCTATTCGGAAAAAACAGCCTATTCGGAAAAACAGCCTATTCGGAAAAAACAGCCTATTCGAAAAAAAAACAGCCTATTCGGAAAAACAGCCTATTCGGAAAAAACAGCCTATTCGGTAAAAACAGCCTATTCGGAAAAAACAGCCTATTCGGAAAAACAGCCTATTCGGAAAAAACAGCCTATTCGGAAAAAACAGCCTATTCGGAAAAAACAGCCTATTCGAAAAAACAGCCTATTCGGAAAAAACAGCCTATTCGGAAAAACAGCCAATTCGGAAAAAACAGCCTATTCGGAAAAACAGCCTATTCGGAAAAACAGCCTATTCGGAAAAAACAGCCTATTCGGAAAAAACAGCCTATTCGGAAAAAACAGCCTATTCGGAAAAACAGCCTATTCGGAAAAAACAGCTTTAAATCCGATTTTTGATCCAAAACCACAAAAAGTTTTATGATTTTTACCAAAATAAGCTAAACCCAATCCTTATCAATCAATCCCAATAACAAAAACACCAAAAACAACAAGATTCAAGATTGATTTTTTCTAAAGATCACTAATTGATTCAAAAACTAAAAAAGCAACACAATCCAAAAATAACTTTATAAAATTGAAAAAACTTTATAAAATTGATAAACTTAATAAATAACTTTATAAAATGGATAGATAAAAAGATGATAAAAAAAATAGACAATAAGAAAAGAAAAGATTTTTACCACCAAATCAAAAGATAAAAAGATATGCAAATCCTAAGATTTAACCATGGCTCTTGATACCAATTGAAGGTCTACGGATTCTAAGGATTTGGTAAATGATGGATTGATCTATTGATTAATGGTGGAAATGGGGAAGGAGGAAGATGAAGTATAGAGAGAGAAAGGAGAGGGAAGAAAAGTAGAGAGAGAAAGTGAAATTAGATTAATGAAAATGTTGTAAAATGAATGAACCACCACCCCTCCTAACATGCTAGGAGGGGTATATATAGCCCACCCTACATGTGGGCTATATGGACTATATTTAGTACAAACTGGATCACGAGCCTAATACAATAATATATCGTTGGAGCAACCGATCCTTCATAAATACGTAAAAACGTATTTCCAACATATTAGGACCCAAAGATACATTGAGAAGGGATGTCGAGTATTCTTGGTTCAAATAACACAAAAGGAAGGAGAAGAAGATCACGAAAAGAAAGTGGAAGATGTACCGATCGTTAGAGACTTTCCAGACGTATTCCCAGAGGATTTACCAGGATTACCACCAGCACGGCAAGTGGAGTTTCACATCGAGCTTACACCAGGAGCCGCGCCTGTCGCTAGAGCCCCATACCGCTTAGCACCGGCCAAGATGACAGAGTTAGCTGAACAAATAAAGGAACTTTCTGACAAAGGTTTCATTAGACCAAGTTCCTCACCTTGGGGAGAACCGGTCTTATTTGTCAAAAATGAAAGATGGATCCATTAGGATGTGTATCGATTACCAAGAATTGAATAAGCTGACGATAAAGAACCGTTACCCATTGCCAAGAATTGACGATCTTTTCGACCAATTGCAAGGATCTAGCATGTACTCGAAGATCGATTTAAGGTCAGGATATCATCAGCTAAGGGTTAGAGAGGAAGAGGTTCATAAGACGGCTTTTAGAACCCGATACGGACACTACGAGTTCCAAGTTATGCCTTTCGGTTTGACAAACGCGCCTGTGGTATTCATGGAACTCATGAACCGAGTTTGCAAACCATACTTGGACAAGTTTGTGATTGTATTTTGATATTCTCATCTACTCTCGTAATGAAGAAGAACACAAGGAACATTTGAAGACCATACTAGAACTGCTAAGGAAGGAGAAGTTATATGCAAAGTTTTCCAAATGTGAGTTTTGGATAAACACGGTGCAATTCCTTGGGCATGTAATCGATAGCAGTGGTATTTACGTTGATCCTGCTAAGATCGAGGCCGTAAAAGATTGGGCGACTCCATCAACACCCACGGAGATACGCCAATTTTTAGGTCTTTCTGGTTACTATAGGAGATTCATTGAAGGTTTCTCCAAGATAGATAAACCAATGACGGAGTTGACTCAAAAGGACAAGAAATTTGAGTGGAAAGAGGATCAAGATTTGGCATTCCAGACATTGAAGCAGATGTTGTGTGAAGCACCTATACTAGCCCTACCCGAGGGTAATGAAGACTTTGTGGTGTATTGTGATGCATCCATAAAAGGGTTAGGTGCGGTACTGATGCAAAGGACTAAGGTCATAGCTTACGCATCAAGACAACTAAAAGTGCACGAGAAGAACTACACAACCCATGACCTAGAGTTGGGAGCAGTGGTGTTTGCCCTAAAGATTTGGAGACACTACCTTTATGGTACTAAGTGTGTTGTATTCACTGATCATAAGAGTCTACAACACATTTTGAATCAAAAGGAACTCAACATGAGACAACGACGTTGGCTAGAGTTGCTCAGTGATTACGATTGCGAGATCCGTTACCACCCGGGCAAGGCAAATGTCGTGGCTGACGCTTTGATTCGAAAGGAGAGAGTTCTTAGGGTGAAGGCCTTGGTGATGACCATTGACTTAGACCTTCCATCCTTAATTCTCAAGGCTCAGAAAGAGGCAGTCGAGGAAGAAATTCTCAAGACTGAAGATGTTGAAGGCATGATAAAGAAGTTAGAAGCTCGCTCGGATGGAACGTTATGCCTTGATAATAGGAGTTGGTTACCGTGCCATGGTGACCTACGATCTTTGATTATGCATGAGTCGCATAAGTCAAAATACTCCATACATCCAGGATCTGACAAAATGTATCATGATCTGAAGATGTTGTATTGGTGGCCGAACATGAAGGCGGATATTGCTACATACGTTAGCAAGTGCTTGACTTGTGCCAAGGTCAAGGCCGAACATATGAAACCATCAGGATTGTTGGTCCAACCCGAACTGCCAGAATGGAAGTGGGAAAGAATCACTATGGATTTCATTACCAAGCTACCTAAAACCTCAGCCGGACTTGACACTATTTGGGTAATCGTCGACCGACTCACCAAATCGGCTCATTTCATACCAATCAAGGAGACCGATGGAATGGATAAGTTAGCAAGAACATACTTGGAGGAAGTGGTCACGAGGCATGGTGTGCCTGTGTCTATAATCTCCGACCGAGACAGCCGATTTACTTCGCAGTTCTGGAAGTCGCTGCAGAAGGCATTGGGAACGCGGTTGGATATGAGCACTGCGTACCATCCCCAAACTGACGGTCAAAGTGAAAGGACCATTCAAACCTTAGAAGATATGCTGAGAGCTTGTGTGATTGACTTTGGAAATAGATGGGATAGACACCTACCTCTGGTGGAGTTCTCATACAACAATAGTTATCACACTAGCATTAAGGCAGCGCCGTTCGAAGCACTCTATGGTAGAAAGTGTCGTTCACCCATGTGTTGGGCAGAGGTTGGTGAAGCACAACTCACTGGACCCGAGATCATACACGAGACTACTGAGAAGATCTTTAAGATCAAGAGCCGTATGCAAACCGCAAGAGATCGACAAAAGAGTTATGCTGACATGAGACGCAAACCCCTTGAGTTTGAGGTTGGCGATAGAGTCATGTTGAAGGTCTCACCTTGGAAGGGTGTGATTCTCTTTGGAAAGCGTGGAAAGTTGAATCCTCGTTACATTGGACCCTTCAAGATTATAGAGAGGATTGGCCCCGTAGCCTATCGTTTGGAGTTACCCCAAGAACTTAGCCGAGTGCATAATGTGTTCCACATTTGCAATCTGAAGAAATGTTTAGCCGACGAGACACTCGTTATTCCTTTAGAAGAAATTTAACTCGACGACAAACTCAACTTTGTAGAAGAACCGGTAGAAGTTATGGACCGTCAAGTCAAACAGCTCAAGCAAAGTCGTATACCTATTGTAAAGATCCGTTGGAATGCGCGTAGAGGTCCAGAATACACGTGGGAACGTGAAGACCAATTCAAGAGCAAGTATCCTCATCTTTTCGCTAATCATCCTACTACAACAACGACTTGATTTCGTGACGAAATCTCTAAAACATGGGAATACTGTGACATCCGTCAAATTTCCATCTTAAAATTTATGCATATAGTGGAGTACCTTAATTATTTACCGATGAGTTGTCGATATAAATGTGTTATTTACTTTGCTTTGCGGACAAAGCCCTTGTTAGGGAGAGGGAATGTAACAACTCGAGTTTTTCGTGTCTATTAATTTATGAATGAAACGCACGAAGTTATTAAACGTATTATGTATTGCCGTGTGTCTATTTGAAGTACTTGCTGAATCCCTCGAGGTCACGCATACTTGTCTTTGATTTAGATCGTGTGTCGAATTGTTATCGAGTCGTGCATATTAAGTTTTCGCGTCTAAGACTTAGACACTCGACAAACCTGGGCCGAATAGTATATTAGTGCAACATGTACAAGAATTTAAATTGTGAACTCTTATTTACTTTTATTTCAAAAGCTTGTTTAGCAAGAGTCAATATTCAGTCATAACTTGATTACATTGTTTATTCAACCACTAAACACTACAATCCAGCACACATGCCAAGTTTACTCAAAATAGGTACATCACAAGCATACCAATTTCAGTTTGAGTCTAACCCTAAACTAATAATACTGTAAAGGTAAATCATAGCATTTCTTTTTACTTGAACTTGACCATAACCCCATTATTTCCTGTCAAGAACAAACCGAGACCCAAACCGAGACCCAAACCGAGACCCAAACCGAGACCAAACCGAGAACCAAACCAAGACCAAACCAAGGTCCTTGTTTCTGCCAAAACCCTTACCACTCAAAGTAACCATAACCCAAGATTTTAACTAATTCATTTTAGAGAAACATCACCAAACCCTCAAATAAGCCGCGGGTATAAAACCCCTTTTTAATTCGAAACCCTAAAAATTGTAAACCTTTTTAATTACGAAATTAATACTTTATATATTCCAAAAACGTTATTTAATTTCAAATAATCAACCGTGTACAAAAACCCCCAATTTATATAAACCCTAATTTCATTTTATTAATTAAAACCCTAATTAAACCCAATCCAAACCCGAATTAATTAATTAATTTAATTGGAACCAAGGTATGAATAAACCCCCAAATTTGTCCGAAACCCTAATTTTTACAAAATCGGTTATATGTTGAAATTAACATGTTTTTATGATAGAAAACGTTAATTAATTGTATTTAAACATGAGATTTGGAAAAACCCCCAATTATTTTCGAAACCCTAATTCGTTTCTTATTAAATTCGAGAGCCTTTTGTTCACAGCATGTTTATACAAATGATTTAAAACCACAAATCTTTTATAAACGAAAATCAAGAGACCATTTTATTAAAAAGGAAAAGAGGGATGAAAACTTATCTTTGAATGATGAATAACTTAAACCCCTGGGGAAAAACACCTCAAAAACCGAATCGGTTTGATGTGGGGATGAAACCCCACATCCCACGCGAGCTTAACCACCATAAACCATCACAAATGATTTATGTATTAATCTGAAAATCATCTTAACCATGGGAGAGTTGAGATCCGATCCATTTTTAGAGAGAGAGAGAATAGGGGCGGTAGGAGAGTTTTCGAGAGAAGAGAGAGAGAGACTGAGTGTTTTTGATTTGTGTGAGTTACAAAACACGTAATAACCCCTTTTCCTCCCTTGTTTGTATCGCCTGGGGTTGGGCCGGGTTAAATGACCCTTGGGCCGAGTCATGGGGTGGGTATGTTGGGTATTGATGGGCCAGCTTTGGTGTATTGGGTTATTAAAGGCCCAAAACGAAATTTGTTAACTTAAAGGTATTATTTAGCCCGTAAATCTCGATTGTTTAATAACCGACTTTTATGTATCGTGTTTTTCCGTAAACGAAAATTATTGTCAAGCACAACTAGGGTGTCGTGTCTTTTTCTAGTATAATCTTTAATGTCGTAACACGATCCTTATAATTAAATAGGTCGCGGCTAGCGTAACCGTACACTCGAGCTACCTTTATCTTCGTCATTTTGGTGAATTATGAGGTGAGTTTATATCCCCATGTTTAACTAGTTTTACTGCTTTTTGGGGTGAGACATTGCTTGATTTAACGTATGAACACAAGTGCATTTACTGATTTATATATTAGTCTAAGTCCCACTAAAAACCCAGTTGCTTTGGCCCGTGAATCGTGAACCGTTAATTACTTTGTGTAAGCGCGAATGTTATGGATAGATCTATCGGGATTGACGTCCCTGTCTGTCTTGTCCAACAAGGGGACAAGCGGGCACAGTTTCATTTGAGTCTGAAATAGGATGTCGTGGGTTTAGGCATCCAGTTGGGCTACATTTATATGACTATACTACCGGTGTTGTTAACGTTTTGGTGTCACGAGCTTAGACTGTAATAAATACTTTTAGGATGACTTTGTATTTGTTATATTGTCATCACTTTTGGGAAAATCTTGTGGTTCATTAAACATTTCAAATTAACTAAACCTATGAACTCACCAACTTTATGTTGACGCTTTAGCAATGTTTTTCTCAGGTATTAAGAAGGAAGATGCTAAGTGAGGTCTCATGCGTGCCGTCATTTTTATTGAAACAAAGATCATTTGTACTATTTGGAAAACTATGTTTTGTAACTGTGACCAGTTTTATGCTTCCGCACTATGTTAAAACTATTTATTTTATCAATTACAAGTGATCTATTTTCCGAACGTCTCATTTAGAGGTCGTTCTTTGTAACTGTGTGTGTATGATAATCATGACGTCACCACTCCCTTGTCGCCATTATACTCTGATATTTTGGGAGTGTGACAACGTTTGTAACCTAATTCAGAATGTAGTTCTAGGGACTAATTCAGAAAAAGTTATGTAGCTATAATTCAGAATAAACCACAATCTCTAATTCGAAATATTAAGTGGACAAGTAATCCGGAATAAAGCATAAGAACAAAATTCGGAAAAAAATAAAAACTTACTAATTCGGAAAAACAAGTATATAAACTTCGGAATAAATTTTTACTTAGCTAAGTCGGAATAATGCATAAACACCTAATTCGAGAAAAGGGTTTAATAAACTAGTTTGCAATAATAGGGTTTGTGAAAACCGGATTGATGAAAATAAGCAAAAATCAAATAAGCACTTAACCAAAACTTAAGCTAAACAAATTTTAAGATACGCTAGTTAAGACACAAATCAAAAACTCTAAAAACACCAAATAATCAAATTATTTAAAATCAACTTTTAAAAGATTAATCTACCAAATCAAGTTAATTAAAAATAAGCTAAACATAAAATAATCAAAAAGCACAATAAGCTAAAACATCTACCACATCAAAACAATAAGAACAATCAAATAAGCGCATCAATCAAACAAGTAACAAGATTAAACAAACTACATGATTAATAAAACAAAGCAATAGATTTTAGAAACAAGAAAGGAAGAATGAGAATGATTATAAAAAGCTTGAAATAAGATGAAGATTAAGAAACAAATTACAAGATTAAAGATTAAAGATTAAGAAGACTTAAAGGAAAGCTTAAGAACATGAAATAAATCTAGAGAGAGAATGTAATTAACCTACTCCTAAAACTTAATTAAACTAACTAATAATACAAAATGAAGGATTAGAAGACTATTTATAGGAGGAAGGAAAGTTGGTGTTGTTGTTTCCTTCTTTCTCTTGTCTTCTCGTCTTTTTAAATAACTCGTCTTTCTCGACATTGTCTCGGGATTTGTCGAATGATAAAATGAACTTGTCTTATAATTTTCTTCTTTTATTAGACTTGGTTCTTCGACTTCGTTAAACATCCGTCTTTGGTATTTTTTCTTTGATAAATCTTTAGAATAAGCCTTTGCCTTCCGTTCTTTTTGCACTTTTGATCTTTTGACTTCGTCTTTTGTCTTTTTCTTCGATAAAAGCCCGTGAAAGCCCGTGTTTTCTTCCCTTTTCATATTTTGGTCCTAAAACACAATAAAAACACAAACCGCGCATAATTCCGACTTTTATGACATTAAATAGACGTTTTGGTCTCGTTTTTAATTGTTTTAAGTGCTAAAAGGATAAGTGTTTTCACACTTATTATTGCCCTTAGAATCATTCAAGTTTTGGTCAAAAGCAACTCATGTGATTGGTCCATGTGATCCAACTGTAGTAGAAACAATCTTGGCACTTGAATGAAGTATTGGAGTGAATGAAATTTAATGGAACCATTGTTTCACTGGCATGATTCCTTCATTTCCATTTTAGATCAAGCAAGGGGAAGGGCAGGGGTCCACAACCATGTAGGATGAGTGTAAACGCGTTTTGAAGGTGGGGTTAGGTTTAGGGTTTAGTTAATCAAGGATCTGAATAAATTTAAGGTTGATTATTGGGTGATTAAGATTTTGGAATTAGGGTTCTAGATTAAGAACAGTGGGGGTGTCTGATTTTTTTTGGGGAAAAAACGTGTTAGGCTCCTAAATAAAACATTAATTAACTAATTCAAATATTAGTTAATTAATATTTATCCGGTTTAGTGGGTAGAGGGGATGGTTTGGGTTTGGGTAGTTGGTTTTTGGGCTTTTGGTTAAAAACGTGGGCTCAGTCAGGGTTTGGTGTATAGATTGGTTTTGTTGTTGGCTATTTTGGACCCTTAAGTTCCAAAAACTATGCATTTCTTAACCAAACTTGTACAAACAGCATTCTAGGGCATTTTCTTCACATTTTTCTTTGATGTAATTACAAAATAGTCCTTATGACTTTTGAAACTTGATCTAGGGATTATTCTTGTAATAATAGCATTCTTCAAGGACTGGTTTGGTAATATCTTAATATTTAACAGACCTAAATGTAACTTTGAAGTTTTACAAGGGTATAAAATGTCAGGTTTTCCAAAGTTGAGGGACCAATCTTGTAATTCTTTAATTCTTCAAGGACTTTTATGGAAAATCAATGCTTGGGTCCGGTTCTTTGTGCGGCTTTGTTTCCCATGTTCGTTTTTGCTTGATTCTTGTTATCTTTTGGCCAATTTATGATATCCTAACCTATAAACACACAATGAAGAAATACAAATGTTAACCATAAGATTCAAGCTAACAAGAGGGATGATCCGGAGGTCGGGGAGGATAAAAGTGATGTTTAGACATTTTTAGAGAGAGAAAGATAAACTTGAAATGAGTGCGTGTATTTAGAGAGAGAAAGTAGGAAAAACCTCACCCTCCATGGAAGTATGGAGTGGTATATATAGGCTAGACATGGAGTGACTTTGACAACTTAGCATAAGTAGTCCCTCCATGTTTTGCCCATATGAAACTAATGTAATTCCGTAAATAGCGCTCACATTTTTAGGGCTAATTATCTTCCCCCTAATGTGGAGACATACGGAATTACATACAATGTTCCTAACAAGTAAAAATACAACAAAATAAAGTCTTCCAAGGCGCTTCCAATGCTGAGGATGTCTTTTAATTCTTCTTGTCTTTATAACTTGTACCTCAGCTTGAATCCTCTTTGTCTTTGCTTGTTGTGGAACAATTGTAATATGCATGATTTGGATTAACTTCCCCCCAATTCATGCAGCATGTATTAAAAAAACTTTCTTCATAGACTTCTTTTTGACGAAGTTTCTGAATCAGCTTCCCCCCAAACCTATATTTGTATCTTAAGCAGATTCTGACACTTTGATGTAGTTGGAACAATCTTCTAGCTCATTGGTTTAAGTGCACAGCGGAAATTTGTAGAAGAACCACACCAAATAACACTTCTTCTATACTGTTTCATGTCGTTTAGGTTTTCGGTGATAATCCGTTTGGGGTAACATGCATGAAATCAACAACAATTCTTCTCACGCCTACAGAATACTTCATAAAAACCATATAAGGTTAAGTAGATACCATTCCATGTACACTACTTCCCCCTGAAAGTTGATCCGATTACCTCAAAGTACACGATCTTCCCCCATGATGATTTCGATCTCTCGGAAGCATCATTATCGTGGACATCCATATACTCGAGAAGTTATTAGTCTTAAGCAAATGTCTTGAAATGATTTGAAAGTCATTGAGAAACTTTGAAAATTTTTGCTTAGACTATGAAGTATCATTATCGTTGTGAGGCTCATAAATATCCCGTGAGAATTCATTGGTGATTCCATCTCTCTCTGTCTAACTTACCAACCTCGAATTCATTCGGCTATTTGTCGTGACCACATGTGAAGTAAATCCGATATTCCAAACTTGAAACTGAAGTACAATCCCCCAAATTTGTTACTTAAGCTTGCACTTATGTCGATTGAAGAACGGTGCAAAAACAAGTTTGTTATACCTCTTGAAGTTATCCACATGAGCAACTGCGTATGACACCCAAAAATGATAGTAATCCATGTCGTCGACCATCCACCCCTTGACAGTGGAAACTAGATAATTCAAGTCTCAATCATAAATTTTATCGCCCAAGCAAGTCATCAATCGATAGACTGGGTTTGAAGAAAAGGGGTAGAAAATAGAAGGAAGGCTCGATGATGAAATAAGTAGACGCCTTCATAAAATCCCACTTCAACTTCAAATAAAGAATACCAAATCCACTTCGTGATCACTTGTCTTTGTAGAATCAAAACTAGCCGTTGTCGTTAAAATGAATCTTATATCGGATCGTTTTAGTGTTAAGTGTTTTGTTTGGTTTGGTGTTGTGTGTTGTGAATGTCGTTAACTAGAACAAATTATGTAATGAATTGTCATTAAAGAACAAAATTTGTCTAGATAACTTGTCGTTTAAGCCCCAACGTCAGTCATATGCCCCACTGGTGCGTGGATCGAACTCCGCGGTGAGGTCGTCGAAAATATTTTTTGAGAAATGAGGTTTCAAAACGAGCATTTTCTTTAGTCGGAATGAACCCGTAATCACCATATACTGTATCTGGCCCATCATTTGTTTAGCTAAATGTGGTCAAAAATGAGATTAGAACAATTTTTCCCAACAGTTAGAAGAACTCGAAGCCCAAACACGTGATTAAACTAAAAGTGAGAGACGGGCCCAATAAGTCTTCCAAATGTGTGGATATAAATGAGAAGTATTACCTAATATTTCTTAATTGTTAACCTAACCTAATCTCATCTTCTCGTTTCTTCCGCCTCCTTTCTATCCCACTCCTCAAATCCATCAACTTAGAAACCTCCGTCCCATCTGCTTCGAATTCTATATACAGATGAGTCATCCGCCTAAACTAATCAGTTAAACTCGAATCTATTAACCCTCATCATCAATAAAAAACGCATCTCGTTAATCACACAACCAAAATCCATATGAATAACGAACCTAGTAATCAGTCCATATGAGTCACGAACCAATAAAAAACCCTGTAGATATAACACGAATAGCCCACGAGATGAATAATCAAGTAGGATTTATGGCTTCAAGATCTTTGAAATGGTCATAGGTAGGTTCAAATGTTTTTTTAATTTTCATTTTGAGTCCCAATCGAAACAAATAAATCGATTATAACATGATTGTTATAAATCAATATTTGATTTCGTAAATTAAAAAAGAGGGTTAAACCCAACAATGATCAGTGATGATTATTTCGTGATGGTTTTATATAGATCTCGATATGCATGTGGACACACGAAACGATTCTGAAATCTAGTTAGACTGTTTTTTTCGAGTCAATAAATCGAGTCTAGTTGGGTTTTAACGATATAGTCACTATGGGAATAATACTAAGTTGGTTTTGATGGTTTTGAGTGACGAGAGGTTGTATAGTGAGTCGGTTAGAAAAAATTTTATGGACTAGTATTTTTCTGATTTTTGTTCATGATCGTAAAGTTTTTTAATAAATATAACCAGTCATCGCAATGTATCAAAAAACCCATCGCAATATCAAAAATTATAATGCCATCGCAGTCTAGTCAACACCCCATCAAAACATGGACACCATCGCAACATGGACACCATCGCAACATGGAAACCATCACAACATGTGTGCCACATCGCGATGGTACCCATCGCAATGGTTCCATCGCAATGGGCCATCAGAATGGTCCATCGCCACAAACCATCTAGGTGAGCCATCGGAGTGGCTATCGCAAGTCATCCATCGTAATCAATGCGATCTTATCCAAAGTAGCCATCTAGACGAAGCCAGTGTCACCCATCGTAACTCACCATCGGAATGTGCATCTGAAAAGGGTTTTGACCAGCTTAGTGGAAACCGAAAAAAATGGATCTCTCTATTAGTTTTTGTCCTTTTTCCAAAAAAATGGATCTGTTTATTTTTTCTTGGTTTCTCCGAAAAGTTGATCTATGTCATTTTTTTAATTCAGTAAATGAGATATGTTTATTGAACATCAGCAACAAAGAAAAAAAGGTGTAGAAATTGACACAACATATAGATTCAGAAAGAAAGTGAAAATAGAAACTGATGGACAGAATAAATAACTGTAATAACCCCTCCTTTTTTCAGAGGAAAAACAATGATACCAAGAAAAACATTGGACATTTGAGACAGATAAGATACCAGATAAGAGCAGACCATGTAGACCGAATAACCAACACAAACACTATTTTCATCTTAAGACATAAGCACAAAATAAGTTGCTGAAAACCACGAACACCATAAAAATAAGCAAACACGAACACAAAACACCCCCGGTTATCTCTGATACCAATTGTTAACAATAAGATTAAAGCTAACAAGAGGGATGATCCGGAGGTCGGGGAGGATAAAAGTGATGTTTAGACATTTTTAGAGAGAGAAAGATAAACTTGAAATGAGTGTGTGTATTTAGAGAGAGAAAGTGAAATACACAAATGGAAAAACGTCACCCCTCCATCGAAGTATGGAGAGGTATATATAGGCTAGACATGGATTGACTTTGACAACTTAGCAAAAGTAGTCCCTCTATGTTTTGCCCATATGAAACTATTGTAATTCCGTAAATGGCGCTGATGAGATGGCATTGATACATGATCTCATCGTTCTTTTCGCGCTTTAAATGCATAAAATGTCATAATTTTACCACATATATGGTTGTATTTGTTTAGTTGTGTGTTTTATGTATAGATATCGTGAAAAAGAAAAAAGATCACAAGAAACAAGGAAAAACGAACACGAGAAACGAAGCCGTACAAAGAACCGGGCCCTAGTTCATGATTTATCCAAGAAAAACCCTTGAAGACTTGAAGATGTGCAAGATTGATCCTCAAATTATGAAGAAATGACACTTAATACCCTTATATATTCATAATTACAAGTTTGGTCCCTTAAGTTTGTTAAAATTACAAAATGGTCCTTCAACTTTGATGAATTGGCAAGTTTAGTCCCTCAACAATTCTAAATTGTCAATAATGGTCCTTCATGAAGTCAAAGATACATTGAAGACCTTTGAAGATCAAGAATGTCCAAGATCAGTCCTCAAACTATGCAAAAATGGAAAAAACAACCCTTGAATACCTTTTTGCCAAAGTTTTGGGGCAAAAGTGTCAAGTGTGAAACTTCATTAACAAACAAAACCAAGTTTTGTTGGCTGAAAACACGTTTTTCCCTTTTCACCAAAACACAAGGACCAAAAGTGTGCAAGTTAAACATTCAAATCAGAAAGTGCGCTAAACACTTACCTTTCCAAAAAAATGGATCAAAAGGTATTAATGTTCACCTTTCACCCCCAGTTACCATCTCACTTAAACCAAGGGGTAAATTACAATTACCCTGCCACACATTTGATTCACACACCCTAAAACCCATCCCACTCTCAAAACCCCAATCTCCACTCACCAAAGGACTCCACCCATTCACACGTCCACCAATCACAATCCAACTTAACCTCCAAGGAATGAAACGTGGACAAATCAACAGCCCACACTCCTTGCTTGGTTACAAAGCTAAAATGAAAGATTTGGATGCATTCGGACAGCTCAACAACACAATTCGTCTAGAAGATTTCAAGGGCAATTATGGGACTTCATAGCCTAGGGTTTTGCTTATCTCTGCTTTGTATTTTCCTATATAAGGACTCCTCAACATGTGAGAGAGCCTTGTTCCAGTTTTACTGTTAAACATTTTAATTCCTTTTTAAAATTTATAAAAGTTGGTATTTTAAGAAAATTGTAATTCCTTTTTATATTTTTGAAAGTTGGTGTTGTTTAAGGATAATTCTGAGTTCCATTTGATGTTATAACGGTGTTTAGATCTTGTGGTTTAAACACGTTTATGTTTGGTAAGGATTTCAAAGTTGGAAAAACCTTGAAATCAGTCATCTGTTTTGCTAATTTTACTTGTACTAACCCTTATCCAAAAGCTATAAGCCCTTGCAAGCTTGTTGACACCAAGCTAGTGAAGGTTTATTAACCTTTGGATAGGTTGTTTGCTGTTTGTGTTGAAGACATAAATCCCTTAAGGTTATGCTTTGAACCATCAACCAAGGCAAATATCATCTCCTTTGTTCAAGTACCTTGGTCTTGTTCTAGCTGTTGAACAAGGTCCAAGGAGAATAGCTGATCCCTCTAGGAAGTTGTGGGGGATAGGTATAACCTCTTGTTAAGTTTCCTCTAAAATTTTTTATGTTCGTGTCTGATTTGTACTTTGCCATGTGATTTGTTGCTCTGGTGTTTGTGCTTTGTGTTTTATAGTTTGTATCTCTTAGTTGTCACCTAGTTGAGCTATTTGAACCATAAAATCAGTAGGTTGTTTGTAGAAATAAAAAGTTTGTTTAAAAAGGGCTAAAACAAGGCTGTTTGGGATTATTGGATCATAAGGCCTTGTGGCCTTGTGGCGTTGGTTCTTAGGGTTTGGGGAGTCTAAACAAGTCATATGCAACAAGTTTTAGTCACTGGTTAAGTATCAAGAGGTTTGGAAAAGGGATTTCAAGTTTTGGAAAAATTTGAAAAAAGTGGTTTGAAATTGGTCAAACACATCAGATCCAATATAATATTTGTTTGTTGGATCTAAGGTCTGAAATCTGGTTTGGGAAGAGTTTAAGTGATAAGTTATCTGTGCATTATCTGTTTGTTGAATTTGGGGGCTTATTGTGGGTGCTAGAGCTTATCAAAGTTGGCTGAAATGGTCATTTGCATCAACAAAGTGACCACCTCATTTTGGGCTTGCATTTGTTATTCTAGTGTATGCCTTGTTGTTTAACTGCTTGGAACTTGATATTGTGTTTCTTGTGAGTGCTTCTTGCTATTTGGTGTGCCTTATTGCTGGCTTATAAGCTAACTGGCTTATTAAGTCTTATTTGCCAAAATCTGTCAAGTATTGGTCAACTGACCACTTGATTCACAAGGAATCTACTTTGAGTTCTTCACAAAAGTTGCTTAAAACAAGCCTATAAACAATCCCTGAGCATTTGGTGAATTTTGGAGTACTTTAACTTTTTGTCAAATAAGCACATTTTGGCTTATTTTTGAAATTGCTTATTGGTACATGCAACAACTTGGCTTTTGTAATAGGTGTCATTTTTCTCACCTTAATATCAAATCTGGAAGGTTACAAGTCATTTGGTTAAGCTTTTGCTAGAAAACTAGCTTATTTGGCTTTTTCAGCCAGCTTATTTGCTCCTACAGCTTATTCTACTTGGCTTTTTGTGATTTTTATGATTGATTGTTCTTAGTTAAGCTATTTGTGAGCTTTTGCAAAAAGAATCAGCTTCTGAAACAGCCTAGAACTCTAACCCGACTATTTTGTCGTTTTGTGGAATTCTACTTTGCTTATTTCTGGCTTATTGAGTGTGGTTTTTCAAAATTTCTTTTCACAGATCTCTTAGGCATCTCAAAAGAAGGTTGTGTGTTTAATTAGAGCTTATGGCATTGGCTTATTGCTTAATGGGCTTATTGGCCCAATAAGAATAAGTTGTTGACCAATTAAGCTGTGATAAGCTTAAAACCAGCTTTTGGGCCTTCAGACATTTGTGTTTAAAATTAAATTTTGAGTCAGATAGGGCTTTTTCAGTTCATTTGGGCCAAGTTTGACTTTTTGGGCCCATTTAGCCCATTAAGGTTGACTGTTTTGGTTTTTGGCCCATTTGGGGTCCCATTAGGGGTATTTTGGTAATTTCACTTTCATTTTCTGATTATTTAGGTTAAAATATACAAGTTTGCAAGTTTTTAGAATTTTTTATAATTTTTGGATTTTTAATATTATTTTATTATTAAATTTCAAATTTCACATTTTTACACTTTTTCTATTTTTCTTAGGTTTAATACATAAAAATAGGATTTTTGCAACTCTTAGATTAATATTATCATCATTTTTCTAATTTCTAGAATTATTTAAAGTTTTTAATAGTTTTTAATTATTTTAAATAGTTTTAATTAGTTTAAAAATTTATAAAAATAGTTTTTAGTCTTATTTGGTCATTTTAGAGGTTTACAAAGTGAAAAATCTTTATTTAGGCTTTTTAATAATTATTTTGATTTTTAGGGCTTTAATTAGCATTTAAAATTAATATTTAATTAATTAAAAGGTTTGAAAAAGTTTTGATCATTTGTAAACTCTTAGTTTATTTAATTTGATTTTTGGTAATTTTTTGGGAGTTTCTAGATTTAATTTTTATTTTAGCTCATTTTACGGTTTTAATTTTAGTCGTCGTAGTAATAATTTTCACGTCTTCGTCATTCTATTTTCTCATCCCCTTCTTTCAAAATATTAATCTCAAATCAATTACGAATTATTCACACACATATACCTCCTTGCGAAACGAACTTTCACATCATTAGGGTCATTAACACTTGATTTTCCTAAGTCATTTGTTTAATACTTTTCCCTATTTACGCTCTTTTCCTAAAGAGTAGTAAAACACTAGAATCATTTTGGCGCCCCTGCCGGGGAGGTGGTTCCTGATTAATTTGTCTTTTTGTTTTTAATATTAACCATAAATAGTATTTGAATTAGTAGAACTCTACTAATACGTATTATCGGTTTTTTTTCGTTTTTCTTGTGAAATTATTATTACTATATTGTATTAAGTATCACAACAAAATCATAATATCTCCAAAAGTGTGAAAACACAACCTTAATTGGGATTTGATCTCCTAATTATTGTATTAGAATCTCAAACAAAAAGAAAAAGGCAAAAATAGATAAATACTTTCGTGAAGCTCAATTTTGAAAAATACAAACTATAAGGTGGGTATAAGGTGGGTATAAGGCGGGTATTATAAAATATACCCTAAGAAAAAAGGCTCTTAAGTGCTTCGCGCCGCCTTGTTTCCCCGCTTGCTTGTGAGTATTTTGAGATTGAAGGCTAATCGAGGGTTTTGCCGCCCAAAGTATTATTACGTATCATATATATTTGCTTGGTTTCTTTGTGATTAAACCCTCTTGAACAATTTGGTTTTCACAAAAGTTCAAAGTCATTCGAAGGCGTTCACTCCACGTGATCGTTTTCATTCTTTTGAGGCTTCTTTAATCAAGAGTTTGATTCGAGGAGAGATTTGGTAGATTGTTGTCTACGAAGATACACAAAATCCAAAAAAATAAATTAAAAACCATCAAAAACACAAAAAAAAATTTGAAAATCCACAAAACACCCAAAAAGAATCTTCTTTGCTCACCTCCCATTCTTCGTCAAGTTTATGCAAACTCGTAATCAAGCAAAACGAGCTCGTAAACGTCGTCAAAGTCAAGGAAATCAAGAGCCTTTGATTGAAGAACAAACTCCAATTGTTGAACCTATTGTAGAACAAGAAGTTATCATGGCTAATCGTACTATGATGGAGTTGCTTCAAGCACCCACCGAGGGCTTTGGAGAAGCTATTGTAATTCCCGCCATCCTTGCGGAGAATTTCGAAATTAAGACGGGTTTAATATCGATGTTGCAAGCAAATAAGTTTAGGGGTCATGAAAAAGACAACCCACATTACCACATAAGGAATTTTAATCGTCTCATTGCAACAAGCAAGTCTAAGGATGTTCCACATGACGCCAATGATGTTGTTTCCATACTCGTTAGATGGACCCGCTAAAATTTGGCTCGAGAAAGAACCACCAAATTCGATTTTGACATGGGGTGATCTCATCTCTAAATTTGTGAACCAATTTTTTCCACCATCTAAAACAACACATTTGAAAAATGAGATTTCAAGGTTTACACAACGTAATAATGAAAGTTTTTCAATGGCATGGGAACGATTTAAGGAAATGTTACATGAATGACCAAACCATGATTTTTCGGAATTGCATCAAATAGATACTTTTTATAATGGGCTTAATGATCATGAACGAGATTATTTGAATGCCGCCGCGGGTGGTATTTTTTGTGCAAAACGACCGATGAAGCTTTAAAGATTATCGGGAATAGATCTAAGGTTTATAACCCTCGTAACACACCGAGTGTTGCCAATATGGGTTCGTCATCATCGTCATCGTCTCGTAACATTAATGCCTTACATGATGAAGCTAATGAGGAAAACCGGTTTTTCGATAGGTTTTCGACGCTTATGACTCATTGGAAAGCACAAGATGCTTTGAATTCCGCATCGGTTAAAGCGGTTGATAAGAGTTGTTTATCTTGTGGTGGAGCTCATGATCTTTCCGAGTGCATTACCGCCGGTGGTAACACTTCGAGTGCTTACGTAGCAACGGGAACTTACAACCAAAACGGCCAAGCTTCCCGCCCAAATCAAGCTCCACCAAATCAAAATGCTAATAACTATCGAAACAACAATCAAAATGGTGTTTATCAAGGCAATTCACATAACTACAACAAAGGGTGATGTAGGTTTTTCGTACACGTTTTAGGAAAAACGTATATGAGCGGTAAGTATTAAACTTGACGATTTAATGAAAAACCAACAAATCGAATAAATTCCAAGTTCGTTCTCGAAGGAGGTGTATGTTGTGTATGCCAATTATGTAAAATAACAATGTTTGGATTAGTGACGTTTTTGGTGTAAAGAGAGAAAAATAAAAGACGAGTTACGACTACGTTTAAACTACGACGATTTAACGTAAAACGCGAACGTAAATACGTAAAACGTGACGAAATTAAAAATTAAACCTAAAAATTAACTAAATGATTAAACTAAGTCTTAAATAATATAAATAAGAATAAAAATCCAACAAATTTATTTTAAAACCTTTTATTAATTAAATATTCAATTTTTAATGCTAATTAAAGCCCAAAAATTAAATATAATTAACAAAATGTCCAAAATATTAATTTATTGAACTAATAACTAACTTATATTATTTAATGACTAAAAACTATTTTTCTAAATTTTTAAAACTATTTTTAAATCACTAAAAACTATTTTTAAATTAAAATAATCCTAAAAATTAATAAAATAATGCCAAAAATAATTTAACAATTTTAAAAATCCTAAAATACTCTAATGAACAGTAGAAAATTGAAAAAGTTTGAAAAATGTAAAATTTTTCACTAAAAGACAAAACTAGTTAATAATTAAACCCTAATTATACTAATTTATTTATAAAAAATAATTAATAAGTGAACAGTGACTAATTTTAAAACCAAAAATCTTAAATTAATTTTCTTAATCTATAAAAAATTTTAAAACAGAAAAATATAAGCTTTTTACACTAAATGACAAAAACAGCCTAATTAAAAAGTAATTAAAATAGCAATTAAATATAACAAATGGAAAATGAACAGTAAATTAAAAAGTGATTATACTGAAAAATCAAGAATTAAAAAAGAAAAATATAGAAAAAAGAATGAAAGTCTAATTCCTATTTAAGGGCACTAAAGACAAAAATCTTAGAATCTGATAGTGACCTTTTTGGTTTTCTGTCTTGTAGTGTAGCAGTGGCAACAAATTCAAAGGCAGTGGGAAAGGAGTTCCCACTGTTAATGAAAATTCAAGGTCTGGTGATGTTTTGACCTAGAACTTTTGCTTGAGTTGGTTTTAATCAAATCCAAGGGCACCCCCACACTCAGTGGAGTGTGGGGAGTCAAGACAAGCAAGAAAAAGCAACACTTAAACACAAAAATCACACTAAACTGGCCTTAAACAGTTACTGTAAACAGAAAGGGGGCTGTGGTGTTGGTTGCTGATATAGATGGCACAATGGTGAGTTTTGAAGCTCACAAACTTGCACACAAGTCAAACACAACAATTATAAGCTATCTATAAGCTTAGATTAGCCCTAACACTAGCAAATTACACAATTGATGAGCAAATCAAAGCTAAAAATAAGGCAGGTTATGCAACTTCTGATTTTTGCTATGTTTTATCAAGTTTAAGCAACCAACTTGTGTTTAACACCTATAAAACTTAAACCAAATACCTATTTAACCAATATTACCCTACTGGAGTATGTTTTAGCTGTTATAATCATGCATTTGTAACCACAAATCCTATAACATAGCAGTCCCAAACACACCCTTAATTACTGAAACTAAAAATTAACATGCCAAATCCTATTCAAATCAACCTAAACTAATTACTAGCACTTAAATATAAACAAGAGATATAATTAAACAGATAAGAGCAGATAACACAACATTCAAACAGATTCTTCACAAAATCATGAAACTTGCATAAAAAATTCACAAAATCACTTAAGTAGGGTTCAAGCCTTTTGACCTGGCTGAGTGCCTTCTACTTGAGCTTCTTGAGAGCTTAATGAAGCTGATGAATGTGTAGAGAAACCCTGCTGAGGTTCTACAACAGAACCAGGGTCTGTATGTCTTCAAAAAATGATGGAAATGGAAGGAGATCTTGTATTTTGTAACCTGCACACAAACAAAAGGAGAGCACAATAATAATCTGTGGAGAAGAGTCAATAAGCTCTAAGCAAGCTTATGGATTAAGCTCCTTAAAGCTTATTGGCTAAAAATGAGAATAGGATTTTTATCAAAAAAAAAAACCTTTGGAAAATCTTTGAAAGAACTTGAAATCCAAACTGAGATAGCTGAAATCCCAACACCAATCCACTTTCACTTCAAGGTGATGGGGATTTCAGCTTAACTAATAATAAGAAAAACGTTTTCTTACCAAATTTTTGACAAACTTGAAATTTCTGAAAACTTAAACTTTCTTTGAAACCCTTAAACTATTTTGAAATTTAAACAATCCCTAAACTAGAAAAGCAGATAAATGGAACACAGTATTTATGCTAAAAATCTCAAGGTTTCATTATCATTAATAACTTAAAAAATTTACATAAAAAAACTGGAACAAAATGAAAGTTACAATGAACTAGTCTATTTATAATACATGGAAGATGATTCTAGAATTCCTAAACCCTAAACATGATGTTCCATCTTTGCCCTTGGTCAAATCTCTGAAAATCGTCAAAAGGGAAGCCCATGTGATGACTGAGGTGTTGCCAGCTATGTTGAATTGATCATAGACGCTCATTTGGTCCTTGGAGACCAAGGTTTGGCTTGTGGTTCGTTGATCATCTGAAAAATACTTTCTTTGCCATTTATGTTGAAGCAGGGGAGCATGGGGGACCCACAAGGAAGTCACGGGGTGGTGTTTTGGTAGGTGGGTTTTGGTGAGTGGATGGTTTATTAGCGATCTGGAAAATATGGGGTAAAACCCCTTTGCTTTCACCCCAATTAGATTAGGGTTCATTGACCTGGGATTAGGGGTTTAATTGGGAAAGATTATAAACAGTTCTTGTTTCCCCCCGTTTTATATTATATTTAAAAAGGTTTAAAAAGTGGGTTAGTGGGGGTGTTTGACTGGGGGTTGACTTGGGTTGGGGTCGGGTTAAAAGGTGGGTTTGGGTAGGGTAAATGGTTTTGGGTGGTACCCGGGTGACGTGGCAATTCAGGAGTGGTGGGGGAAGGTTTGATGTCTGGTCATGAATGCCCCCTTTACTTTCTTCATTCTTTCATGTAGTAAATAATCAGCAAAAACATAATTCCTTTGTTAAATACTTTATCAGCTTGGCAATTTCAGTCCTTGTGTTTGGTGAAAAGTATAATCAAGGGCTAAACATGTATTTTCTTCAATCATCAAGGGCCTGAATTGTATATTCATGAAACTTTAGGGACCCCAAAGTATTTCTAAGATAATTGAGGGGTATAAAGTGGCAAATCTTCAATCTAGGAGGACCAATCTTGCAATTTCTTCAAACTTCAAGGACCATTTTGGAAATTCATGAATCGGGTCCGGTTCTTTGTGCGGCTTCGTTTCCCGTGTTCGTTTTTGCTTGATTCCTTTGATCTTTTGGTGAATTCACGATATCCATACCTAAAATACACAATGAACAAACATAGGCACATATATGGGTATTTTGACGATATTTTAAGCGTTTTAAGCCCATTTTGGACGATGAGACTATGTATAAATACAGTCTCATCACTCCCCCATACTAAACCATTGCCGTGTCCCCACGCAATGCTAGAATTAAGTATCATAGCACTTCCAAAATTCATTTATTGATGACATTTATTCAAGACATAAATTTAAATAAACTACTACACGCGTTTTAGACATAATGTATTGTTTTCATCACGATTAAGTGACTTTTGGGATCATAGAACAAGAACACGTGAATGCTTCGTTAGAAATAATTTCGTCGTCCTCGATTTTCACCCAATTCCATGCTAAGCGTGTAACGAGATCATTGTTATTATAAGTTAGCAACACGAACACATCTCATGAGTGTTAATTACGAACCTAAACTCCCTTATTCCTACTTGGTATCTCTTATATTTTATTTTTGTCTTAATGATCACGAGGATACATCATTGACTTATGCGTGAATAGAGATTAAGTCTAAAAATAGAGACTTAACGGTGTAACCAAAATCATCAAATCAATAATTCACCCTAATAGACAACGATGTCAAAAAATTAAGTCAACAAGAAGGATCGATAAACACGATTTTATAACGGTTTTGAACATGAGACTTATTACCAAGACTTTTATACGCCCCCTAACGGAAGGGCCTTATTATCTTTGGTTTACCTCCATCTTTTATTCAACTTCGCCATGAAGCTTTTATTATGACTTCGGTCTTGCCTTGCCTTTTATTATCCGCCTCATCGGTGGTTTTATTAGCCAAAGACGTATATCCTCACGCTAAAGCGAATTTTGGATCTTTAAAGCTTCGAAGATTAAGGCTTGATTCACTTTCAATTTGGGCATAGATTTTTCGGCCTTGTGAGCTTCAAATTTTTGCTTAATTTAGGTGAGCACTTGAAATCTTATTATTAGGTGAAGCTTTCGATTATTCGGGTGCCAATACTTCAAAACCGTGACGCTGGCGATACCTTAATGTTTTCCCAATTTAATTACATGGAAGCTACCAAAACAAATTAGAAACCCAACAATAGTGACTAAACCGCCAAATCAATATTTATTAACAATTTATTATGCAAAAGCGTTGGGAGAATAAGCTAATAATTACTACACATAAGATCGTGACGATTACGAGACTTATAAATAACTCTATCATTTCTCGTCCTCATTTAAGAGACTTAGCCTAAAAAGTTAAGGAATCGAAGCTAAGTGCTCAACACGCACGGTCGAGTCAAAAATTACTCTCGTTCTCACCATCGGAAAACCTACATTCGTGTCTTAAACACTTATGAAAAATACGAAAAATTTTAAAATTTGGCCATTTTTAGCCTTATTTGCAACAAAACGATAACAAAAAGATGAATATTGGATTGCGTGGTGACGTAAGCAAGGTGAAGTATCTACTCACCCCCCCATACTAAAACTAAACATTGTCCTCAATGTTTCGAGTCTAGGGGTGTAAACACCCCCATACTAGAGACGAAGTCGAATGCTTAATCTCGAGCATGGAAAGGGTAAAACGAATAACCTAAAAGCCGTTTATGAATTATGCTAATAAGATAAACATTAGAACATAAAAGGATATCATCGGATATCGGAATCTCCAAAGGCAACGATCGAAGCTCGAGTGATCCGTAAAACGAACACGAGAGGCTTCAATGATGACGATGAACCTAATAGATCACAATCACAAACAACCACGAAACAAAGGTAGGAAGAGCACAAGTCCCCTCGTTACATTAAACTAAGAAAACGATAATATATACAAGGATAAGCATGAGAATCCCCCACGAGGCACCTTGTTTTTGATAACCGAGTCAAAAGCTCGACTCGAATCCCCATAAATGTGATCATTTAGGGATAATCTTGGTTTGGTCATTTTTGGTGGGGCTTACATGATAAACAAGGCCCAAAAGTACGTGGAGTACTTTAAAAACCCGATAAACGTATACCGGGGTCAAAGATAGCGTCCTCGTTTTCGGATGAAAGACGAAACAACGCTACTCCAACGTGAACTAGAACCTCAAAGAGGTAGAAGAAAAGAGATAAGAAGTAGAAAGGTGGGGCAGTGGGTAAGTCAAACTTATGAGCTACTCGAGGTAGACTCACACCAAGCAAACGAAAAGATTTTCCATTTATTGCATCGGTGGAAGACCGAGATTTCCCTTTACAAGCAATTCCAGGATCATAAATCTCGTCCTCGGTGGAGAAATGGGAGGGAACATTTGGGGCTTCCCCCACACTAAAACCACACCAACCATCGTCAAAAGGAGTAGACGAGGTGGTAGCACTCATAAAACGCGGTGATGACGGAGTTAAACATGTAGAAAAATCATTTAAAACATTTTTAAAATCTTTTCCTTTTTCATCGTTCAAAAACTCTTTATGAAAACCCGATTTGATAATGTCGAAAATATTTGGCGTGTCAAATTGAAAATTAGTCGCGCTAAAAATCCTCACATTTAAGTCATTGGCGGGAGGGGGTGGCGGATTATATAAGTTCTCAAAACGTTTGTCAATAAAGAACACCGCCCCCTCGGGGTCTACATACTCGTCATCCTCATGAACGTCGATCTCATCGATTTCTTCATCAAAGATAGGCTTGTCAAACCAAGGTTTGTCATTCCCCTCCTTGAGTATCTTAGAAACTCTCTCGAAAAGATCACGATCAAGCACGAAACCATCATTCTTTTGTGGGGATCGTTGATAAGTTAGATCCTCACGAATGTGGTAAACGTCATTCTCAAATGAGGAGTGTTTATAAGGTGACTCCTCGAGAATGGGATTTTTAGTGGTCACATGAGTTGGTTCGTCATCGAAAATAAGACGTTCCAACTCATTAAGTTCATCCTCGATTTTGGAAAGATCGACCTCACTCGTAGGTGGAAGTGAAGGCATAAGAGCTAGCTCTCGTTCAATGATTTCCTCAATCTCGGGATCAAACTCATAATCATCGTACTTCACATGTTTCTTCTTAGGAGAATCAAAAATAGCATGTGGATGTCGAAGTACGTGATCAATCTCGGCAAAATCGCCATCGTCATCGTCAAAGAAAGAGTCGATGTGAGCACTCACAACCATGGACTTACAAGTCAAATGACTATGCTTAGGTGACTTTTCTAAGACGAGAGGATCGATGTCGATAAACCCTTTAGCCTCAACGGGTGTTGGGCTAGGCAAAGGAGGCACTTCGATGGAGTTAGAAGTTGAAGCCTCAAAGACGTGGTCCTTCGAAGGTGGTGAAGACGAATCCATTTTGGTCATTGTTGTGATGGCATTAACGTCGCCCTTCGGAATTGGTGTTTCACTTGTTTCGCTAAAAACATCCCAAAGTGAGTTTTCATCCATAAATTTACACATACCCTTTTGAATTAGGTATACGTATTCTTTGTCATTAAAATCATCATCCTTAAAACCGTTTTTCTTAATTCTTTCAAAACATGCATCAAGCTTCATTCTTTCCGCTAAAGTAAACATTTTGAAATCATTAGAATTTGAATCATTAGGTTTTGAAACCTCGGTTTTTTCATTTTCATAAAATCCTTGGGATTTTCTAGCGAAAAAGTCTATTTTCTCATCCCCATATCTCATAGTAAGTCTCCCCTCGTGAACGTCGATTACGGTTCGAGCCGTCGATAAGAATGGTCGGCCTAAAATAATGGGACATTTAGGGTCACACTCGTAATCGGATATAACGAAATCCGCGGGAAAAACAAACTTTCCAATCCTAACATAGACATCCTCGGCTATTCCAATTGGTATAAGTGGAGTACAATTTGCAAGCTCGATTGTCATGTTCGTGGGGGTGAGCGAAGGCAATCTCATCAATTTCCAAAGAGAATGAGGCATGAGATTGATGCTAGCACCTAAATCGGCAAGGGCTAAACATCCCTCAATCTCGGAAAAATCACAAGGTAGTAGAAATTGGCCCGGATCCTTTTCCTTTCTCGGCATACGCCTTTTGGGTTTTTTAAGAAGGATCGAAGCACAAGTTTCTTCAAGGGTTACTTTGGTAAGGTCGACAAAGCTCTCTTTTTGAACCGTGGATGGAATTTGAGGTACACGAGGGTGTGCACTTCTTTCCTTGGTCGCCACGTTCACCCCATCGACTTTAGAACAAGAAGACGTCTTAGAAGTCGAGGGTTGAGAGGGATAAACAACACGGAATCCTTCAAGGTTAGGGGTAATCACATGACCTTTCTCACGAGACGAGGCAGCTTTACATTGTTCTTTCGGATTAGCAACGGTGTCACTAGGTAACGAGCTTGATGACGAACCCGAGGCTTTGTTCATTATAGCCGAAAACATCTTTTTAATATCAATTTACCCTTGCTCAATCTTCGTGTTTTGCAATTTCAAAGTATTTGTAAAGTCGTTTTTCAAAGTACCAATTTCTCCTTCTAATCGTCTCATATTAGCCTCATTCGTTTTCATGTAATTTTGAAAATCGTTTGACGAACTATTTTGATTAGAATTAAAGTTCCCTTGGTTTTGATTACTTCTTTGAAAATTTTGTTGATTCCCACTTGAAAAATTGTTACCTTGATTGTTATCTCTATTTTGCCAAGTTATATTACGACCTTGATTATAACCTCCTTGATTTTGATTCGAAAAATTTCCTTGTTGATTGTTTCCTTGAAAATTGTTTCGGTTTTGAAAATTGTTGCCTTGGTTATAATTGCCTTGTTGTGATGGACCGGCGTTATTTTGATTTTGATTAGAAAAATTGTTGTTTAACGCACTCACATTCGACGTTTGGCCATCCGTAGCCGCACACTCGTAATAATTATGAGGTCCACCACAAAACGTACACGAAACCTCAACCGCTTTCACCGTAGCGGGAGCGTCTTTCTTTTGCATCTCAATGAGATAAGACGTGAACACATTCGTCAACTTGTCGACTTTTGCATCAACCCTCTCAATGTCGCGATTAGAACTACTAACATTGGCGACATTGGCAACACTCGGTGCATTGCGGAGTTGGTAAACCTTGGATCGGTTCTCGATAATTATCAAAGCTTCTCTCGGAGTTTTACACAAAAAGTTGCCACCGGCGGCGGAATTCAACGAGTCTTGTTCGTGAAAATTAAGACCGTTGTAAAACGTATCGATTTGGTGCAACTCGGAAAAACCATGGTGAGGACATTGCCTAAGCAATTCCTTAAAACGATCCCACGCGTCTCTAAAAGATTCATTCGATTTTTGCTCAAATTTCGTAATCTCATTCTTGAAAAACGTTGTCTTAGACGGTGGGAAAAAATAATTAACGAACTTGGAAACGAGATCCTTCCACGTAACTATGGAATTAGGTGGCTCTTTCTCGTACCAATCCTTGGCGGCACCATCGAGCGAGTACGGAAAAAGCATAAGCTTGACGACATCGGTGTCGACGTTCTTAAACTTGCTCGTGGCCAAAAGACGATCAAAATTCCGAATATGGTCGTGAGGATTATCGGCTTCACGACCTCGAAACTTCGTAGCTTGGATCAACGAAAGCATTCCGCTTTTGATCTCAAAATTCTCCGCCTCGATAGCGGGAATTACGATCGCGTCTCCATAACCCTCGGTGGGCGCTTGGAGCAATTCCATCATAGAACGATTGTCGGCCATCTCGTCTAAGGTCTCTTCAACAACGATATTAGGAACGTCGGTTTCTAATTCTCGTCTACGTCGTCGATTCCTTCGATTACGATTGCGTCGATTCGAAGCCTCACTAGAATTGGAATAGTCCTTCGATCGAGTGCGCATGCACTAAGCGTAGAATGGGTGGTAGCAAAGAAGATTCTTTTTGCGGCTTTTTGATTTTTTCAATTTTTTTGGTTTTTGATTGGTTTTTTAATTTTTTTTTGGATTTTTGTTGTATTACGTAGACACAAATCTACAAATCTCCCCTCGAATCGACTTTCTCGATTAAAGGAGCCTCAAAGAATGAAAACGATCACGTGGAGTGAACGTTCTCGATGACTTTAGAACGTTGGTGGAACACCAAAACGTTCAAGAGGGTTTAATCTTGAAAACACAAGCAAATATAATATACGTAGATAATACTTGGGCGGCAAACCCTCGATTAGCCTTCTTTCTCAAAACACGCACAAGCAAGCGGAGGAAATGAGGCGGCGCGAAGCACTTAAGAGCCTTTTTCCTTTAGGTCGTGAAATACAACCGCCTTATACCCACCTTATAGTTTGTGTTAATCGAAATTAAGCCTCACGAAAGTATTTATCTATTTTGCCTTTAAACTTTTTGCTTTGGATTCGAATACAATGATCGAGTGATGAAATCCCGAATCAAGGTTGTGATTTCTCACGTATTTGGAGTACTTGTATATTTATTGTTCTTACGTAGTACAATATAGTAATAATAATATTCACAAGAAAAAACGAAAACCAATATATCTACAATATAGTAGAAGATTGATTTGTGTTTAATTTAGGAAAATCAAACACGATTTATTTGGATATTATAATATAATAGATAAAAATAACAAAAATGAGTATGTACGATATTCACGCTTTTAAAAAATGAAAAGCAAAAACGCACTACTCACACAAACACGATACTAATAATAATGGCACACTAAACACCTCCCCGGCAGCGGCGCCAAAAATTTGATGTAGGTTTTTCGTACACGTTTTAGGAAAAACGTATATGAGCGGTAAGTATTAAACTTGACGATTTAATGAAAAACCGACAAATCGAATAAATTCCAAGTTCGTTCTCGAAGGAGGTGTATGTTGTGTATGCCAATTATGTAAAATAACAATGTTTGGATTAGTGACGTTTTTGGTGTAAAGAGAGAAAAATAAAAGACGAGTTACGACTACGTTTAAACTACGACGATTTAACGTAAAACGCGAACGTAAATACGTAAAACGTGACGAAATTAAAAATTAAACCTAAAAATTAACTAAATGATTAAACTAAGTCTTAAATAATATAAATAAGAATAAAAATCCAACAAATTTATTTTAAAACCTTTTATTAATTAAATATTCAATTTTTAATGCTAATTAAAGCCCAAAAATTAAATATAATTAACAAAATGTCCAAAATATTAATTTATTGAACTAATAACTAACTTATATTATTTAATGACTAAAAACTATTTTTCTAAATTTTTAAAACTATTTTTAAATCATTAAAAACTATTTTTAAATTAAAATAATCCTAAAAATTAATAAAATAATGCCAAAAATAATTTAACAATTTTAAAAATCCTAAAATACTCTAATGAACAGTAGAAAATTGAAAAAGTTTGAAAAATGTAAAATTTTTCACTAAAAGACAAAACTAGTTAATAATTAAACCCTAATTATACTAATTTAATTATAAAAAATAATTAATAAGTGAACAGTGACTAATTTTAAAACCAAAAATCTTAAATTAATTTTCTTAATCTATAAAAAATTTTAAAACAGAAAAATATAAGCTTTTTACACTAAATGACAAAAACAGCCTAATTAAAAAGTAATTAAAATAGCAATTAAATATAACAAATGGAAAATGAACAGTAAAATAAAAAGTGATTATACTAAAAAATCAAGAATTAAAAAAGAAAAATATAGAAAAAAGAATGAAAGTCTAATTCCTATTTAAGGGCACTAAAGACAAAAATCTTAGAATCTGATAGTGACCTTTTTGGTTTTCTGTCTTGTAGTGTAGCAGTGGCAACAAATTCAAAGGCAGTGGGAAAGGAGTTCCCACTGTTAATGAAAATTCAAGGTCTGGTGATGTTTTGACCTAGAACTTTTGCTTGAGTTGGTTTTAATCAAATCCAAGGGCACCCCCACACTCAGTGGAGTGTGGGGAGTCAAGACAAGCAAGAAAAAGCAACACTTAAACACAAAAATCACACTAAACTGGCCTTAAACAGTTACTGTAAACAGAAAGGGGGCTGTGGTGTTGGTTGCTGATATAGATGGCACAATGGTGAGTTTTGAAGCTCACAAACTTGCACACAAGTCAAACACAACAATTATAAGCTATCTATAAGCTTAGATTAGCCCTAACACTAGCAAATTACACAATTGATGAGCAAATCAAAGCTAAAAATAAGGCAGGTTATGCAACTTCCGATTTTTGCTATGTTTTATCAAGTTTAAGCAACCAACTTGTGTTTAACACCTATAAAACTTAAACCAAATACCTATTTAACCAATATTACCCTACTGGAGTATGTTTTAGCTGTTATAATCATGCATTTGTAACCACAAATCCTATAACATAGCAGTCCCAAACACACCCTTAATTACTGAAACTAAAAATTAACATGCCAAATCCTATTCAAATCAACCTAAACTAATTACTAGCACTTAAATATAAACAAGAGATATAATTAAACAGATAAGAGCAGATAACACAACATTCAAACAGATTCTTCACAAAATCATGAAACTTGCATAAAAAATTCACAAAATCACTTAAGTAGGCTTCAAGCCTTTTGACCTGGCTGAGTGCCTTCTACTTGAGCTTCTTGAGAGCTTAATGAAGCTGATGAATGTGTAGAGAAACCCTGCTGAGGTTCTACAACAGAACCAGGGTCTGTATGTCTTCAAAAAATGATGGAAATGGAAGGAGATCTTGTATTTTGTAACCTGCACACAAACAAAAGGAGAGCACAATAATAATCTGTGGATAAGAGTCAATAAGCTCTAAGCAAGCTTATGGATTAAGCTCCTTAAAGCTTATTGGCTAAAAATGAGAATAGGATTTTTATCAAAAAAAAAAAAACCTTTGGAAAATCTTTGAAAGAACTTGAAATCCAAACTGAGATAGCTGAAATCCCAACACCAATCCACTTTCACTTCAAGGTGATGGGGATTTCAGCTTAACTAATAATAAGAAAAACGTTTTCTTACCAAATTTTTGACAAACTTGAAATTTCTGAAAACTTAAACTTTCTTTGAAACCCTTAAACTATTTTGAAATTTAAACAATCCCTAAACTAGAAAAGCAGATAAATGGAACACAGTATTTATGCTAAAAATCTCAAGGTTTCATTATCATTAATAACTTAAAAAATTTACATAAAAAAACTGGAACAAAATGAAAGTTACAATGAACTAGTCTATTTATAATACATGGAAGATGATTCTAGAATTCCTAAACCCTAAACATGATGTTCCATCTTTGCCCTTGGTCAAATCTCTGAAAATCGTCAAAAGGGAAGCCCATGTGATGACTGAGGTGTTGCCAGCTATGTTGAATTGATCATAGACGCTCATTTGGTCCTTGGAGACCAAGGTTTGGCTTGTGGTTCGTCGATCATCTGAAAGATACTTTCTTTGCCATTTATGTTGAAGCAGGGGAGCATGGGGGACCCACAAGGAAGTCACAGGGTGGTGTTTTGGTAGGTGGGTTTTGGTGAGTGGATGGTTTATTAGCGATCTGGAAAATATGGGGTAAAACCCCTTTGCTTTCACCCCAATTAGATTAGGGTTCATTGACCTGGGATTAGGGGTTTAATTGGGGAAGATTATAAACAGTTCTTGTTTCCCCCCGTTTTATACTATATTTAAAAAGGTTTAAAAAGTGGGTTAGTGGGGGTGTTTGACTGGGGGTTGACTTGGGTTGGGGTCGGGTTAAAAGGTGGGTTTGGGTAGGGTAAATGGTTTTGGGTGGTACCCGGGTGACGTGGCAATTCAGGAGTGGTGGGGGAAGGTTTGATGTCTGGTCATGAATGCCCCCTTTACTTTCTTCATTCTTTCATGTAGTAAATAATCAGCAAAAACATAATTCCTTTGTTAAATACTTTATCAGCTTGGCAATTTCAGTCCTTGTGTTTGGTGAAAAGTATAATCAAGGGCTAAACATGTATTTTCTTCAATCATCAAGGGCCTGAATTGTATATTCATGAAACTTTAGGGACCCCAAAGTATTTCTAAGATAATTGAGGGGTATAAAGTGGCAAATCTTCAATCTAGGAGGACCAATCTTGCAATTTCTTCAAACTTCAAGGACCATTTTAGAAATTCATGAATCGGGTCCGGTTCTTTGTGCGGCTTCGTTTCCCGTGTTCGTTTTTGCTTGATTCCTTTGATCTTTTGGTGAATTCACGATATCCATACCTAAAATACACAATGAACAAACATAGGCACATATATGGGTATTTTGACGATATTTTAAGCGTTTTAAGCCCATTTTGGACGATGAGACTATGTATAAATACAGTCTCATCAAAGGGAATTATCAAAGTGGGAATGGACAAGTTGCAAATCAAAACCAAAACCGTGATTTTCAAAACACTACACAAGGTTTTCAAAATGCTCACACTAAAAATCTTAATGGAGAATTTTTGGATTATGCAAAGGCAAATAATGCTAAGTTTGATAACATGCAACGTGAGATGATTAGCTTAAGATCCGAGTTAAAAAACGAGCTTAAAAACGAACTTGCTAATGAACTTAAGACTCATGCTAATAAAATGGAAGGAAACATTCAACGCCTTCAACTAAATCAACAAAAGATGGAACAAGGACAACACGAGATTAAGCAAGAATTGTTAAAAGCGGATGCTAGGCAATCAAAATTTGAAGACCGAATGGAAAAAATGTTTGAAGCAATAATGTGTAAACCCTCTTCCTCGGGTGGTCTTCCTAGTGATACCATTGCAAACCCAAAGGGAGAAATGAGGGTTATTACTACACGTAGTGGTAAAACTTTCAAGGAACCAATCTCTCGTTCAAGTACTTCTACGGAGAAGGAAATCGAGAAAGACCCCGAGGTGATGGTCGAAAAGGAGCATATCACAAGCCCACAAAGTACCGCTCATACCACACCTATGGTTGAACCAATACCAATCATGGAATCCGAGATTCCAAGTCCGTTGCCTAATGTCCAACCTGTTATTCCCATTTAATCCATAAAACAAGATTTAGAAGAGATATTTAGAGAGAGAAAGAGAAGAAAAGTAGAGAGAGAAACAAGAGAGATTTTGGAAGGCTTATGTTTACTAGAGAGAGAAAGTAAAATGAACCAACACCCTCTTCCACATGTGGAAGAGGGTTATATATGCCACGGCTCTAAGGCCTTTGTGGGCTTCATCTTGGGCCAGGCTTGGCATTCACTTGGGCATATAGCCCCTAACAAAGACAATATTAGCTTAAAGTCCAAGCCCGCTTTTCCCGACTAACCTATTACTATACAAGACCAATAACGACTAAGATGACCTATTACATTCTTGTTCGACTACATAAAATATAGGGCTAACAATCTCCCCCAATGTATCGGTCATCTTAAAAAGTTTAAAAAGCATAAGATGATTGAGTGAATACATTCTTGTAAAGGAGATCTTCCTGCTTTGGTCTTGTATCTTGGTCTTGATCTTGTTTGTAACGGCTTTGTTCCTTCATGCCTTGTGATCCTTATCTTGAGCCTTTGTCTTTTGACTTAGAGTGCTTGAGATCTTCAATCTATCCTTGATAGTGTTCATCTTGTGCTCTTGTGGCAAGATGACCTATTACATTCTTACATTCTTAAGTATCTGGAATATCGCCATCTTGTGCTCTTGTGACTTTTGAATCGACATCGGTTACACAGCTACGCCACCTCCTTGATATGAAGCAACATATATAGACACGGATAAAATGGCTTTGAACATTTCAACCTAACTCGGTAGCATTTTACCTCCGGTCGGTGAAGACCGTTTAGACGGTATTCGATACCGTACCTATGATCGGCTAGATTCGATTAAGAATCTCCTTGACAGGGTTTCCCAGTGGTAGCAGCCAGTTCTCTTTACTCGACCGTCTCAAAGCAGACTGCGAATGTAAAGAGTGAATCATAAGGATAAATTATCCGTCTGATTAGAGTCGTCAATTCAGATTTCCTAAAACAAGTTTGATTCTAAAAGAATCGCACCATTGTTGCTTTCCATTTTGTCACAAGCTTGATTCATAGAGAATCTTGCGAGTCACCTACCGCAGTGCTGTTTGATGTTGACACTGGAAGGATTTCCATTCGTCACTGTGAACATTAATGAGTGTCACTCTGAATGTTCTGGCAAGATCATACGGATTTTGCGACGAAACCTGGAATCAAGTTTGAATCAATTATGAATCGAAACATAGTTGCTTTCCAGTTCTCACAAGTTTGATTCGTGTAGAATCGCACAAGTTACCTACCATGAGCTTGTTTAATGCTGGCTCAAGCAGGATTTCCATCTTTATTGTGAATCGTATCACTCCGATGTTCTGGAAATATCACAAGGATAATGCGTAGGACTCAATTGTGTCCTAATGAGATGATAGATTGATCTCTTTTGGCTCTAGACTCAATAAGTGCATTTTGGTAATCGGAGGCTGGAGCAAACTGCCACCTTTTCAATATTAACTAACTCGGAGTGAGAAAGTCAATAGATACGTGTCGATCTCCGTGACAATGAGAAAAGTTTCTTTTGAGAGAAACTCGAATGGCTGGGAAGGGTTGTGCATTGCATCACTGGGTCCATGATGACTTGTCTTCAATAGATGTATTGACCCGGTTTCTGCCTAAGTTGCATAGAATATTCAACTCCTTCAATGCTTACCAATACGTCATCATTAGCACCTTGTTGTGATTGTTCTAGTGCTAACTTAAGTAATTGGTCCGCATTCAGCTTCATTCAACTCCGTCTTTCCTAAAGACAACTATTTCTAGCTATGGAATGTCCTTGGGTAGATCCCTCCGGTTCTGGTTGGATCATAGGACTTAGTTTTCTATCCTAACCCACCTTTTGACTCCATCGTTCCGTCGTGGATAGTAGGTTGTTTTGGGTAAAGATCGTAACCATAAAACCATTGAAAACCATTCAAAGTGCTTGATAAAAATCAAAACTTTTAACACTTTGAAAGTTTTATCTTTTCGAAAAGCTCTCCCTACACACATGCATCGATATACGAAATAGTTTGGCATGTGAAGGAAAGAGTTGCACTTGAGTCTTTAAGATCACATGTTGCGATATATTACATTTTAATCACATTTTCTCCCCTATCTCTAATATAAAAATATAATATTAGAGATACCAATTGATTAAAATGTGACAATTTTCTAAAAATCGATGGGAGAGAAACATGTGTGCACGCATGAATCATGGAACATTTTGAGTCGGGTCGCTCTCCCTCAACAATATATGTGTGTCTTGAGACAAAATTTGACAAAATTTTAGAAAGACGACACCACAAAATATGTTGAGGTACGGAGTTGAGATGCCTTTACCGATAATATATGACAGATTTAATATCATTTTCGGAATGTGTTGGATACATAAAATATGACAATTTTAGAGATGTACCCAACAACATTAAAGGATTGATTTTAAAACGCTCCCCCTTAAAAATTGATCAAAATAACATATGAAATTTTAGAGATATAAAAACCACATATGAGGAAGGGAGTGTTGACCACACAATTTTAAAAGATTTAGAAAAACCTTTTTGAGAAATTCTTGAAAAATTGTGTTCAACGGTTTTAAAATAATCAGGATAGAAGACTTCTCTTCTATTGCTTAGGGAAAGCGCACTGAAACGTACACTTCCCTTTCGGGTCCGTTTTTCATGAGCTCAAAACTTTGATTGTTTTGGACTAGCTCATGACCGAGAAAAACAAATTTCCCGTTGTGAAGAATAAGTTATCATCCGTGATAAACTTTCCTTAAGTTGAAGTTCGAGGTCTAAACTGACATTTACTTAGAAATCGTTTTTCATGAACTTAAAAACTTTGAATGTTTTTATAGGAAGCTCATGACCGAGAAATATTAATTTCTCGTTGAGAAGGATAAGTTATTGTCTGTGATAAACTTTCCTTATTTGAGGTCCGAGTCCTAAGTTGTGATGTGCTTAGAAGTCGTTGTTAGAGAAAAATCAAGCAGCTTCATTTGTCAAAACCTCCATGTCTTCGGGAGTCATATACTTCATACCAAGACGGCCAACGAGATACTGAAACCTATTTTGAGATAGGGCTTTTGTAAACAAGTTAGCTATTTGGTACTCAGTTCTGACAAAGTATAATTCCACGATACCACGTTCCACTTGTTCCTTGATGAAGTGATATCTGACTGCGATGTCCTTGGTACGGGAGTGTTGAACCGGATTGCAAGAAATGGCTATGGCCTACTTTGAGTCACAATACATAGATATTTTATCAAAGTGGAAGCCATAATCCGTGAGTTGAGTTCTCATCCAGAGGACTTGAGCACAACACGCGGATAGAGCCACATATTCTGCTTCAGCTGATGAGAGCGAAGTGCAATCCTGCTTTTTTGACGACCAGCTCACAAGTTTGTCTTCCCCTAGAAATTGTACGCTACCAGAAGTCCTTTTTCGACTATCAAGGCAACCTGCGTGATCAGAATCTGAAAAAGCTGTTAGATGAAAACCGGTTCCCTTCGGATACCAGAGTCCCATGTGAATGGTATTCTTAAGGTACCGAAAGATCCGTTTAACCTCTTTGAGATGCTTTTGAGTAGGTCTGGCTTGATATCGTGCACAATAGCATGTGGCATGATGAATATCAGGCCTGCTGGCTCTAAGGTACATAAGTGACCCGATCATACTTCGATATCGTGTTTGATCTATGGGATATGAGTACAAGTCAGTGTCTAGGGATGTGGTCGACAATGGTGTACCAACGCGAGCACATGAGGTCATACCATGCTTTTTAAGTATCTCTTGAGCATACTTAGCTTGGTTTATGAAGATACCACGTGGGGATTGATGAATCTGGAGGCCTAAAAAGTATTTTAGCTCCCCCATCATTGACATTTCAAATCTGCTGTGCATTAATTTTTCAAAACGTTTTGAAAGTTTTGGGTTCGTAGAACCATAAATAATGTCATCAACATAAACTTGCACCAGCATTATGTCATCCCCATATTTATTAGTAAAGAGAGTAGGATCAATAGAACCTTTGGAGAATCCTTTGGACACCAAGAAGTTTGAAAGTTCTTCGTACCATGCCCTTGGAGCTTGTTTAAGTCCATATACAGCCTTCTTGAGACGATAGACTTTGTCAGGATGATGAGGATCGATGAATCCTTCCGACTGATTCACATACACTTCTTCCTTCAAATGACCGTTGAGAAAAGCAGTTTTAACGTCCATCTGAAAAACCATGAAGCCCTTATGTGCAGCATAAGCAAGGAATATCCTAACTGCTTCCAAACGAGCGACTGGAGCGAATGATTCATCGTAGTCTATGCCTTCTTGTTGACGGTATCCCTTAACTACAAGACGAGATTTGTTTTTGATGATGGTTTGTTCTTCATCCAGTTTGTTTTTCCAGATCCATTTGAAATCTAAAATTGACATTCCATAGGGTTGGTCAACAAGTTTCCAAACATTTAGGCGTTCAAACTGATGAATTTCGTCTTGCATTGATTCAATCCACGCATGATCAGTCATGGCTTTTTTGATGTTTGTAGGTATAGTTGAACTCACGGTGAGTGCATACATACACACATCGCCATCGGTTTCGAGTTGTCTGCGTGTTCGAACTGGTTGTGAAGGGTTTCCAATGACTTGCTCCAATGGATCATCACGTGTCCAATGGTGATTGGATGGATATGGTTGGTAGAATGTATGCATGTTGGACGGATCAACATGTTGAGTAGAAGACTCTCCGACTTCGTGTATCGGTGTACCGAACGGATTGATAAATTCTTCTTCGTCAGGTTGTGCATTGACTGCTTGATTGTTGTTTCCTCCTTCAACATTGACGGTTGGTGATGTTGGTTGTATGATTGTTTCTTGAGTTTGTTGAGTATCCACTGGAATTGTCTCTTGAGCAACGGTTGCTGAAGTAGATGCAATTGTATCTTGTTGACTTTGTTCTGGTGCATCAGCAGTATTGACAGCGGAAGGCTTTGACACAACTTGATTGTTTCCATAATAATATTCTTCAAACATTGGATCATATAAATCAACCAACTCATTCATTTGTGTTGTATCCGTCGAGTCTACTGTAGGAGTACTTTCTTGACATTCTTGCACGGGAAGTACACTGTTTTGTGTAGGTGCCATGGTTGGACATTGAGGTGCGGGACTTGAGCTGTTGTGATCAAGTACCATTTGTGGCAATTCGTCAAAGTTCACATGAATTGTTTCGACAATAATCTTTGTTCTCTTGTTATAGACTCGATATCCTTTCGAGAATGTAGCATACCCCACAAAAATACATGCATCACCTTTTTCTTTCATCTTGTCGAGATTCTCACCGTCTTTAAGGATGTAGCATAAAGATCCAAATACGTGAAAGAATTTGACAGTAGGTTTCCTGCCATTGATGATGTGGTAAGGTGTCTTTTCATGTCTAGGGATGACGAGAGAACGATTCTAAGTATAACAGGCAGTTGCAATTGCTTCAACCCAGAAGAATAGCAGTAATTTTGAAGCAAAAAGCATTGTTCGAGCAGCCTCAACCAAAGTACGGTTCCGTCTTTCGACAACGCCGTTTTGTTCAGGAGTTCGAGCAATAGACGTTTGATGTTCGATGCCTTCTTCTTGAAAGTAAGATTGCAAGTTCTTGTTCAAAAATTCAGTACCCCTATCCGTTCTTATGGTTAAGACTTGAGCTTGAAGATTGCGTTGTATCATCTTGAGAAAGTTTTTGAGAACCTCTGGTGTTTCATCTTTGGACCTTAAGAAGAAAGTCCATGTGTATCTAGAGTAATCATCAACAATCACGAGAATATACTTTTTCCCGTTAATACTCTCTACACGCATTGGACCACATAAATCCAAGCGTAGAAGTTCCAATCATCCTTTTGAGCTTGTGGTAGTCTTTGTTTTGAAAGACTTCCGTTTTGCTTTCCCCAACTCACAAGAAGAACAAAGATGGTCTTTGACGAATTTCAACTTAGGAAAACCGGTCACAATATCATTTTTCGAAAGCAAGTTGATGGTGTCAAAGTTGAGATGTGATAATCGTTGATGCCATAACCATGCTTGAGCTGATGAATCTTTAGCCATTAAGCAAATTGGATTTGTTGAGGATGTGTCTTGAAGAGTTACTGTGTAGAGATCAGAACCACGAGAACCTGTAAGAAGGTCATTCCCATCGTAGTCTCTAACATAGCAAGTAGATTTTCGAAAAGCCACTTCCAAATCTGCATCACAAAATTGACCAACCGAGAATAAATTGTGATTCAGTCCCTCGACGTAATAAACCCGTTTGATAGTGAGATTTCCTTGAACCAAATCGCCATATCCAAGTATCAGTGCAAACTGATCATTTCCAAACCGCACCGTACCCAGAAACATCTCCACGAAGTTAATGCGAAGCTTGAGATTTCCCGTCCATTATGAATAGGATGATTTTGACGAGCTACAGAAGAATTAGAAGACAATGTAGCATTTGACATTTGGGAGCCCTTGATAGAAACGGGTTCCAAAATAGTAGTGGACCTAGATTCTAAAGGCAAGCTAACACTCATAGACCCAATTAGAATAGGGGTTGTCTTAGGTACCTATTTGTATCCATGTGGTGTAAATCTTGAATACCCCCGTGTACATGTCCTAATCATGTTCTCATAAAGCTTCTTTAACCTGCTTTGTTTACGTAGAGTAATGGATTCTAACGCACTTAGTTTCTTAAGTGGTTGATCAGTGGATTGGTTCAAAGTTCTTGTGGGTTCACTAGTACTAGTGGGCACAAGAATAGTCTTCCTAGTTCTAGTATTCACGCCATTATGATTAAGATCACAAGCATCGTGATTGAAAGTACGAACACATTTGCCACATTCAACACAAACAAATTCAACATTCGAGGTCTTAGCATTTAAACTGTCATTACATGCAGTTACAGACGTCTTATTCTTAGAAAACTTAAAATTCCTACGGTCGTCTTCTACTTCCAACTTCTTTCCTTGACTATTGTTAGGCATGACCTTATCTTGCATTCTATTGCTCTTAAGCTGTGGTCCGCTAACGCTAGTAGTGGGGATTACTCCTGTAGAAGAAGACACACGTTGATTAGTTTTCTTAATATTATGAGGTAACCGCGATGTTCAGGTTTGAGTGGGCTTAGTGTTCATCTTATACATTCCAGGTGCTATCACATTGGTACTCTTATCATTTCCTATCTTAGGTAAAGTCTGTGGGGATTGTCCCAAAATAGACGATTTAGGGCATTTAATCGCATTCGGTTGACGAACAACGGATGGTTTACCCAAAACAGAGTTTCCTTTCATTTTCTCAATGAGTTTCTGTAACTCACTTATGGCTATGTCCCTTTATTTTAGCTGAGCTTTCAAATCATTTATTTCGAAATCTTTTTCATTTAGTAGACGAAACGAAGAAGCTGACATTTCTTGACACTTTTTATGATTATTAGTTTTTTCACCTTTTTGTAAAGCAAGTTCAAGAGAAATGGAGTGTTTCTCAAGTTGAGAAAAACTTTTCGAAAGTTTGTTATATGAATGAATTTGTTTTGAAAGCTCTACTTCAAGATTGCGACATTTCTCGTCCGATTCTGACACTAGACATGCTACATGACAATATTGATCAAGATCGGTATACACACCAAGTATAGCATTCATATGGTCAGCATAAAAGTATTCCTTAGAAAGTCGATCAATTTCGTTAGAAAGTTGGTGTTCTTGTGTCTTTAATTTAATTTGAAGAAAATCAACTTCATCTTCAAGAGATTTTACATAGCTTAAATCAGTTAACATTTCCTCAGTGAGAGCATTATAAAACATTTCCACATTTTTTGAAAGATCATCAATGGTTGGAACAATGCATTGTTGAATGACGATTTCTACTTGTGGGTTAGGTTTAATATTCCAAATGGTATCCCTAGAAACTTTTTCATAATCGACGACACCTTTGTACAAATTTAAAACCCCTTGTTTTATAAACTCAAATTGCTGAACACTTTTGCTTTTCTCATCCCATTTACGTTTTTCATCCGAAATTTGTTTTTCTAACAAAATTGATTGCTTTTTGAAACTCCTTTTTAAAGAAACTTTCTTTTGGGGTTCATCACTTGGTGGTGGAACACTATTGTACATCTTTTGTTCTTTGGAAAGTTCTTTTTGAGGAACAAACTTAATATAATTATCAGAATCAGAAAGGTTTATTAAATCACTTAAGTTTGATCGACTTTCTTCTTGTTGACGAATGATTTCGTCGCAGTCAGGGGAAAGCATAAGAGCAAGATTATCAACATAGCAACCGATATCATAAAGAGCAGGCTTGGTACTTTGAACTTTCTTGAGATATTCAGGTTTCACAAAACTCGTTTTCATATTTCTATTGAGCATATTCATAGTTTGAATAGACTGACCAGTTTTGTAAACAATGTTGTTTAACGTGTCGACTCTCTTTTCCAAAGCAAGAATTTTTTCAATATCCTTTTCTTCACGAGTTTTATAAAGCTCAGTTTGTTCTTTGTTAACCGACTCTACTTTAGTAATTTGGAGTTTATGTAGCAGCAGTTGTTCTTCAAGTTCCGATATCTTCTGTTTTGACATATGAATCTCGTGTGTTACTTCAGAACAATATTGTTCGTTGAGCACCTTACGTTCATATACCAAACCATTAGCTATTGCAACCCGTCGATCAGCTTCTTTTACATAATCACACTCTTTAAGCATGTCTATCTCCTCGGCTAAGGATGCGTTTGCTTGCTTCAAACGTTTATTAGCTTCTTTGTTTTCATCAATTTCACGTTTTAAAGAGTCAATAATAGACGCAAGCAAATCACGGTCCTCATCCGAGTCAGTATCCTGAACAGCTTTTCCGTCATCATTACACATATGCTGTGAATCCGTAGAGATATTGCTATCCTCCGTGTCCATTACATATGTGTCATTGATGCTTTCGGGTTGCTCAGGATGTCGTCGTTCATTAGCAAACACATTATAGTTATCATGTGATGGTACCTTTTCAAGTGGCTCAGAATCATAGATGGGTCCATAAGTATCATCAGTCTCTGGGATCACTTCTTGAATCTTTGCCATGTACACATAATGTGCCTCTAACTCTTGATCATCGGCTTCATCATCAGTGTCATCACGCCAGTCAACTTCATCTGCTGTTAGTGGAATTCCTGCTTCTTCTTTCTTACACATCAGCATCTTTTCCTTGTGATACCCTGAGTCCTTAACCCGTTTTGGCTTCTTGCATTCACTAGCCATGTGCCCAAATCCCTTGTAGTTGAAGCATTGAATCCCAGTCTTCTGCACAACCGGAGTACCTACAGTATCTCTAGCCCCAACTTGATTCAGCCTCCTCTGATTATCATACCTAGCATCACGATCATACCTAGGTGCATGATCAACTTCCTTATGTCTAGCATTGGAAGATGATCTGAGGTTGTTGTTGGTAGGTTTGTAGATCTTCTTATAAGTTGTGGTGAATAAAGACATGAGTTCTTCAATCTGCTTGTCCCTTGATGTTTGTTCATCATCACTGTCTCCATCTGACTCTGTGTCATACTTTGGAGGTGGAGTGGGGACAATTGCTTTTGCTTTGTGTTTAGCAGCAGCTAGAGGTTTGGTGGATGAGCTTGATGACTTTGAGGAATGAGTAGGTGGTTGTTGACGGGGAACGAGTTTTGTTGAAGTAGCAGACACAAAAGCAATAGAATTAGCTGACCATTCTGCCTTTTCAGCCCTTAGTTCATTCACTTCATTCTGATGTTGTTTTAAGATATCATAAAGTTTGTGATAGGAGATGGTCTTGATATCTTCCCTTTGTTTAACCAAAGTCACAAACCTTTGCCATTCCGGTTTGAGTTGAAGTAGAAACTGCACATTGGCATGATGATTGGAGATGGTGCACTGATTTCTGACAAGCTCATTCATCATTTTGTAGAATCTCGAGTAATATGAGTCAATGGATTCACCATCTTCAGATGTGAATTTTCCAAACTCCCAAAGTAGATTAGTCTCGAGATCTTGAACATTGATCGACTCACCTTGCTTCAATCGATGAATTGCATTCCACATTTCCATAGCATTAGGACATGCATCAACTGTGGAATAGATATCGTTATCAATTCCAGTGAGTATGAAGTTTAAAGCATCAGCTTCAGCTTGGAGGAGTTTCTTTTTCTCAGCAGAACATGTGTCAAAATCCTCCATAGCTCGTATAGTTGATGAAGTACCATCCTCTGCCTGTGTTGTAATTGGTCTGAATTCAAAAACTAGAGGTGGATTCTCAAGGCAGTGACGAAGAGCAGTTCGGTTTTCTTTTCCGTCGAGAAATATGAGAAAACGAGATCTCAATTGAACGTAGCAACCGGCAGTGAGCACAGGTCGATTACCGTTGCCACCTTGTTCCAGACGAATTTGATTAGCAGTTGCAATGTTGATGTTGTTGTTAGACATGGTGAATACTTGTGGATGAATTGCAGATCTTAGTGGATTTGTTGTGATGATGTGTGGTTAAAACTGAAATTCTGAAAATTCAAATTTTTTTTTCAGTCCGACAATAAATTTCTCAGTCTGACAAAACGGTAAGCCGAAAAATTTTGTATCGCCAAATTTTGAATTTGAGTTAGAAATAGCCAAAAACTGGTAGGGAAAAATTTTGATTTTACTTGACATAAAAATTTTAACTCTTTTTTTTATATATATTTTTTTTAATCTTCGTGTACACTACGTTCCGAAACTAGTCTAGATAGTGGCTAAGTCTAAAAATTACTCAAATAAAATATCCATCGGAATGTCCATCGGAATACATGTCGGGATGTCCATCGGAATACCTGTCGGAATGTCCATCGGAATACCTGTCGGAATGTCTGTCGGAATGTCCTATCGGAATACCCGTCTGAATGTACTATCGGAATACATGTCGGAATGTCTGTCGGAATGTCCTATCGGAATATCCAATCGGAATATGTGATCGCAATACCTATCGCAATGTTACCTGTCGGAATGCTGAGATCGCAATGCGTCGTCGGAATGTTCAGATCGGAATATGGCTGAAACAAATTTAGAAGAGTAACGACTCAAAGATCCCTTAAACCCGTCGGAATCCTAGATCGCAATGTACGATCGGAATATCCAGATCGGAATAAGGTATCGCAATACAGTGATCGCAAAGTAGAACCAATTGGTTATTGCGATCAAATCCCACTCACTTGTACTTTCCGATGGTGAAACTAGCTTGAATTTCGGAATGAAGAAAAACAAGAAATTTCGCAACTTTTGATCTAAAAGATTTATGTTTTGGCCAAAACCAAGATACCCAAATCACTACTACTAGTATGTAGATGATTTGTATCAAGAAAAGACCATAAAAACACAAAAAGAAATTTTGGGACGTGAGATTTAGATCAAAAAGCTACGAAAAATCAAGAACACAACTCACTAATCTTCAATCACCTATCCACTATAGGCTCTTGATACCAAATGTTATTCCCATTCAATCCATAACACAAGATTTAGAAGAGATATTTAGAGAGAGAAAGAGAAGAAAAGTAGAGAGAGAAACAAGAGATATTTTGGAAGGCTTATGTTTACTAGAGAGAGAAAGTAAAATGAACCAACACCCTCTTCCACATGTGGAAGAGGGTTATATATGCCACGGATCTAAGGCCTTTGTGGGCTTCATTTTGGGCCGGGCTTGGCATTCACTTGGGCATATAGCCCCTAACAAAGCCAATATTAACTTAATGTCCAAGCCCGCTTTTCCCAACTAACCTACGTCTAAGATGACCTATTACATTCTTGTTCGACTACATAAAATATAGGGCTAACACAACCCACACCACCCTTACATTACCCTTCAAGACGAAACAAAGAGAAATTGCAAGAACGTAATAAACAACAAATCGAGCTTTTTATAAAAATGTTTCAACAAGTTCATTTTGATGTAAGTTTAGCCGACGCGTTGTTATATATGCCTCGTTTCGCTTCCACTTTTAAAAGTATGATGAATGATACGAAAAAGCTTTCAAAGCTTGCTAATTGTTCTTCGGTTTATCTTAACCGCATACCAGAAAAAGTTGGTGATCCCTGAAAGTTTCTCATTCCTTGTGATATACAAGATATGAAAGAATGCCTCGCCTTGGCCGATCTTGGTGCGAGCATTAATTTGATGCCATTTTCCATCTGGAAATCGCTTTCACTTCCGGCTCTTACTCCTTCGAACATGTCTATCGAGATGGCCGATCATTCTACGATTTTAGCATGTGGAGTAGCCGAGGATGTTTTCGTGAAAGTGGGGAAGTTCTACTATCCCGTTGATTTTATAGTAGTTTACATCCCCGCGGATCCTCAAGTTCCTCTAATTTTAGGTCGTCCATTTTTAGACACCTCGAGATCGCTTATCGACGTTCATGCAATAACTATTACTTTGAGATTCAACGAAGAGGAACTTGTTATAAACGCTACTCAAAACTCGAAACCTTCTCATGTTTATGCAATCGCTACCATCAATCACATTGACTTAGTTGATGTGGTTTGCGATGAGTTTTCACAAGAAGTGTTAGGTTTTTTCGATAGCTCATCAAGTGGCAATCCCACTATTTTGGATCCGATTCTTGCTAATTCTACACCAAATCTCACTCCATTCCAAGGAGGCGATTTTACTTTAAATGAAATCAAAAATTAAGATGAGGTGATTATTAGTAATGATACTTCTATTCCACCATTTCTTCCGCCGATGGAAGTTATGAGTGTTGAGCAAAAATCTTCAATCGAGGAACCGCCTATCCTTGAATTGAAAGATCTTCCATCTCACCTTGAATACGCATTCTTGGAAGGTGATGACAAGCTGCCGGTTATTATTGCAAAAGGTTTTGCTAATGATGAAAAAACCGCGCTCTTGAAAGTTCTTAAAGCTCATAAAGGGGCAATTACGTGGAAAATTTTCGACATTAAGGGTATTGACCCAAAATTTTGTACTCACAAGATTTTAATGGAGGAGGACTACAAACCCGCAATTCAAAGTCAAAGAAGGGTAAACCCCAAAATTCACGATGTCATAAAAAAGGAAGTTTTAAAACTCCTTGACGCGGGAATGATTTATCCTATCTCCGATATCCCATGGGTGAGCCCAATCCATTATGTCCCTAAAAAGGGAGGAATGACCGTTGTGCTTAATAAAAACAACGAGTTAATTCCCACTCGTGTTGTGACCGGTCGGAGGGTGTGTATTGACTACCGAAAGTTAAATGACGCAACTCGCAAAGACCACTTTCCTTTGCCCTTCATGGATCAAATGTTGGAGCGACTCGCGGGAAATGAGTTCTATTGATTTTTAGATGGTTTTTCCGGTTACTTTCAAATCCCTATCGACCCTCGTGATCAATAAAAGACTACGTTTACGTGTCCTTATGGAACGTTTGCTTATCGTAGGATGCCTTTCGGACTTTGTAATGCACCAGGTACGTTTAAACGGTGCATGATGGCTATTTTTCATCATATGATCGAGAAGTCGATGGAAGTGTTTATGGATGACTTTTCGGTGTTTGGCAATTCGTTCACGTCGTGTTTATCTAATCTCGAGCAAATGTTAAAACATTGTGAATAAACCAATCTTGTGCTTAACTGGGAAAAATGTCATTTTATGTGTAAACAAGGAATTGTCTTAGGATAAGAAGTCTCAAAAGCGGGGATTGAGGTCGATAAAGCTAAGGTAGACGTCATCGCCAAGTTACCTCATCCCAAAACCGTTAAGGGAGTTCAGAGTTTCCTAGGCCACGTAGGCTTTTATCGTCGTTTCATCAAAGACTTTTCAAAAATCTCTCGACCTATGACACACCTTCTCGAGAAGGATGCTCCTTTTAACTTCAATGAGGATTGTGTTAGAGCTTTCAAAACTCTTAAAAGGAAACTTACCGAAGCTCCCATTCTTGTTGCTCCTAATTGGGAATTACCCTTTGAAATCATGTGCGATGCAAGTGATTATGCTATAGGGGCCGTCTTAGGGCAACGTTATGAAAAGCATTTCCTTCCTATCCATTATGCTAGTAATACGATGACCGAGGCTCAATTAAAGTACACCACAGCGGAAAAGGAATTCCTTGTCGTGGTCTATGCTTTTGATAAATTCCGACCTTATCTCGTCTTAACTAAAAGCATCGTGTATACCGACCATTCAGCTATCAAGTATCTGTTAGCTAAGCAAGATGCTAAGCCGAGATTACTTCGTTGGATGCTCTTCCTCCAAGAATTTGATGTCACCGTGCTTGACAAAAAAGGAGCCGAGAATCTAGTGGTCGATCATCTCTCTCGTCTAGAAGATCCTCACAAAGATGTTTTCGAGAACAAGGAAATCACCGAAACATTTCCTCTTGAGACTCTCAGTGTAGGTAATTCTAAAGACACCACCCCATAGTTTAACGACATTGCAAATTACCATGCGGGTAATTTCATAATCAAGGGTATGACGACACAACAAAAGCGAAAATTCTTTCGTGAAGTCAAGTTCTATTTTTGGGACGACCCTTATCTCTTTCGTGTTTGTGCGGATCAACTCGTTCGATGTTGTGTTTTTGGTGCCGAAGCTTCTAACATCCTTAGAGCTTGTCACGAGGGACCCACGGGTGGTCACCACGGTGCTAATCTCATGGCTAAGAAAGTGTTTGATGTCGGCTTCTTTTGGCCTTCTCTCTATCATGATGCACACGCACTTTTGAAGTCGTGTGATTTGTGCCAACGTCAAGGAAAATCGTCTCAACGTGATGAAATGCCGCAAAACATAATTCAAGTGTGTGAGATTTTCGACATTTGGGGAATAGACTTTATGGGTCCGTTCCCATCGTCTCATTGTAACAAGTATATCCTCGTCGTCGTCGACTACCTTTCTAAGTGGATGGAAGCTAAGGCTTTACCTACTAATGATGCTCGTGTGGTAGTAAAGTTTTTGAAGCAACTATTCTCTCGGTTTGGAACCCCTCGTGCTATTATAAGCGATCGTGGAACCCATTTTTTTGATGACCAATTCGAGAAGGTCTTAAATAAATATTGAGTTACTCATCGTCTTTCTACGGCTTATCACCCGTAAACGAGTGGGCAAGTCGAGGTTTCAAACCGAGCTTTGAAGAGGATTTTAGAGAGGTCGATTAGAGAAAACCGTGCTCCATGGTCCGACAAACTCGATGACGCTTTATGGGCCTTTAGGACCGCTTATATGACACCTATCGGTTGTACTCCTTATAAGTTAGTCTATGGGAAGAATTGTCATTTGCCCATTGAATTGGAGCATAAGGCATATTGGGCCCTTAAGCATGCTAATTTTAACTTGAAGACCGCGAGGGATCACCAGAAAATACAATTGAATGAATTGGATGAATTAAGAGATAATGCTTATGAAAATTCATTGATTTTCAAAGAAAAGACTAAAAAGTTTCATGATGCAATGATTAAAAACCGGGTTTTTAACGTTGGTGATCAAGTGTTACTTTTTAACTCTCAATTAAAGATATTTTCCGGGAAATTGAAATCTCGTTGGTCGGGTTCTTTCACCATTACACAACTGTTTCCTTATGGGACCATAGAGCTAGCTCAAGATGATGGTCCTAACTTTAAGGTGAATGGACAAAGGCTTAAGCACTACTTTGGTGGGGAAGTTCCTTCATTGGATGGCCTCGACCAAATCACCTTCCCCAATGATAATTAGCATTGAGGGGATCGAGTCGAGCTCATGAATCAGTTATCAAAAATGAGGTGCCTCGTGGGGGAGATCCCATGCTTATCTTTTTATGCTTTCTAATAAATAATGAGAGGGGATTTGTACCCTTCCAACTCGTGGTTGTTTGTGATTGTGTATCTAGATCATCATCATCACTACGATTGAAGACTCTCATGTTCGTTTACGTGAGCCTCCATCGTTTGCTTGAAGAAGTTTTTCACGAATCCATGAAATATCCTTTATTGTTCTAACAATTATCTTTTATCATAATTCATAAATGGCTTTAGATATATTGTTGATCACCCTTTCAATGCTAGATCCTAAGCATTCGACTCTTCGTCTCTAGTATGGGGGTGCTCCACCTTTAGACTCGAAACATTGAGGACAATGTTTAATTTTAGTATGGGGGGTTAATAGATACTCTCTTTGCTTCGCCCCTCACGTTTTCCAACTTTCAATGTTTTGTTTCTAATAAGGCTAAAAATAGCCAAATTTTAAAATTTTTCTTAGTTTTAATAAGTGCTTTTAAGACACGAATGTATATTTTCTGATGGGTAGAATAAAAGCTAATTTTTGACTTGATGAGCATTTGGAGCCCTTTATATTTCTTAAGCCGCTCAATTCAAGTTTTGCTAGACTTTTATATAGGGAACTTTAAAACGCGAAAGTCTTAGCTCATTCGGTTTAAGAACAAGAACTTTTCGCAAGTTCCTATAAATGATCCTAGAAATTCACTTATCAAGGGAGCTATAAAATGCATTCTCTAAACTTGAAAAAGTCCAAGAAAGTGCAAGATCCTATAGGTGGCTTGAAAACCCAAAACTTTGATTTGATATAGTCTTAATGAAAGCTAATCGAAATTTGGCTTAATTTTGACTTGCATGGCTATGTATTCACGAGTCTCTTTAATTAGAGGTCTTTAAATAGTGAAGAACGAGAGATGATAGAGTTAGACAAGTGATCATGCTAAACGTAGAACATGTTAATGTTGTTTCGAAAACTAAAATGTTTTTAATTGTGGCTTTTTCTCCCATAAGATCAATGCATAAGGAATAAAAATAATTGCAATAAGTAAGGTCGTACGATTTGAAAGATTACTTAGCTTCTAGGACAAGATCGTTTTAAAGTTGCTCGGGGTTGAATAGAGTTCATATTCAAGGCATAACTTATTGAAGCGGGACGCGAAGATTGGTGAAGATCCAAAAAGGCCCTAACAAGGCATGAGGAGCTCTATTTTGTTGCTAAAGATCCAAGATGATGTGAAATATCATTATTCCAAAATCAATATGAAGGATCGAGAGACACGACGAAAAGCAATTACTCTCCTAAAGATCATGGAGAAAGTCTATCCAAAAATACCCTTACAAGGTATAAGGATAAATATATCCAAGTCCAAAAAGGAGGCGGATCGTTGTATATCAAAGTCCAAAATAAAGATTGAAGAAAAATGATGAAGTCGTGGTCCAAGTATGAAGAATCTCTCAAAAACGTCAAGTGAAGAAATTCCAATATATGAAGAGAACACCATAATTTCAAGAACGTCTTCCCAAGATTTGAAGTATGAAGTACATGCCAAATATCGGTCCGAGAAAGGTCTCAAATCATGAAACGAGTTATGCCAAGATATGAACTTAAGGAGATACACGAGAAGCCGTTTTAAAAGATTTTGTCCTTCAGCTAACTATCAATTAAATCGTGCTACTTTACTTTCGGACTAATAAATACTCAAATAAGTCAATATGAATCACTTGTGATCCATGACAAATAGTTAAAAATTCTAGAAACCCATTTCCTTTCATAATAACTAGGATTACGGGGAGAAAAAGTATTACACAATTTGGACGTATGAGTAGTGTTAGCATTGTGACTTGTACCAACAATGATCTCGTTTTTTCACTTAGCATGGAATGTATTACAATCAAGGAGGACGAAATTTACTCTACTGGACATTTACTTGTTTCTATTCATTGACCCTAAAAGTCACATTCGTGATGAAAATCATACATTATGTCTTTACACATCTTCGTAGTATTGTTGCAAGTATTTTACTTTTCAATAAAGGGTAATAAAACTGAATTTTCGTGATGCTTAGATACTTTATTCTAGCATTGCGTGAGGGCACGGAAATGGCTTAGTATGGGGGAGTGATGAGATGGCATTTATACATGATCTCATCGTTCTTTTCGGGCTTTAAATGCATAAAATTTCATAAATATACCATATATATGCTTGTATTTGTTTACTTGTGTGTTTTAGGTATGTATATCGTGAAAAAGACAAAAGATCACAAGAAACAAGGAAAAACGAACACGAGAAACGAAGCCGTACAAAGAACCGGGCCCTAGTTCATGATTTATCCAAGAAAAACCCTTGAAGAATTGAAGATGTACAAGATTGATCCTCAAATTATGAAGAAATTACACTTAATACCCTTGTATATTCATAATTACAAGTTTGGTCCCTTAAGTTTGTTAAAATTACAAAATGGTCCTTCAACTTTGAAGAATTGTCAAGTTTAGTCCCTCAACAATTCTAAATTGTCAATAATGGTCCCTCATGAAGTCAAAGATACATTGAAGACCTTTGAAGATCAAGAATGTCCAAGATCAATCCTCAAACTATGCAAAAATGGCAAAAACAACCCTTGAAAACCTTTTTGCCAAAGTTTTAGGGCAAAAGTGTGAAGTATGAAACTTCATTAACAAAGAAAACCAAGTTTTGTTGGCTGAAAACACGTTTTACCCTTTTCACCAAAACACAAGGACCAAAAGTGTGCAAGTTAAGCATTCAAATCAGAAATTGCGCCAAACACTTAACTTTCCACAAAAAACGGATCAAAAGGTATTATTGTTCACCTTTCACCCCCAGTTACCATCTCACTTAAACCAAGGGGTAAATTACAATTACCCTGCCACACGTTTGATTCACACACCCTAAAACCCATCCCACACTCAAAACCCCAATCTCCACTCACCAAAGGACCCCACCCATTCACACGTCCACCAATCACAATCCAACTTAACCTCCAAGGAATGACACGTGGCCAAATCAAAAGCCCACACTCCTTGCTTGGTTACAAAGCTAAAATGAACGATTTGGATGCATTTCAAGGGCAATTTTGGGACTTTATAGCCTAGGGTTTTGCTTATCTCTACTTTGTATTTGCCTATATAATGACTCCTCAACATGTGAGAGAGCCTTGTTCTAGTTTTACTCTTTAAACATTGTAATTCCTTTTTAAAATATATAAAAGTTGGTATTTTAAGAAAATTATAATTCCTTTTTATGTTTTTGAAAGTTTGTGTTGTTTAAGGGTAATTCTGAGTTCCATTTGATGTTATAAAGGTGTTTAGATCTTGTGGTTTAAACACGTTTATGATTGGTAAGAATTTCAAAGTTAGAAAAACCTTGAAATCAGTCATTTGTTTTGTTTATTTTACTTGTACTAACCCTTATCCAAAAGCTAGAAGCCCTTGCAAGCTTGTTGACACCAAGCTAGTGAAGGTTTATTAACCTTTGGATAGGTTGTTTGTTGTTTGTGTTGAAGACATAAAGCCCTTGAGGTTCTGCTTTGAACCATCAACCAAGGCACATCTCATCTCCTTTGTTCAAGTACCTTGGTCTTGTTCTAGCTATTGAACAAGGTCCAAGGTGCATAGCTGATCCCTCTAGGAAGTTGTGGGGGATAGGTATAACCTCTTGTTAAGTTTCCTCTAAAAAAATTTATGTTCATGTCTGATTTATACTTTGCCATGTGATTTGTTGCTCTGGTGTTTGTGCTTTGTGTTTTATAATTGGTATCTCTTAGTTGTCACCGAGTTGAGCTATTTGAACCATAAAATCAGTAGGTTGTTTGTAGAAATAAAAAGTTTGTTTGAAAAAGGGCTAAAACAAGGCTGTTTGGGATTATTGGATCATAAGGCCTTGTGGCCTTGTGCCATTAGTTCTTAGGGTTTGGGGAGTCTAAACAAGTCATATGCAACAAGTTTTAGTCACTGGTTAAGTATGAAGAGGTTTGTAAAAGGGATTTCAAGTTTTGGAAAAATCTAAAAAAAGTGGTTTGAAATTGGTCAAACACATCAGATCCAATATAATATTTGTTTGTTGGATCTAAGGTCTGAAATCTGGTTTGGGAAGAGTTTAGGTGGTAAGCTATCTGTGCATTATCTGTTTGTTGAATTTGGTGGCTTATTGTGGGTGCTAAAGCTTATCAAAGTTGGCTGAAGTGGTCATTTGCATCAGCAAAGTGACCACCTCATTTTGGGCTTGCATTTGTTATTCTAGTGTATGCCTTGTTGTTTAACTGCTTGGAACTTGATATTGTGTTGCTTGTGAGTGCTGCTTGCTATTCGGTGTGCCTTATTGCTGGCTTATAAGCTAACTGGCTTATTAAGCCTTATTTGCCAAAATCTGTAAAGTATTGGTCAACTGACCACTTTATTCATAAGGACTCTACCTTGAGTTCTTCACAAAAGTTGCTTAAAACAAGCCTATAAACAATCCCTGAGCATTTGGTGAATTTTGGAGTACTTTGACTTTTGGTCAAATAAGCACATTTTGGCTTATTTTTTAGAACTGCTTATTGGTACATGCAACAACTTGGCTTTTGTAATAGGTGTCATTTTTCTCAGCGTAATATCAAATCTGGAAGGTTACAAGTCATTTGGTTAAGCTTTTGCTAGAAAACTAGCTTATTTGGCTTTTTCAGCCAGCTTATTTGCTCCTACAGCTTATTCTACTTGGCTTTTTGTGATTTTTATGATTTATTATTCTTAGTTAAGCTATTTGTGATCTTTTGCAAAAAGAATCAGCTTCTGAAACAGCCTAGAACTCTAACCCGGCTATTTTGTCGTTCTGTGGAATTCTACTTTGCTTATTTCTGGCTTATTGAGTGTGATTTTTCAAAATTTCTTTTCACATATCTCTTAGGCATCTCAAAACAAGGTTGTTTATTTAATTAGAGCTTATGGCATTGGCTTATTGCTTAATGGGCTTATTGGCCCAATAAGAATAAGCTGTTGACCAATTAAGTTGTGATAAGCTCAAAACCAGCTTTTGGGCCTTCGGACTTTTGTGTTTAAAATTAAATTTTGAGTCAGATAGGGCCTTTTCAGGTCATTTGGGCCAAGTTTGACTTTTTGGGCCCATTTAGCCCATTAAGGTTGACTGTTTTGGTTTTTAGCCCATTCGGGGGCCCACTAGGGGTATTTTGGTAATTTCACTTTCATTTTATGATAACTTAGGTTAAAGTATACTAGTTTGCAAGTTTTTATAATTTTTTATAATTTTTTAATTTTTTATAGTTTTTGAATATTTTATAATTTTTGAATTTTTAAAATTATTTTAATATTATTTTATTATTAAATTTGAAATTTCACATTTTTACACTTTTTATATTTTTCATAGGTTTAATACATTAAAATAGGAATTTTTCAACTCTTAGATTAATTTTATCATCATTTTTCTAATTTCTAGAATTATTTTAAGTTTTTAATAGATTTTAATTATTTTAAATAGTTTTAATTAGTTTAAAAAATTATAAAAATATATTTTAGTCTTATTTGGTCATTTTAGAGGTTTACAAAGTAAAAAATATTTTTTGGGCTTTTTAATATCTAATTTGATTTTTAGGGCTTTAATTAGCATTTAAAAATTAATATTTAATTAATTAAAAGGTTTGAAAACGTTTTGATCATTTGTAAACTCTTAGTTTATTTAATTTGAGTTTTGGTAATTTTTTGGGAATTTCTAGATTTAATTTTTATTTTAACTCATTTTACGGTTTTAATTTTAGTCGTCGTAGTAATAATTTTCACGTCTTCGTCATTCTATTTTCTCATCCCCTTCTTTCAAAATATTAATCTCAAATCAATTACGAATTATTCACACACATATACCTCCTTGGGAAACGAACTTTCACATCATTAGGGTCATTAACACTTGATTTTCCTAAGTCATTTGTTTAATACTTTTCCCTGTTTAAGCTCTTTTCCTAAAGAGTAGTAAAACATTACAATCATTCACATTTTTAGGGTTAACAACAAAGGGTTTTGCACGGCTTTTATGATATTTTTATACATTTTAAACACGATATGGACGATGAGACTATATATAATTTCAGTCCCATCACTCCCATAATAAACCATTTTAGTGCCCTCACGCAATGCTAGAATTAAGTATCGTAGCACTTCCAAAATTTATTTTTACATGACATTTATTGAAACGTAAATTTAAATTAATTACCACTTGTGTTTTAGACATAATATATTGTTTTCATCACGAGAATGTGACTTTTAGGGTCAAAGAATAAGAACATGTGATGCCTCATAGAGATAATTTCATCGTCATCTATTTTCACCCAATTCTATGCTAAGTGTGAAACAAGATCATTGTCATTATAAGTTAGTAATGCTAACATACTCATATGCTCTAATCATGTACTTAAACTCCCTTATTCCTAAGGTGTATCTCTTATATTTTATTTTTGTCTTATTGATCACGAGGATACATTTTTTACTTATGCGTAAGTAGAGATTAGGTCCAAAAATAGAGTCTTAACGGTGTAATCAAAATCATTAAATTAATAATCTTTCCTAATAGACAACGATGCCAAAAAATTAAGTTAACAAAAAGGATCGATAAACACGTTTTTATAACGGATTTGAACATGAGACTTATTACCAATTTTCATTGGTATACCGCCATCTTTTATTGAACTTCGCCATGAAGTGTTTATTATGACTTTGGTCTCACCCTTGTCTTGTAATTAACCTCGCCATGAGGTGTTTATTATGACTTGACGTATATCCTCATGCTAAGGAGAATTTTAGATCTTCAAGGCTTCAAAGTTTTAAGACATTCACTTTCAATTTTGCACAGATTTTTCATCCTTGTGAGCTTGAAATTTTTGCTTGATTTACGTGAATGAGGAACTTAATATTATTATTGGGGAAGCCTTTGATTATCCGGGTGCCAATACTTCAATTCCGTGACGCTGGCGAAAACCTAATGTTTTCCCAATTTAATTACATGGAAACTACTAGAATTAGCTAAAAACCAACAATAGTGAATAAACCGCTAAGTCAATATTTATTAACAATTTATTATATTAAAGCGATGGGAAAAAAGCAAATAAATAAAACACATTAGTTTTTGAAAGAATACGAGTATTCTATGTTTAGAATAGTAACTTATAATTAATGTTATCATTTCTCGTCCTCAATTTAATGAGACTTAGCCGAATATAGTTAAGGAATCGAAGCTAAGTGCTCAACACGCACGGTTGAGTAAAAAATTACTCTTATTGTCACCAATGGAAAACCTACATTCTTGTCTTAAACATTTATGAAAACGGAGAAAATTTTAAAATTTTGGCTATTTTTAGCCTTATTTGCAACAAAATGATAACAAAAAGATGAAAATTAGATTTCGTGATGACGTAAGCAAGGTAAAGCATATATTTACCCCCCCCCCCCCCCCATACTAAAATTAAACATTGTCCTGAATGTTTCGAGTCTAAGGGTGAAACACCCCCATACTAGAGACGAAAAGTTGAATGCTTGATCTCGAGCATGGAAAGGGTAAAATGAGTAATCTATAGTCGTTTATGGTTTATGCTAAAATATAAATGTTAGAACGTAAATGGATATCATCGGATATTGGAATCTTCAAAGGCAACGATCAAAGCTCGATTGAGACATAAAAGGAACACGAGAGGCTTCAATGATGACGATGATTCTTAATAAATCACAATCACAAACAACCAAGAAACAAAGGTTGGAAGAGCAGAAGTTCCCTCACATTAAACTATGATTAGAAAGCAAAAATATTTACAAGGATAAGCATGGGATTTCACCCACGAGGCACCTAGTTTTTGATAACCGAGTCAAGAACTCGACTCGAACCCCATAAATGTGATCATTTTAGGGTTATCATGGTAAAGGCCACATATGATTGATGGTTCATACATTTAGAAGAATGCCCCAATAATAAAGCAAACTGGTATTAAGGACTAAGTCCTTAGATAATGCAAAATACCGGGGTCGAAGATGGTGTCTTCATTGTCATGGGACAAACGAAACAACACCACTCCAAGAAACGTCCCAAAAGGACACAAGAAAAGAGGAAAGAGGTAGAAGGATGGGACAATGGGTAGGGACAAACGTAAAAACACCACTCCAAAATCATGAGCTACTCGAGGTAGACTCAAACCAAGCAAACAAAAAGATTTTCCATTTATTGCATCGGTGGAAGACCGAGATTTCTCTTTAAAAGCAATTCCGGGATCGAAAATCTCGTCCTCGGTGGAAAAGTGTGAGGAAACATAAGGGGCTTCCCCCACACTAGAACCACACACTCCATCGTCAAAAGGAGTAGACGAGGTGGTATCACTCAAATAAAGTAGTGATGACGGAGTTAAAGTAGGAACATCATTCAAATTAACTTTAAAATCTTTTCCTTTTTCATCGTTCAAAAACTCTTTATGAAAACCCGATTTAGTTATGTCAAAAACATTTGGCATTTCTAACTCAATATTAGGCTGATAGCGACCTAAATATACAAATTCGGCCCGTTATTATAATGCCACTTTGTATTATAAATAAGAGCTTTTGATACTTAATATATTGTGTTTTACATGCATGTATAAAGTTTGAAGAAGCAAAGTGAAGATTTACAAAGAAGGGTCCTTAATATATTGTGTTTTACTATGTTAGGCTAAGCTATTTGCGACTATACGGGTATGTGACTATAATTAGTGATGATGATATTGTGACAATCCGTCAATTTATGATTGATATTTTATTCTCAATATTTATTTGAAAATACTATTTTATGAACTCACTTATTTTAGGGAAGAAATTTGGATTTACGTCTTGAAGTAGCATCGACTACGTCTAAACGGAGGATTCTACGTTACGTGCTTACGTTTACATACACCGTCTTTGGTGACAGTCCGACATTTCAGGAAATAAATTTATCCGTGAATATTATTTTCGAATTTTAAATTTGTGTTGGTTCATAATCTCACAAATTTACGAGAATAGATTAGGACTTACGATTTTAATTTAACGTCCTTTACGACTAAATCGGAAACCTTAGGATTACGAATTTACGTTTTCGAACTCCGTTTTTGATGAGACAATTTTTATTAGATTCATTTTGTGCCGTTGATTCATAATTTATAATAACGTTTTTTTGTAAAACGACCCGAGAGCACGCAAATCGAGGAAACTAGAATCGAGGAATACCCGTAAATTAGCGGGATGGGACAAAACTAGTTTATCCCACCCCACTAACTAGGGACACCACATCAAAGATGTGGCATTCTTACACTAAACTAAGTTACACTTGTAACTTAGCTTCATTTTGAAGCTTCTCTTCCCACTAAACTAACAAAACCACTAGACATTACCATTTCCTTCCATTTTCACATGCAAACCACCATAAACACTCTCCTCTCTCTCTAAATTCGTCCCATATTCATCAAGAACAACCCTCATTTGATCAAATTTAACCATGAAATCATATGTTATTTACATATATGATGATGTCCTTTTGAAAGCTCTATTGATTGGTGCAAGTTATTACATCCAAAGAGGAGTTGCTATGGAGTATTGGGGCTGATTTTCCACAAGGTGTTCATGAAGAATGGTGGTCTTGAAGATGGTCTTGGTTATTCACAAGTTTCTCCATCAAAATCCATGTTTTGATCACAACCTACATCATCATGGTGGTATAAAGATTGTTCTCCCCATCTTCTTGTTATTTTTGATTATGTAATCTTGTATTTATTTTACTTATGTATATGTATATGATGATGAATGATGATTAAAAATGTTATGTGGGATTTGGTGTTGATAAATATGATTAAAAAGGTGAAAAACTATAAGAAACAAGGCTAAAATCTTGTTTAAATTTGATGGCTGTATAAAACAGTAAAGAAACATGTCATGAACTGATAAAATGATGGAGTAGAATTGATATACAGTAAGCTATGAGTCTTGTACACATGTGAGAGTTGGCCATGCAATGGAATTATTGTAATGAGTAAGATATGATCAAAACAAGTTTAAGATACAAATCTGAGTTCACTGTTTTGGACGATTTTTAGAAAATACTTAGAAGATGATTCAACAGTAGCTATAGCAGAGTTAAATAGAACAAATATCATTTAGTTTATGTGATAAAAATTTGAGCTTCTATCTCCATATAGAACTCTAGATATGGCAGTTTTGGTGAAAGTGAAGATAAAAATCAGATTTTGGAAATTAAAGTATAATACTATTATATAAGCACTCAAAATTTAATAGTATAACATATAAATTAAAACCCACAAACTTATATAATACATTTATATAAATATGTACAATGGTAAATAAGCGGAAATTTTATAAAAATGGTAACTTGTTAAGTTTTATAAGTTATAAAACTATAAACATGATTTTTACGACTTTTTCGGCTAATACCGTAAAATTAACGGTAAAATTAACGTTTTTGTTAAATAAAACTTAGATGGTTGGACCCGTCTAATGTAAACTTTATAAAACTTATATACTGATATATAAACACGTATAACAAGTAAAAACCGATAAAAACCCGAACTATAGGACATACGGACATTAACGAGCTAAGTAAACATATTGGACTAATAATTGGACTAAATAAGTTAAATCCTTATAAAAAGAACTTATTGGACTTAACCCATTTGGTCCCAACTTGAAAGTTTAAATACTGATAATATAAGTATGAAATAGATTAATACAAGTTAATAAACTTATAATAGGCTTATTGGACCTAAAACACGTAAATAAGTAAAACTAGAAAACTAGTATAAAAGTTATCGACACATAACACAAAAATGAGTAAATGAGAATATGTAAAACCACTGGATCATCATATATATATAATCATCATATGTATACATAATTGTTATTTTTATAAAGTCATTGGACATGAGTCTAAGACGAGTATTATTTGTCTAGGTTTCCGTGATTGAAGCACGTACCGTACGTCTGAATTGCCGATAACCCGCCTTCCCACATCAACGTGAGTTCATAGCCTCGCACTCTTTTAAATGTTTTTATAAATGTTTTATAAACCCTCGAGGGAGATAACACGTTAGTGTTTATAAAATAGGACACCATTTGTCCTGATTGTTTGTTTATTGATTTGGACCCGAATGATTGAATGACTCGATTGTATGACCCGATAAATGATTAAAAGGACCCGATAGATGAAATAAAATGGATTATTAAAGTTAGGTTATGTCACTAAAAGTCCAATTAGCATGAATTGTGAACTACCGGGATTTGGTAGACGCTTGTGCATATAATAGTACTATTTGGGGACGATCACCCCAGTTCGCGCCTTGACGGTTGATCCCCGTCGTGCCACATTGATTGGTAAGCGAATTTATGTATGAGAAGATTTCCATAGCGTGACCTTTGTGACGAAACGCTACTTTAGATGGGCAAATTGAGTATCGGGTTAGCTACCCGTTGTTGGTTTAGTAAGGTAACAATGTCATGCGGCTTATAATAATCCAAACTAACGAAATACTACTAGACGCTCCGAATTACGATGTATTGCCTGACTAGCAATACAGGGTCATACTATTAATATTATGTTCGTGTTTTGGTTTTATATAACCATATTCATATAACGGTTTTTATTTAATCTATACAACGTTGTAAAACGTATTGTATGATGTTTTTACGACATTGGCTCGTATAATGATTTTTAAGGCAAATGCCTATATTATGATTTTCGATAAGGATTTGTATAAAACGACTTTGGCTATTTTATGGCCTATTAAAATAATTTGTACAAAAATGATTTTCGGTAATAATTTTATACCGATATTATATTGATGGTTTATTAAACTCTTTGAATTCACTCGGCGTTATCGCTGACCTTTTCTTTTAACATGTTTTGTCTCAGGTACTTGAAGGTAATTCTCGGGAAGACGACAAGAATTCATGGCCCGCACTTAAACAATATTTTCCATTCAAATACTTTGTAAAACTTTGTATGAAATATAATGACTTGGGACCGATGTAACTTTGATATTTATGAATGGAAATGCTTTATTAAAAAACGACGTGATTTTTATGCGTTGTCTATGATGTGAGTAATGTGCTATCCCGAACACCAACTAGTCTTACGCTGTATTGAGTTGTATAAATTTAGGGGTGTTACAGTTTGGTACTAGAGCTCTCGTTATAGAGAACGAAAGATTTTTAAAACTAAGGTTTTGAATAAAATATTTCAAAATCTTAACTAAAAAGATTTTTCTAAAAATGTCTAAAACTCTTTTGACTATAACGGTGCCGAAGAATTCCCGAGTTACCGACAAGGCCAGACTGAGAAGTGTTATTATATATATATATATATATATATATATATATATATATATATATATATATATATATATATATATATATATATATATATATATATATATATATATATATATATATATATATATATATATATATATATATATATATATATATATATATATATATATATATATATATATATATATATATATATATATATATATATATATATATATATATATATATATATATATATATATATATATATATATATATATATATATATATATATAACTTGGATTATATATATATGATGTAATTTTATTACATGATTGTTTGATGATTATTTCTATATTTATACGAGGTATTTATACGACGTAGATTGTCACAAGTAACCCTAACTCCCCTAGCAAATCAATCGAAGCTATTCTCGTAGGAATTCTAGCTATCCTAGATCTAAACCAGGTTGTGGATATTTATGATCCCAACAAATGGTTAATATTCGTAGAAATGTAGATATTAGTTGATTGTGATTTTGAAAAAGAATTGGCGAGATTACATCTGATATCGATGTCATGACGATCTTTCCTTATAGAGTGGAGTTTGACAAAACGTTACCACCTAGAAAGATGTCATCTGACTCGTTGTCATCTAATTCTTATATTGAAATCGAAAGGGTGAATGTTGCACTTGAGGCTGTCATTGGAACCATTACCCAAAAGCCTCATGCCACTAATACATTTCCGAGAAGTCTAATTGAATGTATGAGTCATTTCATACTAGTGACTCATTTGATAATTGTTGTTGTAAGAGCTATAGGATTGGAAATTAAGTATTGATTCATATCGAGCTTTTATTGCTCTATTAAGGTTTATGAATAAGATTGAAAGTATTGAAGAATGATGTAGGATATCACATCGAGTATGATTTGGTTGAAACTTGAATAAAGTAAAATTTAACTTGTGTGGAATAAGAAACTGTTAAGAGGAAGTCGTTAAGTTCTGTGATTGAATTATAAGGTTTTGAATGCTTGTTAGTTCGTGTTAAGGGTTGTTCCTAGGCCATTGTCCAATGATGAGGATGCCCAGTGTCCAACAAATAAATTGAAGAAATCTTCTTCTGAATTGAGACCGATGGATCTTCTAGGACATGTGGAACACCTAATGACTCTTGTAGGTTAGTATTCATTGTGGTATCTTTTAAAAATCCCTAACTTAACTGAGATATCAGTTGGTAGGATGAGTTCTGAGAATTGTATGACATAGTGACACGTAATGTGTTACGGTACAATTTTGACCTGTTTGTGATTAATGAAAAGACTACCTCTGATTGCTAAATTCTACATGTATCGATGTTGTCTATCTTTTATGGCTATATCCAAATGTTCGCATTAGTGATGCAACCATTGAACAAGTACTCATCTCGAATTGAGTTACGTTGTGGATCATTCTTTTTGAGTGCCATCAAGGTCATGCACCTCATGATTAATTGGCTAAGCTCATTTCCTATCATATTGTAGTTAGTTCTTGGTGAACAACTTTTTCCTCACTCTTTTGCAGATCACTCATTGTTTTTATAAGATAAATCAGTACCTATTGAGAAAAATTGAATTTTTATTACTATAAGGATTATTCAAAGTGAGATTTATAAGTGATTGTTATCAAAATGAAGTTGTTTATGAAACACCTTGGAAAACTTAATTGTTTTCATAACAAAGAAAATCATTGTAAATTTATTTCTGATTCTTATCTAAGAATTAAGCATGAAAATGATTTTACTATAAACATGGATGATAAAATTTTGACGAACTGAGTATTGCATCGTTAATCTTGAAATTGTATATATTTGCGCGCCTACATACAATTTGGAAGGGACCATGCAAGGCTGATTAGTAGTCACCATGAAAATATTAATAAACACTATATTTTCTTTGAAGATTGTGAAAGATTAAATTTTGGGAGATCTGCAAGAAGTGAAAAATAGGGACATAGTGTTAGGGACACTTACATATGTGCTTGTAGCATCTATTCTTCTGAGTTGAATTTACTCATCTGTGGAAATTGTCTTATTTGACAATTGACAATTCTTTCTTGTCCAATTCTCTCGTAGTGAGATTCTTAGGAAAAGTATCTGATTACCGAGTGTTGATACCCGACTGGATGTATCGACGTTCCTATCATTTATTTTGATTTGATTTCATTTGAATGACCTGGGTAACGATCCGAGGAGCTTTCGAATGCGTACTCAAATTATGAAAACATGGGATATATTCATAATCATTAAATGTTTTCGTCTGTATCCGATTTGAAATTCTCTCGCATAGATTATGCGTTGACCTTACTCTTTTAATAGTAGTTGTGTCTCCATATATCCTTGAACTTGTGAAGGATTATGAGTTATTATTAGTCTTTTGAGAAGTTCACATCTTATCGACGACAATAAAACTGGAAAGTTGATAGTGCCAGTAGAATGGATTGATTGATTATGACATGACGACATTGTCTTAATTGATGGGAACTCGAATAAGAATTCCCCTAAAAGATAAGATGTTGATCATCAAAAGTGATCTAAATAATTCTTGATGGATGATTATATCCTGCATTTAGACTTGAAATTATATCATGAATGGTTATGAACTAGTCATAAATACTATAATCTAGAAAGAACCTAATATGAATTTATCAAAAGATGTTTCTGTTATCTAAAACTTTAGGAGGTATTTGTTGATGAATTACCTAGACTTTCGCCATTAAAGCATGTTGAATTTGGTATTGATTCTATTCCCGGTGCTGCACCTGTGGCATGTGCATTGTACGTCAACACCATCTGAATTAAAGGAATTACCGTGCAACTGAGAGAGTTGTCGGAGAAAGATTTTATTCTACCAAGCTCGTCATCATGAAGAGCTATGGTGTTATCATTCCTTATATTTATAGATTATTGTGAACTGAGTAAATTGACAATCGAAAACGAAATCCATAACTCGAAATGGAAGATTTGTTCGATCATTTACAAGATTCTAGCGTATGTTTTAAAGATTTGATCCACGGCATGGTTATCATCAACTTCGCATCTGCGAAAAAGGGTTATGTATTCCAATCACTACATCCTATACTTGTAATGAACATTATGAGTTTCACGTGGTGACGTTTGGATTGACTAATACACATGTAGCATTCATAAATTTTGTGAATCACGTGTGTAGGCTGTAATTTGATAAACCCATGCTCGTGATCATTAAGAACCATTTGTTTGTATATAAGAATAAGAATGAGTTAATGATTAGTTATAAATTGCCCTAACTTGGCTGAACAATGAAAACCTGTACTTTAAATATTTAACATGTGATTAACGGCTTAATCCTTTACATTATTTGACCATGTGATTAATAAGATAATGGAACCTATATTGACTCTTCAAAAATTTAGAGCCCTCTTAAGGTTCTGGGATATACCAAAAAAAAAAAAAGAAAAGTGCAAATATGTTTTGACAGATATTTTATCAAAGAAAATTTTTAAGGGATTATTTCCTTATACACAAATCATTTAACTAAACTCGTGTTTAGGGGTAAATGTTTGTTTATACCTCAAGACAACCTAAGAGGGATTGAGGAAACCATTTAAACCATGACTTAGAATTTGAAATGACAATTTTTGCTTTTCAACTAAGAAAATTTTTACCAAAGAATAAACAAAGATTTTTCAAACATTTACGAATCTTATTAATTATTTTCGATAAATAAACAAAAATCTTGTTAATTAAATTCAATTTTATTTTGAACATTTTATATAATTGGTCGAACTAAGAAATTTAAACTTAACGTTTACGTTTCATAAAAATTAAATATTTATTGTTAATTTACATATAATAATTATCGACGCTTTAGATGCCGGATTGAGAAAAACTGATAAAAATGATGGTTGAGACGAAACTGAAACATAAAAGATATGAAGAAAGATATTTGAATAAATACGGTTAAGATATTTATTTCATCAGGAAAGTGAATGTAATTATTGACACATTATATAGAAAGGATAAAGAATCAAGTTACGATGTATTTCTTAATAATGAATGTGCAAAATAAATTTCCGAACAATTTAAATATGAACGATGTTTGTAAAAAGGATAATATAAATAATAAAAAGGGGTTCGCGGATAATGTGAACCATTAAATTAAGAAGCCAATAGCGTTAAATGTTTTAAAGACCAGTTATGGTTGCCTAAATATGAAGGATTGTGAGATATAGTTATATTCGAATCTTGTAAGTATAAGTATTCTATTTATGTCATTTCTGACTAAAAGTATTTTTGTCTGAAGAAGTTGTACTGATGGCAATTATGAAGGCAGAGATCGCCTCATACATTAGTAAACGTCTAGCTATTACAAAGGTCATCATCTGAATTTGATTCGATTTGGGTCATCGTCGACAGACTGACCAAATCTGCTAATATCATTCCCGTTAATGATAAAGGCAAAAGGGTTATGTAAACATAATGTGCCTGTATCGAACATCTTTATCAAGATCCTCGCTTCGCATCGAATTTCTAGATATTTGCTCAGAAATCATTGAGAACGAACCTTGATGAGAGTACTATGTACCACCCAATCGAAGGGACGAGGTAAAGTAACGATACAAAGTAATATAAGTGTTGTTTTATGTTTGAATGATTGACCTTTGGTAATGAACCGTATAATCGTTTTTCTTTGGAAAGATTATCATTGATGATCATCGTATTAGGATCGAGATCGAATCTTGTTAAGATTTAGAAATTAGAGCATCTGTGAGCAGGAGTTGAGATGAAGACACCCGACATACACCCATTGTGAGTTGGACATGTCTTTTAGGTTTAAGGTTTCCTATGATGGCGAACCTAACCTTACAAAATACCCGACTCGTGAGACCTGAAATAATTGGTGAAATTAGGATTTGATTATTGACTGCCGGTAGTGGGCAAGAGGTTATGTGAATATGAAATGTAGATCTTGGAGTGCCAGATGGGTAGCGAAGTTATGCCAAAATTTTTAACTTTGGAGAAATGAATTAATGATCTGATAAATTATGGGATATAAGTCCCCGTTGTATGGGACCATTGAGATGATGTAAAAGTTGGGATTGAAAGGCATATAAGCTGGATCTACCCTAGGACTTCAAGAGCTGCGTGAATTATGTTTCGTATATCGAACTTGATGGAATATCTATCAAGTGAAAATCTGAATTCTTCTTAATAAAGCTTAGATCGGCGAAAAGTTGCATTCATCAGAAACCCGTGAACATCATGGATAGAGAAAGTAAGTCAACATTAAGCCTGATCTTATTCCCGTAGTTATGTTTGATAAACTCGCGTATTGTAATGAATTGCACTTGTGAGAAAAGACCGAATGTGGAGGAAATACCCACATGGCTTTAACTCTATAAGAAGCGAGTAGTAAGATGATCTTTGAGGACAAAGATCCTGTTTAGGGGTAAATGCTGTGACAATCCGTCAATTTATGATTGATATTTTATTCTCAATATTTATTTGAAAATATTATTTTATGAACTCACTTATTTTTGGGAAGAAATTTGGATTTACATCTTGAAGTAGCATCGACTACGTCTAAACCGGAGGATTCTACGTTACGTGCTTACGTTTACATACACCGTATTTGGTGACAGTCCGACATTTCTGGAAATAAATTTATCAGTGAGTATTATTTTCGAATTTTAAATTTGTGTTGGTTCATAATCTCACAAATTTACGAGAATAGATTAGGACTTACGATTTTAATTTAACGTCCTTTACGACTAAACCGGAAACCTTAGGATTACGAATTTAATTTTTTGAACTCCGTTTTTGATGAGACAATTTTTATTAGATTCATTTTGTGTCGTTGATTCATAATTTATAATAACGTTTTTTTGTAAAACGACCCGAGAGCACGCAAATCAAGGAAACGAGAATCAAGGAATACCCGTAAATTAGCGGGATGGGACAAAACTTGTTTATCCCACCCCACTAACTAGGGACACCACATCAAAGATGTGGCATCCTTACACTAAACTAAGTTACACTTGTAAGTTAGCTTCATTTTGAAGCTTCTCTTCCCACTAAACTAACAAAACCACTAGACATTACCATTTCCTTCCATTTTCACATGCAAACCACCATAAACACTCTCCTCTCTCTCTAAATTCGTCCCATATTCATCAAGAACAACCCTCATTTGATCAAATTTAACCATGAAATCATATGTTATTTACATATATGATGATGTCCTTTTGAAAGCCCTATTGATTGGTGCAAGTTATTACATCCAAAGAGGAGTTGCTATGGAGTATTGGGGCTGATTTTTTACAAGGTGTTCATGAAGAATGGTGGTCTTGAAGATGGTCTTGGTTATTCACAAGTTTCTCCATCAAAATCCATGTTTTGATCACAACCTACATCATCATGGTGGTATAAAGATTGTTCTCCCCATCTTCTTGTTATTTTTGATTATGTAATCTTGTATTTATTTTACTTATGTATATGTATATGATGATGAATGATGATTAAAAATGTTATGTGGAGATTTGGTGTTGATAAATATGATTAAAAAGGTGAAAAACTATAAGAAACAAGGCTAAAATCTTGTTTAAATTTGATGGCTATATAAAACTGTCACACTCCCAAAATATCAGAGTATAATCGCGACAAGGGAGTGGTGACGTCATGATTATCATACACACACAGTTACAAAGAACGACCTCTAAATGAGACGTTCGGAAAATAGATCACTTGTAATTGATAAAATAAATAGTTTTAACATAGTGCGGAAGCATAAAACTGGTCACAGTTACAAAACATAGTTTTCCAAATAGTACAAATGATCTTTGTCTCAATAAAAATGACGGCACGCATGAGACCTCACTTAGCATCTTCCTTCTTAATACCTGAGAAAAACATTGCTAAAGCGTCAACATAAAGTTGGTGAGTTCATAGGTTTAGTTAATTTGAAATGTTTAATGAACCACAAGATTTTCCCAAAAGTGATGACAATATAACAAATACAAAGTCATCCTAAAAGCACTTATTACAGTCTAAGCTCGTAACACCGAAGCGTTAACAACACCAGTAGTATAATCATATAAATGTAGCCCAACTAGATGCCTAAACCCACGACATCCTGTCTCAGACTCAAATGAAATTGTGCCCGCTTGTCCCCTTGTTGGACAAGACAGACAGGGACGTCAATCCCGGTAGATCTATCCATAACATTCGCGCTTACACAAAGTAATTAACGGTTCACGATTCACGGGCCAAAGCAACTGGGTTTTTAGTGGGACTTAAACTAATATATAAATCAGTAAATGCACTTGTGTTCATACGTTAAATCAAGCAATGTCTCACCCCAAAAAGCAGTAAAAATAGTTAAGCATGGGGCTATAAACTCACCTCGTAATTCAGCAAAAATGACGAAGATAAAGGTAGCTCGAGAGTACGGTTACGCTAGCCGCGACCTATTTAATTATAAGGATCGTGTTACGACATTAAAAATTATACTAGTAAAAGACACGACACCCTAGTTGTGCTTGACAATACTTTTCGTTTAAGGAAAAACACGATACATAAAATTCGGTTATTAAACGATCGAGATTTACGGGTTAAATAATACCTTTAAGTTACAAATTTTGTTTTGGGCCATAAATAACCCAATACACCAAACTGGCCCAACTTATACCCAATATAACCACCCCATGGTCCGGCCCAAGGGTTATTTAACCCGGCCCGGCCCAGTGGCGATACAAACAAGGGAGAAAAAGGTTAAGACGTGTTTTGTTATCTCACATAAATCAAAAACACTCAGTCCTCTCTCTCTCTCTCTCGAAACGCTCCCACCGCCCCACTTCTCTCTCTCTCTAAAAGTGGATCGGGTCTTCAACTCTCCCATGGCTATGATGGTTTTCAGGCTAATAACTAAATCATTTGTGGTGGTTTATGGTGATTAACTCGTGTGGGATGTGGGGTTTCATCCCCACATCAAACCGATTCGGTTTTTGAGGTGTTCTTCCCCAGGGGTTTAAGTTATTCCTCAATCAAAGATAAGTTTTTATCCCTCTTTTTCTTTTAATAAAATGGTCTAATGATTTTCGTTTATAAAAGATTTGTGGTTTTAAATCATTTGTATAAACATGCTGTGAACAAAAGGCTCTCGAATTTAATAAGAAACAAATTAGCGTTTCGAAAATATTTGGGGGTTTTTCTAAACCTCATGTTTAAATACAATTAATTAACGTTTTCTATCATAAAAGCATGTTAATTTCAACATATAAACGATTTGTAAAAATTAGGGTTTCGGTCAAATTTGGGGGTTTATTCATACCTTGATTCCAATTAAATTAATTAATTAATTCGGGTTTGGATTAGGTTTAATTAGGGTTTTAATTAATAAAATCAAATTAGGGTTTATATAAATTGGGGGTTTTTGTACACGGTTGATTATTTGAAATTAAATAACGTTTTTGGGATGTATAAAGTATTAATTTCGTAATTAAAAAGGTTTACAATTTTTAGGGTTTCGAAATAAAAAGGGGGTTTTTATACCCGCGGCTTATTTGGGGGTTTGGTGATGTTTCTGTAAAATGAAATGGTTAAAATCTTGGATTATGGTGACTTTGAATGGTAAGGGTTTCGGCAGAAACAAGGACCTTGGTTTGGTCTTGGTTTGGTTCTCGGTTTGGTCTCGGTTTGGGTCTCGGTTTGGGTCTCGGTTTGGGTCTCGGTTTGGTCTCGGTTTGGTTGACAGAAATAATGGGGTTATGGTCAAGTTCAAGTAAACAAATGCTATGATTTATCTTTTCAGTTTTGATTAAAATAGAATCGTAACAAAGACTAACACATTCGTTTTATTTTCGCAGGTTTGGTTACAATGACGAGCACAACTAGGATTTATACAGAAAATGAAAAGGCGATTAAAAGACTCACAATGGATGTTTCGGTTTCGGTTTGCAGCTGTGGACGAGAAGGGATGGATCGGCTTTGACACTACTCTTCACTTTCACCCAGGATTTGTGTTTAAAAACTTGTCCAGGAACAATTATTGTAATATTTGGACTGTGAATATTGTTTGTGTTATGTTTGGACATTGGATAAAATTTGGACTGTATTTAATCTTGTATTATTAGTTTAGGGTTAGACTCAAACTGAAATTGGTAAGCTTGTGATGTACCCATTTTGGGTAAACTTGGCATGTGTGCTGGATTGTAGTGTTTAGTAGATGAATAAACTATGAAATTAAGTCATGACTGAAAATTGACTCTTGCTAAACAAGCTTTTGAAATAAAAGTGAATAAGGGTTCACAATTTAGATTCTTGTACATGTTGCACTGATATACCATTTCGGCCCAAGTTTGTCGAGTGTAAGGTCTTAGACGCGAAAACTGAATATGTACGACTCGATAACAATTTGACACACGATCCAAATCAAAGACAAGTATGCGTGACCTCAAGGGATTCAGTAAGTACTTCAAATAGATACACAACAATGCATAATACGTTTACACTTCGTGCGTTTCAGTCATAAATTAATAGACACGAAAAAACTCGAGTTGTTACATTCGCTCTCCCTAAAAAGGGCTTTGTCCGCAAAGCAAAGTAAATAACACATTTATATCGACAACTCATCGGTAAATAATTAAGGTACTCCTACTATATGAAGAATTTAAGATGGAAATTTGACGGATGTCACAGTATTCCCATGTTTTAGAGATTTCGTCACGAAATCAAGACGTTGTTGTAGTAGGATGATTAGCGAAAAGATGAGGATACTTGCTCTTGAATGGGTCTTCACGTTCCTACGTGTATTCTGGACCTCTACGCGCATTCCAACGGATTTTTACAATAGGTATACGACTTTGCTTGAGCTGTTTGACTTGACGGTCCATAACTTCTACCGGTTCTTCTACAAAGTTGAGTTTTTCGTCGAGTTGAATCTCTTCTAAAGGAATAACGAGTGTCTCGTCGGCTAAACATTTCTTCAGATTGCAAATGTGGAACACATTATTCACTCTGCTAAGTTCTTGGGGTAACTCCAAACAATAGGCTACGGGGCCAATCCTCTCTATAATCTTGAAGGGTCCAATGTAACGAGGATTCAACTTTCCACACTTTCCAAAGCGAATCACACCCTTCCAAGGTGAGACCTTCAACATGACTCTATCGCCAACCTCAAACTCGAGGGGTTTGCGTCTCATGTCAGCATAACTCTTTTGTCGATCTCTTGCGGCTTGCATACGGCTCTTGATCTTAAAGATCTTCTCAGTAGTCTCGTGTATGATCTCGGGTCCAGTGAGTTGTGCTTCACCAACCTCTGCCCAACACACGGGTGAACGACACTTTCTACCATACAGTGCTTCGAACGGCGCTGCCTTAATGCTAGTGTGATAACTATTGTTGTATGAGAACTCCACCAGAGGTAGGTGTCTATCACATCTATTTCCGAAGTCAATCACACAAGCTCTCAGCATATCTTCTAAGGTTTGAATGGTCCTTTCACTTTGACCGTCAGTTTGGGGATGGTACGCAGTGCTCATATCCAACTGCGTTCCCAATGCCTTCTTCAGTGACTTCCAGAACAGCGAAGTAAATCGGCTGTCTCGGTCGGAGATTATAGACACAGGCACACCATGCTTCGTGACTACTTCCTCCAAGTATGTTCTTGCTAACTTATCCATTCCATCGGTCTCCTTGATTGGTATGAAATGAGCCGATTTGGTGAGTCGGTTGACGATTACCCAAATGGTGTCAAATCCGGCTGAGGTTTTAGGTAGCTTGGTAATGAAATCCATAGTGATCCTTTCCCACTTCCATTCTGGCAGTTCGGGTTGGACCAACAATCCTGATGGTTTCATATGTTCGGCCTTGACCTTGGCACAAGTCAAGCACTTACTAACGTATGTAGCAATATCCACCTTCATGTTCGGCCACCAATACAACATCTTCAGATCATGATACATTTTGTCAGATCCCGGATGTATGGAGTATTTTGACTTATGCGACTCATGCATAATCAAAGATCGTAGGTCACCATGGCATGGTAACCAACTCCTATTATCAAGGCATAACGTTCCATCCGAGCGAGCTTCTAACTTCTTTATCATGCCTTCAACATCTTCAGTCTTGAGAATTTCTTCCTCGACTGCCTCTTTCTGAGCCTTGAGAATTAAGGATGGAAGGTCTAAGTCAATGGTCATCACCAAGGCCTTCACCCTAAGAACCTTCTCCTTTCGACTCAAAGCGTCGGCCACGACATTTGCCTTGCCCGGGTGATAACGGATCTCGCAATCGTAATCACTGAGCAACTCTAGCCAACGTCGTTGTCTCATGTTGAGTTCCTTTTGATCCAAAATGTGTTGTAGACTCTTATGATCAGTGAATACAACACACTTAGTACCATAAAGGTAATGTCTCCAAATCTTCAGGGCAAACACCACTGCTCCCAACTCTAGGTCATGAGTTGTGTAGTTCTTCTCGTGCACTTTTAGTTGTCTTGATGCGTAAGCTATGACCTTAGTCCTTTGCATCAGTACCGCACCTAACCCTTTTATGGATGCATCACAATACACCACAAAGTCTTCATTACCCTCGGGTAGGGCTAGTATAGGTGCTTCACACAACATCTGCTTCAATGTCTGGAATGCCAAATCTTGATCCTCTTTCCACTCAAATTTCTTGTCTTTTTGAGTCAACTCCGTCATTGGGTTAGCTATCTTGGAGAAACCTTCAATGAATCTCTTATAGTAACCAGCAAGACCTAAAAATTGGCGTATCTCCGTGGGTGTGGTTGGAGTCGCCCAATCCTTCACGGCCTCGATCTTAGCAGGATCAACGTGAATACCACTGCTATCGATCACATGCCCAAGGAATTGCACCGTGTTTATCCAAAACTCACATTTGGAAAACTTTGCATATAACTTCTCCTTCCTTAGCAGCTCTAGTATGGTCTTCAAATGTTCCTTGTGTTCTTCTTCATTACGAGAATAGATGAGAATATCATCGATAAATACAATCACAAACTTGTCCAAGTATGGTTTGCAAACTCGGTTCATGAGATCCATGAATACCGCAGGCGCGTTTGTCAAACCGAAAGGCATAACTTGGAACTCGTAGTGTCCGTACCGGGTTCTAAAATCCGTCTTATGAACGTCTTCCTCTCTAACCCTTAGCTGATGATATCCTGACCTTAAATCGATCTTCGAGTATATGCTAGATCCTTGCAATTGGTCGAAAAGATCGTCAATTCTTGGCAATGGGTAATGGTTCTTTATCGTCAGCTTATTCAATTCTCGGTAATCGATACACATCCTAAAGGATCCAACTTTCTTTTTGACAAATAAGACCGGTGCTCCCCAAGGTGAGGAACTTGGTCTAATGAAACCTTTGTCAGAAAGTTCCTTTATTTGTTCAGCTAACTCTGTCATCTCGGCCGGTGCTAAGCGGTATGGGGCTCTAGCAACAGGCGCGGCTCCTGGTGTAAGCTCGATGTGAAACTCCACTTTCCGTGCTGGTGGTAATCCTGGTAAGTCCTCTGGGAATACGTCGGGAAAGTCTCTAACGATCGGTACATCTTCCACTTTCTTTTTGTGATCTTCTTCTCCTTCCTTTTGTGTTATTTGAACCAAGAATACTGGACATCCCTTCTTAATGTATCTTTGGGTTCTAATACATGAGATGACTTCCAGTCTTGATCCATTCTTCACTCCACTTCTTTCGCCTTGTATGATTAGTACATCGTTTCCATAAGGAACACGGACGCACTTCTCATGACATACAATTTCCGCGTGATGCTTCGACATCCAATCCATTCCAATGATGACGTCAAAACTTCCCAATTCTATGGGGAGTAAGTCGATACTGAACGAACGATCTTGTAACCTTATACTACATCCTTTCAAAATAGCGTCGGTGGTTACTGACTTCCCATCGGCTAATTCTACATTATACTTAACGTCTAACGCAGTAGGGGTAATATTTAAGCGTTCACTAAACACAGATGACACAAAACTCCTATCCGCACCAGAATCAAATAGCACTGAAGCATAGTTGTTATTGACTAGAAACGTACCAGTCACAACATTGTTGTCTTGCACCGCAGCTTCAGCACAGAGATGATACACTTTGCTAGGTGTCGTGAATTCTCCAGGAGTACTAGTTGTGGCTCGGTTATTCCCTCCCCGGTTCCCTTGATTCTTCTTCTGGTTTCCTTGGTTGTGATTTTGATTGCCTCGAATCTGGTTACCACGACCTTGGTTCCCACTGCTTGGACACTTGTTCTTGTAGTGACCTTTCTCTCCACATCCAAAGCAAGTGACATTTGCTCCTTGGCCACCTTGTGTTCCAGGTCCTCTTTGGTTAGCAGGACGAGGTGGTGCTCGACATTCTTTTGCCATATGACCGGCCTTCCCACAGTTGTAGCACGTAGGGGGGACATGCTCCTTCGTGGTGTCGGCCACACTTTCCACAGAAAGGAAGTCTTCCAGCATAGTTTCCAGTATTACCTTGTCTAGCCGTAAACACCCTTGCTACTTCTTGTCGCTTGTTCTGGTTGTAGTTGTTTGTGTTGTTGCTGTTGTTGGTATTGTTGGTATTATTGTTGTAGTGGTTGCCAGACCACTTCCTTTTATCCCCAGTATTTTCTCCCAACTCCTGTACCACTTGGTACATCAGACTCTGAGCCATATCGATTGCCTCATGCAAATCAGTTGGCTTGGATGAAGTCACATTCCCTTTGATGCTCAAAGGTAGTCCTTCAATGTATCGCTCCAACAATCGGTCGTCGTTGGGCACCATTTCGGGACATAACAAGATCAGTTCTTGAAAGAGCTGATTGTAAGCAGTAAGAGCGGTACCCTTGACCTTCAGGTTCCACAGCTCAACCTCCATCTGCTTGACTTCATTTCGTGGGCAGTATTTCCTCACAAACATAGCTTTAAACTCACTCCAGGGCGTCGCTTGGGCAACGTCAATGGTCACTGCACGAGCATAGACGTTCCACCAAGTCAAAGCACCATCCACTAACATGCTTGACGCAAACTTCACCTTATCAGCTTCAGCAACATTGCTAATCCCAAATTGGGATTCTAGCTTCTCAAACCATCTGGTTAAACCTACTGCTCCTTCAGTACCGCGGAAACTTACTTGCGTAACTGCACGAAATTCCTTGTAGGTACAAGTCCGTGCAATAGCATTAGTAGCTCCTTGGTTGGTCTCCTCCTGTGTGCTAGCTGTACGATTTGCTTCGGCTGTTGTGAGTGCCTCGACCACCCATTCGGCTATCATTTGACTTAGCATGACGGTGTCAATTCCACCGGTAGTAGCTGGTGGATTCTGCGTTTCAGATCTTCTAACTGGCGCCATAATCTAAAAAGGTAATAGGACAATGAGTTTTGCCAGACGTAACATGCATGGCACGCACAATACAATTATGAAATGCTCCAGAGTATAATACACAATATATAATGATCTCACAATTTTTGTAACCCATAATATCATTCATAGAATTGTTTGGTAGTACATCATAATTTGTCATACATAATATAATAAAATAAAATAAAAGCCAACTAGCTAAGATAAACTTCGAAGCTTAGTGGTCATACAATGATAAGTCAATGGTACAAGATAAATCTAACTAGTGCCCTCACGGCGGTGATGAAGCTCTCTCTCCAACTCTGCTAACCTCCTCTCAACCACGATCTCACGAGCCTGGGAATCTCTAAGTCTAACATCGGTATCATAACAAGCGGCTCTAAACCTCTTATCCAAGTCTGCAACAGGGTCCTCCACAGGTGCCTCTAGTCCGCCTGTCTCAACCAATGACTCTACTCCCCAACGGGTCATCAGGCTCTCGATCTCCTCAAGACGAGCATTCGGCATGGTATTCATCTGATCAAGAAGAGCATGGAGCTGTCCTCGTAGACGGGTCACACAAATCGTCAATACTGTCTCATCCCTAACTGGACTCTTCTTTGCCAGTGCCTCCAGCTTATCCTGCACCTCATTATACTCCTCACCTAAAGCCTCTACAGCATCCTCCAACCTGTTTAATCGTGTCGTCACACATCCATCTGCTGCCCCAAGCATCACCACTGTCGATGTAGCTCTCCTAGGAAGAGGAGTCGTAGCTCTCGGCCCAGTAGAGATGCCAACATCAGCAAGCATCTCCTGGTACACAGCAGGTACAGTCTCTGGTGGTGGTAGTAGTAGTGGCACCTCTGGGACAGGACTGGCAGGCGTGCGAGCTGCATGCCTGTCAGTGGCAGTGAAGGGTATGAGGGGTCGGTAAGGTGAAAGTGGTGGTCGAGCAGCTCTCCCCCGAAGACGTCGTCTCACATAGTAGAAAGGTAGAGTACCAGGTGCTGGAGCAGGGATGTCAGTCCTCTCCCCTTCGTCTTCAGATGAAGATGAGGAGATGTGTGCGAGGGAAACCTCAGGAGTAGCAGCATATGTAGTAGGAGGGTCCTCAGTGTCAGTGACCTCCATGGGTTCACCTTCCCCATCGGTGAACTCCACATCATCATCCTCTGTCTCCTCCATCGTCTCATCCCTAGTGACTGATGCCTGGCCTGGTGACTGCACCACATCAGCGTCTAGGTCATCCTCTCCTCCGCCTTCTAGGCTAAGTACGTCGTCAGCTGATGCATCAGGGATACGGATCGGTGAGCGATGAACCTCCTCAGTCTCTCTCTCAGTATCATCATCTGAAATCATCCGGTACCACAGATATCCTGATGGTGATCCTCTAGGTAGTCCTACTGATGAACTGATAGTCGACTGTGAACTGCGGTTGTAGTATGCTCCTGTAGACGTGGAATCATCAGAAGAAGACATCGCTGTAATCATAAACAAAATAAATGTGTGTAAATATCTTATATAATTAGTCCGTAAAAAGGGACATTAACATAACATAGCAATCATTGTTGAATCCACATGTATCCCATATAACATAATTCAGATTTTGTTGTTGCACATGTAACCCATGTAAATATACCTCGTAATTGTTAAATCACATGTATCCTATTTATTACTTATCTATATCCATGTATCTATATATACTTAATACTTACAATCCGTATGATAATCAATTAAACACATAGCAGTTATAGTCTAGAGTTACTAAATGCAACCTAGTTCTCTATAACCATGGCTCTGATACCAATCTGTCACACTCCCAAAATATCAGAGTATAATGGCGACAAGGGAGTGGTGACGTCATGATTATCATACACACACAGTTACAAAGAACGACCTCTAAATGAGACGTTCGGAAAATAGATCACTTGTAATTGATAAAATAAATAGTTTTAACATAGTGCGGAAGCATAAAACTGGTCACAGTTACAAAACATAGTTTTCCAAATAGTACAAATGATCTTTGTTTCAATAAAAATGACGGCACGCATGAGACCTCACTTAGCATCTTCCTTCTTAATACCTGAGAAAAACATTGCTAAAGCGTCAACATAAAGTTGGTGAGTTCATTGGTTTAGTTAATTTGAAATGTTCAATGAACCACAAGATTTTCCCAAAAGTGATGACAATATAACAAATACAAAGTCATCCTAAAAGAATTTATTACAGTCTAAGCTCGTGACACCGAAGCGTTAACAACACCGGTAGTATAATCATATAAATGTAGCCCAACTGGATGCCTAAACCCGCGACATCCTATCTCAGACTCAAATGAAACTGTGCCCGCTTGTCCCCTTGTTGGACAAGACAGACAGGGACGTCAATCCCGATAGATCTATCCATAACATTCGCGCTTACACAAAGTAATAAACGGTTCACGATTCACGGGCCAAAGCAACTGGGTTTTTAGTGGGACTTAGACTAATATATAAATCAGTAAATGCACTTGTGTTCATACGTTAAATCAAGCAATGTCTCACCCCAAAAAGCAGTAAAAATAGTTAAGCATGGGGCTATAAACTCACCTCGTAATTCAGCAAAAATGACGAAGATAAAGGTAGCTCGAGAGTATGGTTACGCTAGCCGCGACCTATTTAATTATAAGGATCGTGTTACGACATTAAAAATTATACTAGTAAAAGACACGACACCCTAGTTGTGCTTGACAATACTTTTCGTTTACGGAAAAACACGATACATAAAAGTCGGTTATTAAACGATCGAGATTTACGGGTTAAATAATACCTTTAAGTTACAAATTTCGTTTTGGGCCATAAATAACCTAATACACCAAACTGGCCCAACTTATACCCAATATAACCACCCCATGGTCCGGCCCAAGGGTTATTTAACCCGGCCCGGCCCAGTGGCGATACAAACAAGGGAGAAAAAGGTTAAGACGTGTTTTGTTATCTCACATAAATAAAAAACACTCAGTCCTCTCTCTCTCTCTCTCTCGAAACGCTCCCACCGCCCCACTTCTCTCTCTCTCTCTAAAAGTGGATCGGATCTTCAACTCTCCCATGGCTATGATGGTTTTCAGGATAATAACTAAATCATTTGTGGTGGTTTATGGTGATTAACTCGCATGGGATGTGGGGTTTCATCCCCACATCAAACCGATTCGGTTTTTGAGGTGTTCTTCCCCAGGGGTTTAAGTTATTCCTCAATCAAAGATAAGTTTTTATCCCTCTTTTTCTTTTAATAAAATGGTCTAATGATTTTCGTTTATAAAAGATTTGTGGTTTTAAATCATTTGTAGAAACATGCTGTGAACAAAAGGCTCTCGAATTTAATAAGAAACAAATTAGGGTTTCGAAAATATTTGGGGGTTTTTCTAAATCTCATGTTTAAATACAATTAATTAACGTTTTCTATCATAAAAACATGTTAATTTCAACATATAAACGATTTGTAAAAATTAGGGTTTCGGTCAAATTTGGGGGTTTATTCATACCTTGATTCCAATTAAATTAATTAATTAATTCGGGTTTTGATTGGGTTTAATTAGGGTTTTAATTAATAAAATCAAATTAGGGTTTATATAAATTGGGGGTTTTTGTACACGGTTGATTATTTGAAATTAAATAACGTTTTTGGGATGTATAAAGTATTAATTTCGTAATTAAAAAGGTTTACAATTTTTAGGGTTTCGAATTAAAAAGGGGGTTTTTATACCCGCGGCTTATTTGGGGGTTTGGTGATGTTTCTGTAAAATGAAATAGTTAAAATCTTGGATTATGGTGACTTTGAATGGTAAGTGTTTCGGCAGAAACAAGGACCTTGGTTTGGTCTTGGTTTGGTTCTCGGTTTGGTCTCGGTTTGGGTCTCGGTTTGGGTCTCGGTTTAGGTCTCGGTTTGGTCTCGGTCTGGTTGACAGAAATAATGGGGTTATGGTCAAGTTCAAGTAAACAAATGCTATGATTTATCTTTTCAGTTTTGATTAAAATAGAATCGTAACAAAGACTAACACATTCGTTTTATTTTCGCAGGTTTGGTTACAATGACGAGCACAACTAGGATTTATACAGAAAATGAAAAGGCGATTAAAAGACTCACAATGGATGTTTCGGTTTCGGTTTGCAGGTGTGGACGAGAAGGGATGGATCGGCTTTGACACTACTCTTCACTTTCACCCAGGATTTGTGTTTAAAAACTTGTCCAGGAACAATTATTGTAATATTTGGACTGTGAATATTGTTTGTGTTATGTTTGGACATTGGATAAAATTTGGACTGTATTTAATCTTGTATTATTAGTTTAGGGTTAGACTCAAACTGAAATTGGTAAGCTTGTGATGTACCCATTTTGGGTAAACTTGGCATGTGTGCTGGATTGTAGTGTTTAGTGGATGAATAAACTATGAAATTAAGTCATGACTGAAAATTGACTCTTGCTAAACAAGCTTTTGAAATAAAAGTGAATAAGGGTTCACAATTTAGATTCTTGTACATGTTGCACTGATATACCATTTCGGCCCAAGTTTGTCGAGTGTAAGGTCTTAGACGCGAAAACTGAATATGCACGACTCGATAACAATTTGACACACGATCCAAATCAAAGACAAGTATGCGTGACCTCAAGGGATTCAGTAAGTACTTCAAATAGACACACGACAATGCATAATACGTTTACACTTCGTGCGTTTCAGTCATAAATTAATAGACACGAAAAAACTCGAGTTGTTACATTCACTCTCCCTAAAAAGTGCTTTGTCCGCAAAGCAAAGTAAATAACACATTTATATCGGCAACTCATCGGTAAATAATTAAGGTACTCCTACTATATGAAGAACTTAAGATGGAAATTTGACGGATGTCACAAAAACAGTAAAGAAACATGTCATGAACTGATAAAATGATGAAGTAGAATTGATATACAGTAAGCTATGAGTCTTGTACACATGTGAGAGTTGGCCATGCAATGGAATCATTGTAATGAGTAAGATATGATCAAAACAAGTTTAAGATACAAATCTGAGTTCACTGTTTTGGACGATTTTTAGAAAATACTTAGAAGATGATTCAACATTAGCTATAGAAGAGTTAAATAGAGCAAATATCATGTAGTTTATATGATAAAAATTTGAGCTTCTATCTCCATATAGAATTCTAGATATGGCAGTTTTGGTGAAAGTGAAGATAAAAATCAGATTTTGGAAATTAAAGTATAATACTATTATATAAGCACTCAAAATTTAATAGTATAAAATATAAATTAAAACTCACTAACTTATATAATACATTTATATAAATATGTACAATGGTAAATAAGCGGACATTTTATAAAAATTGTAACTTGTTAAGTTTTATAAGTTATAAAACTATAAACATGATTTTTTCGACTTTTTCGGCTAATACCGTAAAATTAACGTTTTTGTTAAATAAAACATAGATGGTTGGACCCGTCTAATGTAAACTTTATAAAACTTATATACTGATATATAAACATGTATAACAAGTAAAAACCGATAAAAACCCGAACTATAGGACATACGGACATTAACGAGCTAAGTAAACATATTGGACTAATAATTGGACTAAATAAGTTAAACCCTTATAAAAAGAACTTATTGGACTTAACCCATTTGGGCCCAACTTGAAAGTTTAAATACTGATAATATAAGTATGAAATAGATTAATACAAGTTAATAAACTTATAATAGGCTTATTGGACCTAAAACACGTAAATAGGTAAAACTAGAGAACTAGTATAAAAGTTATCGACACATAACACAAAAATGAGTAAATGAGAATATGTAAACCCACTGGATCATCATATATATATATATTCATCATATGTATACATAATTGTTATTTTTATAAAGTCATTGGACATGAGTCTAAGACGAGTATTATTTGTCTAGGTTTCCGTGATTGAAGCACGTATCGTACGTCTGAATTGCCGATAACCCGCCTTCCCACATCAACGTGAGTTCATAGCCTCACACTCTTTTAAATGTTTTTATAAATGTTTTATAAACCCACGAGGGAGATAACATGTTAGTTTTTATAAAATAGGACACCATTTGTCCCGATTGTTTGTTTATTGATTTGGACCCGAATGATTGAATGACCCGATTGTATGACCCGATAAATGATTAAAAGGACCCGATAGATGAAATAAAATGGATTATTAAAGTTAGGTTATGTCACTAAAAGTCCCATTAGCATGAATTGTGAACTACCGGGATTTGGTAGACACTTGTGCATATAATAGTACTATTTGGGGACGATCACCCCAGTTCGCGCCTTGACGGTTGATCCCCGTCGTGCCACATTGATTGGTAAGCGAATTTGTGTATGAGAAGATTTCCATAACGTGACCTTTGTGACGACACGCTACTTTAGATGGACAAATTGAGTATCGGGTTAGCTACCCGTTGTTGGTTTAGTAAGGTAACAATGTCATGCGGCTTATAATTATCCAAACTAACGAAATACTACTAGACGCTCCGAATTACGATGTATTGCCTGACTAGCAATGCAGGGTCATACTATTAATATTATGTTCGTGTTTTGGTTTTATATAACCATATTCATATAAAAGCTTTTATTTAATCTATACAACGTTGTAAAACGTATTGTATGATGTTTTTACGACATTGGCTCGTATAATGATTTTTAAGGCAAATGCCTATATTATGATTTTCGATAAAGATTTGTATAAAACGACTTTGGCTATTTTATGGCCTATTAAAATAATTTGTACAAAAATGATTTTCGGTAATAATTTTATACCGATATTATATTGATGGTTTATTAAACTCTATGAATTCACTCGGCGTTACCGCTGACCTTTTCTTTTAACATGTTTTGTCTCAGGTACTTGAAGGTAATTCTCGGGAAGACGACAAGAATTCATGGCCCGCACTTAAACAATATTTTCCATCAAATACTTTGTAAAACTTTGTATGAAATATAATGACTTGGGACCGATGTAACTTTGATATTTATGAATGGAAATGCTTTATTAATAAACGACGCGATTTTTATGCGTTGTCTATGATGTGAGTAATGTGCTATCCCGTAACACCAACTAGTCTTCCGCTGTATTGAGTTGTATAAATTTGGGGGTGTTACAGCTATGATATGATCCTTTATAATAGATGTCAAGCTAATGTTGTAGAATCATTTCACAACCTAGTTCTATAAACCTTATTTTATCTATTTGATTTGTTACGATAGTTTGGCGTTAAGAAACGCAAATTGTTATAATAAGTTTTAAGAACTTGTCTATGGTTTTGAATCTTTGGTTGGAGAGATCCACTTAGAAACTTTGATAAATTATTGAACTCGTTGGCAACTTGTTTTAATCTTAGTCGCTTAAATAAACATAAGTCTTGAATCACCCTAAAGTAAATTGTGTAAACGCCATTTTGACGAAAAATGATTATCACTCTTTACCTATATAAACATATCTCGATCATTATTATCATCATCACAAACTTATACGAACTATCCCATATTAGTCATACTTGTTACTATTGTTATTTCAATCATTTCTTTCTTCAATTATTATATTGATTACCAAAACGAAATTAAGTCTTAGCAAACGATACTGGCTTACCACTACAAGCTATGTTACGAACGAAAGGGTATACTTGCCCGTGTTTGTATTCTAGTCCCTTTTTTGTCTAAACCTTGTAATATAATTTTAAGACTTGCAAACGAACATCAAGTTTTTGGCGCCGTTGCCGGGGACTTATAATCATATTTTGTAACCAAAATTTTCATAACCTTTGGAGAATTTAACCATTTCCCATCCAAAACAAACCAAAAATTTTCATGCGGTACAGAAAGTACGCCGCACATCTCAAAAGTGCGTCGCACTTCCTGTAGCGAACCAAAGTACGCCGCACATTTCAAAAGTGCGACGCACATTTCCTGTTGTAACACCAAAATCATTGTTGGATGCACACCCATTCATCCGAAAATCCACCAGTATCACCGTTACCAGAACCTAAACGTACCCTTAACCAAAGGTTACGTAGACTTCACCTTCGTGTACCTTTTGATAGGAGACACGAACAACCTCAACCTCGTGAAATCAGCCAACCTTTCGACAACCTTTCCAATTCCCATTTCTCACCAAACTCATCAACCGTTACGATCCAATGTGGACACTGATTATGAACCAATGTGGTCACCCGATAGAGTTGTAGCACGAACTCCTGGCTCCGCAATCGTTTTACCTGAAATTGCAAACGATTTTACAATCAAAGGAAACCATTTGACACTTTTCAAAAACCACCAATTTGATGGGTCGAATCAAAACCGATACTCACAAACACATCCATGAATTTCGTGGAATTTGCAAAATGTTTAACTATGGAGAAGGACAAGCCTGAGTCGTTCAACTCATTATGTTTCCATCATCCCTTACTGGAGAAGCCAAGTCATGGCTCGACGAACTTAATGAAGGAACCATTCGTACATGGGAAGGTCTTAGAACCACTTTCATTAGCCGATTCTTTCCCCCTGTCCTATTTGAAAAGCTTCTCGGAGAAATCCAAAGCTTTTCTCAACAAGATCAAGAAACTCTCACTGATGCATTGTTAAGAATGAAAGAACTACTAAAAAACTTCTATGGTCATGGACTCAAAAAAGAAGGAATAATCAAGATTTTCTATCATGGTCTTGACGATGCTACCCAAGATGCATTGAATGCCGCAGCGGGCGGTATTTTCCTTTACAAAACTCCTAACCAAGCGTACCAATTATTAGATGACAAATTCTTACTTAAGCTTGATTGGTCCAAAAATCACAAGAACAAAAAACAACGAAAAACCGTAGCTTTCGCCGAAGAAAGCAACAACCCAACCGACACCGAAAAATTATGGCTCGTATGGATGCCATGTCTCTCAAAATCGATACTCAATATAAAGAGATGAAAAACAAAAGTGGTGAAACTTGCAAACACTATGGAGGAAACCATCCTTCTAGTGAATGTGATGACGATGTCACACCTATGACAAAGGAAGAAGAAGCCAATTTCATGAATACATTTAGTCAAACTCGATTTTATAACGATTATCGTAATCGTGACCGCGATAATTCGAGATCTAACGATAAACCAAGTTACAACCAAGACGAAAAGAAATCCAACCAAACCAAAGACAACCCCAACCTCGAAACCAAGGTCGACAGTGTTATTGAATCTCAATGAAAAACCAACCTTTTGGTGCGAGATACATTCACTGACCTCAAAAAAATTTCGAGACTTCAAACAAAAACCACCAAGCTTCCATTCAAAACCTCGAAGCTAAATTTGATCATTTTGCCAATAAGCAATCAAATCACGCTTCTGGTTCTTTACCAAGCAACACCAACCCAAACCCCTAAAACAACAACAAATATCAACCACCGCAAGCCTGTAATGAACATGTGAATGTTGTATTCACGCGGAGTGGTTTATCTTACGAATCACCTACCAAACCTAACCAAGATACACCAATCGCAAATCCACTCGATAGTGACGATGAGGATGAAGCTCAACCAACAAAAGCCAAACTAAATGAAAACTCAAACCTAACACCCAAACCATATAAACCAAAATTACCATACCCCAACGCTTACGCAAGCAAAAGATGCAAGCTAAGTATGGTAAATTCCTTGACTTAATCCAAGAAGTTCGAATTAACATACCTTTAGTCAATGTTCTGGCTGAAATGCCAAACTATGACAAATTTCTCAAAGAACTTATCAAAAGCAAACATATGTTTGAAGATGTTTCTTCAACTTTCCTAAATGATGAATGTTTTTCCATTATCCAAAACAAAGTTCCACCAAAACTTGGAGATCGTGGAAGTTTTCTAATTCCATGTACTTTCCATTACTCATACTCTTGTAACGCCTTGGCCGATCTTGGCGCTAGTATCAACCTCATTCCATACTTCTTGTATGTTAAACTCTCAAAAGATGTTCTCAAACCCACAAAAATAAGCGTTCGCCTCGCGGGCCATTCTTTTCAATACCCAATGGGAATAGCCGAAAACATGCTCGTTGGAGTTAGAAAATTCATTTTTCCTGTCGACATTGTAGTCCTAGAGATGGAAGAAGATAGCAAGGTACCACTTATCCTTGGTAGACCTTTCTTACATACAGCTGACAGTGTGATTCGAGTAAAACAAAAACAACTCAACCTTGGAATTGGAAAAGATAGAATTTCCTTTTCTATTGACGAAGCAATGAAACACTCGTATTCTAATGAGGATACTTGATTTAGTATTGATGTCATTGACGAAGTCGTTGAAGCCGATTTTGAAGCTCTTCTTGATGAAGGAATCAAATTTTTATATTCTATCGAAGGAACCATCCTCGAAGAAGAACTTTTTGCTAAATTTGATGCCTTCATAGCCGTTAATACCGACGAACCTATAGAAACCCCTGAAGAAGAAAATGAAACACCATTTGAAACTATAACTTTCGAAAATGATTTCAAAGTTAAGAAATCTGTGGAAGAGCCTCCTGCAGATTTAGAACTTAAACTTCTTCCTGAACATCTGCAATATGCGTTTCTTCACGAAGAAAAATTACTGCCTGTATTTATTTCATCCCAACTTTCGGAAGAACACAAAATCGATCTAATTGAATTTCTCAAGAAGCATAAACAAGCTTTTGCTTGGAAAACTTCTGACATTCCTGGCATATGTCCTTCATTCTACAAACACAAAATCCAACTTTTGGATAACAAGAAACCGATTATTGAAAAACAACGAAGATTAAATCCTAACATGAAGGACGTTGTTTAAAAAGAGATCCTTAAACTCCTCGAACCTGGAATAATCTAACCAATCGCAGATAGCCCCTGGGTTAGTCCTATTCACTGTGTACTTAAAAAGGGAGGTATGACTGTAGTAACTAACGAAAACAATGAGTTAGTACCAACTCAAACCATCACCGGATGGAGGGTTTGTATTGATTATAGAAAATTAAATGACGCAACTGCGAAAGATCACTTTCCTTTGCCCTTTATGTATCAAATGTTAGAAAGAGTCGCAAGGAATAAATACTTTTGTTTCCTCGATACTCTTTCCGGATACTTTCAAATCCCAATCAACCCTATGGATCAACAGAAAACCACATTTACTTGTCCATTTGGAAGTTACGCATATAGGCGCATGCCTTTTGGCCTATGCAATGCACCTGCTACTTTTACACGATATGATTGAAGAATCAGTCAAAGTCTTCATGGACGATTTTTCCGTCTTTGGAAATTCTTTTGACACATGTCTTAGCAATCTTGATAAGATGTTAGCATGATTGAAAGAAAGAAATCTTGTACTAAACTGGGAAAAATGTCACTTTATGGTTAAAGAAGGAATTGTGCTTGGACAAAAAGTGTCTGGCGTAGGCTTAGAAGTTGACAAATAACAAATAAACGTAAAATCAAAACTCCCACCACCTACTAATGTGAAAGGCATTATAAGTTTTTTATGTCATGCCGGTTTCTACCGATGATTTATCAAAGACTTTGCAAAATCGCAAGACCTTTAACTCAACTTCTAGAAAAAGAAAGAGCATTTGATTTTATTATTAATGCCTTTTAGCATTTGAGACTCTCAAAGCAAAGCTTACATGCACACCGATTATTGCAAGCCCTAATTGGAATCTTCCATTTGTGCTTATGAGAGATGCAAGTGAACATGCCTTTGGAGCCGTCCTTGGACAAAAATATGGAAAACTATTTCACCCCATCTACTTTTTTAACACCCCATTTTGATAAATGGAATGTCACGCGTGATTATGGCGTGTCATCAAATAATACAAGGATAATTGTCTAAACATTACATGACCATAAAGGAAATACCGGAATCAAACATCGGTACCCCAAGAGTATAACTCATCACATTTAATACAAGTTTTTTTTCGTATGAAAGTTCGTTGTTCCAAGTCTTTTCGAATTGATTACCGTTAATTATTGTGACTCAGACGTTCTTGGTGGAAAATTAAATGGTTGTCGTTGTCTATAACTTATTAAAAAGTAATTGCGAAACGTAATTAATTTAGGCTAAAAGCAAATATAAAAGCTTTAAAAATTAAACTAAAATGACGAGTTAAAAATAAATGATTGAAAACTTAAAAACCAAATTATAATAATACTTGGTAAAAATAGAGATTTCGGGAAGCGTGCAATTTTTGAAACTTAAAACTTTGTAAAACGATAAATGACCCCATCAGAAAGTTGTAATCGGAATCCCATCGGAATGCCTTAGTCGGAAAGTGATCAGAATATTGCAAAAGGAAAGCTGACGGAATAAATAGGCACAATAGGAATATTAAATAATACCCCAGTCGGAATGGGGGTTGGAATGTCTAATCGAAATACACAAAATGAAGTGATCGGAATCCTAAATAGGAATCCTAATCGGAAAGTAAAACCCTTTTCTGATCAAGATGATCGGAATAAGGAGCCTTGATCGGTATGTCTAATCGGAAAGGGGTTTACCCTTTCCGATGGTACGTATTCTAAAATAAGCTAGGTTTTAAGCTATTTAGAATAAGCTCAAACCAAAACTTGATCGAATTAATAATAAACCGAACTAATAAGCATAAATTAAGAACCTTTTTAACTTTAAATAATCAACTTTTCAAAACAAACTTTAAAAACACTAGACCTTTGAAGAAAGCTTAAAAAAGTAAATAAGCTAAATACTAATTAAGCCAAAAAGCATAACAAGCCTTAAGCTTAATCGTATAAAGACTTAAGTATGATCAAAAAGATAAACTTTTTGATCACATAAGCATCAAGATGAAAACAAAATCAAAGATTATCACTAATCAAGATCAAAATAAAGAAAGGTAGAAGAAGATTAAATATAAGAAAAACTTAACTTGAACTTGTAGATTAATAGATCTCAAAATACAAGATTAAATCTAAGCTTAAACATGAAAGAAAGAAAAAGATGAAGTTCTAGTGAGAGAAAGTTAAACACTTTCTCTCTCTAAAATGAAAAACTACAAAAAGGAAAAATGAACTAATTAACTAACACCCTCCTAATGTGTCATTAGGAGGGTATATATAGGAAGTGGGAAGGTGCATGTGTTGCTTCCTTTTTTCTTTCTTCACGACTCGATTTAAAAATCTTTGTCTTTCTCGATGTCGTCTTGGGATTTGTCGACATAAATTGAACTTGTCTTATAATTTTCTTCTTCTATTAGACTTGAGTTCTTCGACTTCATTAAACTTCCGTCTTTGGACTTTTTCTTCGATAAATCTTCAGAATAGGCCTTGGACTTCCTTTCTTTATGCACTCTTGATCTTTTTACTTCGTCTTTTCTCGTTTTCTTCGATAAAAGCCTGTGAAAGCCCGTGTTTTCTCACTTTTTCATCTTTTGGTCCTAAAACACAATAAAAGCACAAACCACGCATAATTCCGACTTTTATGACATAAAATACACGTTTTGGTCTTGTTATTATTGGAAATAAGCGGTAAAAGGATAAGTGTTTTCACACTTATTAAATCCCCTACACTTGACCATTGCAATGCCCTCATGCAATGCATTAATTACAATGCAAGTGTTACATTTTCCATCGCAATCAATCCACATTGGCCTTTATTAAAGAGACAAAATATTTAAAGGAAGAAAACAAGTAAAAAGATCAAAAACTTACCTTATGGTTTTTGAATGTCATGAATGATTATCACCCTCAAGTTTCACGTTCCCTATACCAAGCTTAAAAACGAGATCATTGTTATTATATGTTAGCAAACTAACACGAACTCATGTGGGCCAATTATTTACTTAGACTCCCTTATTCCTAGGTGTATCTCTTATATTTTATTGTTGTCTTGAATGATCACGAGGATGCATTGTTGACTTATTTTGATAGTTATTTAGGCAAAAAATAAAGTGGAACGATTTAATCAATAGTTAGCTAAAGGAAAATATCTTTTAAAACTGCTTCTCGGGACCTCTTAAAGTTCATATCTTGGCATAACTTGCTTCACGATTTGAGACCTTTCTCGGACCGATATTTGGCAGCGACTTCATACTTCGAATCTTTGAGAGACGTTCTTGAAATTATGGTCTTCTCTTCATAATAGGAATTTCTTCACTTGAAGTCTTTGAGAGATTCTTCATATTTGGACAACGACTTCTTCATTTTCTCCAATCTTTATTTTGGACTTTGATATACAACGATCTGCCTCCTTTTAGGAATTGGATCTATTTATCCTCATACCTTGCTAGGGTCTTTTCAGATAGACTTCTCCATGATCTTTAGGGGAGTATTTGATTTTCGTCGTGTGTCTCGATCCTTCATATTGATTTTCGATAAATGATTCTTCACATCACTTTTGGATCTTTGGAAACAAAATGTAGCCCTCATGTCTTGTTAGGACCTTTTCAGACTCGCCAATCTTCGCATCCTGCTTCAATAACTTATGCCTTGGCTATGAACTCTAATTAATACCGAGCAACTTTTAAACGATCTTGTGCTAGAAGCTAAGTAACTTTTCAAATCTTACAACCTTATTTATTGCAGATAAATTTATTAGCAAGCGATGGGAGTAAAAGCTTATTATCAACTCACATAAATTCATGAAATAATACCAAACTTATAATTGACTCTATCATCTCTCGTTCTCCACAATTTAAAATCTCAAGGAATGAGACTCGTGGATGCTTAGCCAATTAAATCAAAGTTTTGGGTTTTCGAGTCATCTATAGGATCTTGCATCTTCTTAAACTTTTTCAAGTTTAGAATTTGGTTTTAAAGTTCCCTTGATAAACGACTCTCTGGGAATAATTATAGGAACTTGAGAAAAGTTCTTGTTCTTAACCCGTGAGAGTTAAGACATTCGTGTTTTAAATTTCCCTATATAAAAGCCTAGCAAAACTTGACCTAAACACGTTAAGGATACTAGCTAGAGTAAACTTAGATAAGTAAACTCGGGTTGAGTCAAAATATTCATGACTTCGAAAAATTTAAAACCACTTTATTGAACTTTTATTTTTAGCAAAGAAAGTAAATAACGATAACAAAGGGAAATACTACTATACTACTAGGCCAAAATAGATTAAAAATTTTGAAAAATGTTGAAAAATCAAATTTTCCGGTTAAAATGAGGGCAAATTCATGGAAAAGACCACTTAATTCGATAGAAGTCCCCCCTACACTTGATATTAACATTGTCCTCAATGTTTAAGCATGTGGGAGTAAACTCCCCTACACTTAGGACATTGTGCACTTTGTTTAAATCTTGCTAAGGGAAGGACAACTATAGTGATTCCTATTTTAATATTGAAAAATATAAAATAGAGAATCAAAAGAGTTTAGGATAGAACCGGGAAGACGGGTACACGGAATCACGGGTCATCAAAAGTCATAAAGAATGGATCTTTGAAAGCTTGAATCCCTGCACATGATAAGAAAGAAGACAACAAACACATACTAGGGTCGCCCCCTACACTTATTAGAAAAACAGAATAAAAGGATAGATAATCGGGTTGCCTCCCGCGAAGCACTTGTTTTTGTTAACCGAGTCACGAGCCTGACTCGTCCCCGAATTAAATGGTCCATGGGTAAGCCTTAAATGTAATAACGGGATCAGAGACCTTGTCCTTGTTCCCGGAAGAAAAATACAACAGGGGAGGTTGGAGGATAAGTCTTAAAAGGTAGAAAAGTCCTCTCAACATACGAAAAGTATGTGAGATCATGATCCACGGGAGGTGGGGTGGGTAAAGTAAGCAAATTGCCATCCCCCAAAGACAATTGATGCTCAGACATCGGCAAGGCCGTAAGGTTATCAATCATATAATAATCAATGTCACCTCCCGGGTCAAATCACTTATCTTCCGCAATGGTGTCTAAAGGAGTGGATGAAAGGTGCTCGGGAGGGGGACTTGGGACAATACCTTCCTGCAAAAAATTATCAAAAATAATACCCCCCCTCCGTGTCATCATCATCAATACCCGGAGGTATTGAGTGAATGTCGATTTCTTCCAGCAATGGGTCATTATACTCAACGGGTGTAATATACTGATGTAAAGATTCTTTAATAGGAGGAGAATTCAACGCTTCAATTTTAGCAATCAGAAGATGAACTTTCAGTAATTTGTCGTGAAGAATAACGTCTTCCACCTCATCTACAAGACCAAGTTCAGGGGTGAACTTCTCGTAAGTCGGAGAGAATAAATTAACATCGCCTTCATCGCCCGGAGGAGAAGGAGAAATTTCAGAAGTGAAATTCTCATAGCATGGAGAAGAATCATCATCATTAAGAGCGACCTCTTCAGTAAGCTCCTCAAAAGTTAGCACATCACAAACCTCATCAAAGAATTTATCAAGACCAAAATCACTAATCTCACTCGATGTATCACAATCCTTAGACGTATTAGGGATATCAAGAGTAGGAGTAGTAATCTCAGAAGATGGGTTGAGATTGTAGATATCATCCTCGTCATCATCATCATAATAGACTGGACCATTCCAGTTAGGAGTGATATAGTCGACTAACTCCTCCTTGATAACCTCCACATCTTTAAGAAGCTCATGAAGCAATTTTTGTTGATCCTCTCCCCGAGTATGTTCAATTAAACCCATTCTATCCCAAGCTGTAAGTAAATATTTTGGTGTAGAAAAGAAGGGAAAACGACCAAATTGGCTCAAAAAGGTGTAGGTGGATTTCAAAATTTTGTCAACATCAAGCGAAGGTTGCCTTTCCTGATGTAAGTCAGCTCGGATTTGAGCTAAACTTTCTAGAACGTCATTCAAAGTAGTGAGTTGTTGGTCAAGACTAATTCCCTGAGAGGATTGATGATTGAGGGTGTGATTTGGGCGCTCAAAGTTATACAAACCGGAACCATAGCACGTAATTGGCTCAAAGATATTCATCGGTTGACAAGAAGAAGCATCGTGAGGGCCCCCACAAATATTGCAATACGGGTATTGAGGAAAAACCGGTGCATTTTGAGGATAAGGATTGTCATATACGGGAAAGGGTGAGAAAGTATTATAAGAGGAGAAGTACGAATTTGTTGAATTGCAAAATGGACAAAATCCAAATTGTGTATTGTCGATATCAGAGCCGCACCGCTCACAAATACACCAATGACATGTTTGATAACCATGCCATGGTCTCCCACACCGTATGCAAAACGAATCCATGAAGAATAATAGATAAGCAAGAAGAATATTTTTGGCGCAAAACTTGTGAAAAAAGAAAGGCTTTTATGATTTTTTAAATGTTTTTGTATTTTTGAATTTTTGATTTTTAGGATTTTTGAAATTTTTTTTAAAAAAAAAATGCAAGAAATATAACGTTCACGAATGAACGGATCCCAAAATCCAATACGTCTCTCACTAAAAACCGTTAATCTTCACGAAAAGAGCCGGCAGCGGCGCCATTTAATACAAGGTTTTTTTCGTATGAAAGTTCGTTGTTCCAAGTCTTTTCGAATTGATTACCCTTAATTAGTGCGACAGTCGTTCTTGGTGGAAAATTAAATGGTTGTCGTTGTCTATAACTAATTAAAAAGTAAATGCCAAACGTAATTAATTTAGGCTAAAAGCAAATATAAAAGCTTTAAAAATGAAACTAAAATGACGAGTTAAAAATAAATGATTGAAAGCTTAAAAACAAAATTAGAAAAATACTTGGTAAAAATAGAGATTTTGGGAAGCGTGCAATTTTTGAAACTTAAAACTTTGTAAAACGAAAAAAAACCCCATCGGAATGTTGTAATCGGAATCCCATCGGAATGCCTTAGTCGTAAAGTGATCGGAATATTGCAAAAGGAAAGCTGTCGGAATAAACAAGCACAATTAGAATGTTAAATAATACCCCAGTCGGAATGGGGGTTGGAATGTCTAATCGGAATACACAAAATGAAGTGATCGGAATCCAAAATAGGAATCCTAATCGGAAAGTAAAACCCTTTTCCGATCAAGATGATTGGAATAAGGAGCCTTGATCGGAATGTCTAATCGGAAAGGGGTTTACCCTTTCCGATGGTACGTATTCGAAAATAAGATAAGTTTTAAGCTATTTGGAATAAGCTCAAACCAAAACTTGATCTAATTAATAATAAGCCGAACTAATAAGCATAATTTAAGAACCTTTTTAACTTTAAATAATCAACTTTTCAAAACAAACTTTAAAAACAATAAACTTTTTAAGAAAGCTTAAAAAAGTAAATAAGCTAAATACTAAATAAGCCAAAAAGCATAACAAGCCTTAAGCTTAATCGTATAAATACTTAAGTATGATCAAAAAGATAAACTTTTTGATCACATAAGCATCAAGTTGAAAACAAAATCAAAGATTATCACTAATCAAGATCAAAATAAAGAAAGGTAGAAGAAGATTAAAGATAAGAAAAACTTAACTTGAACTTGTAGATTAATAGATCTCAAAATACAAGATTAAATCAAAGCTTAAACATGAATGAAAGAAAAAGATGAAGTTCTAGTGAGAGAAAGTTAAACACTTTCTCTCTCTAAAATGAAAAACTACAAAAAGGAAAAATGAACTAATTAACTAACACCCTCCTAATGTGTCATTAGGAGGGTATATATAGGAAGTGGGAAGGTGCATGTGTTGCTTCCTTTTTTATTTCTTCACGACTCGATTTAAAAATCTTTGTCTTTCTCGACGTCGTCTTGGGATTTGTCGACATAAATTGTACCTGTCTTATAATTTTCTTCTTCTATTAGACTTGAGTTCTTCGACTTCATTAAACTTTCGTCTTTGGAATTTTTCTTCGATAATCTTCAGAATAGGCCTTGGACTTCCTTTCTTTATGCACTCCTGATCTTTTTACTTCGTCTTTTCTCGTTTTCTTCGATAAAAGCCCGTGAAAGCCCGTGTTTTCTTCCTTTTTCATCTTTTGGTCCTAAAACACAATAAAAACACAAACCACGCATAATTATGACTTTTACGACATAAAATACACGTTTTGGTCTTGTTATTATTGGAAATAAGCGGTAAAAGGATAAGTGTTTTCACACTTATTAATCATACACAAACATAAGTACTGTAAATGAAAGGACCAAACGATGCAATGGAAATGAGTATCAAAGTATAGATAAATGCATAAAGTAAAGAAGGCTAGGAAGCTTCCAATCCATATGCACGTACGCTTAAAGTCTACGAGCGTCCCTGAGTACCTGCCGTTTTGGGAACATGAAAAGGAAGACAGCTGGGCATAACGCTTAGTGCACGGATATACAAGTAAAGCATGAATAATATAAGCATATAAACATGAAGCAGCGGAAAAGACTAAGTCCTGGATAACCTGGTTATATCTTAGTAAAACTGGTTTTATAGTTTGAAAAGCCTTATGTTTATCTTGTAAAAACTTTTTAACATGTTTACCATTAGCCAATATAGGTCATGAAATGTCAACGTGCATGAATACTTGGAGGGGTGACCTTGTCATGCAAATTAGAGGGTTTGCCTCTAATTTAATATACTGGTTTTGGGTAGGAGGGATCAGCTCCTTGTGAAGGATGCAAGGCACACACCACATTCACACAGAATAATCTGCTGAAAACATGTAAACTAGGATGCACCCATACGCCCCACATGATAATAAAAATATGGCCAAAAGCTGAAAGGGACGCCACGAGCTATCACTCTACCGTGGTGAAGTCATAACACTGGTGCCTCCAGTGTTATGGTTATGGTACCTCCATAACTAGGTGAAACTGGTCATGCATGTATATGGCTATAGGTATTCTAATTAAACATAAGCAATTCAAAAACATATAAAACATATACTGGGGAAAACAGTTGGCTGCATACGGGAAATCCTAATAAGGAAGAATGTCCATACTGAAAGGACGGAGAATCCGTACCTTAGGTCCAGTGAACGAAGAAGACGAACGGAAGAGAGTCCTACTTTGGTATCACTAATGCTACATAAATACATGTTGGGAATAAAATGTAGCCAGTACACTTGGACGCTGACAAGAGCAATCGGGACGTTGATAAGAAGAAAACAAGCGTTGTCAGGAAGATGGCAAGCGTTGATAGGATGAAGTCAAGCACTGATAGAAGACTTAGTCTACACGTATTATGTTTCTAGTTTGTTTCTAGTAAAGATATGATCAACAATGTATTTTCTATGTTTATCTTTACCTAAAATAGCTGATACGTAGACTCTTGTACAAGGCTCCTTATATCTATAAAAGGAGGCCTTTAGGTTTATGTTTGATATACGTTTCACACTTTCATTGTACGCAAGTTTTGTTTTATGAATCAAGTGAAAAGTTGGTTTACATTGTTTTGTGTGTTCTAGTTTGAGTATTAATTCCGCAAAATACTTAAATTGTTTTATAAACAACAAAGTTTCTCTACGTGTTTAACTTGATTTAATCTCGTTTACACAAGCTAAATCGATCTAAGTTTGGGATCAACAAGTGGTATCAGAGCTTGTTGAGAAACTTTGATCTAAAGAAAACAAGAACCCTAAATCGCCAAAAACCCTAATTTTCAAGAAACCCTAAAAACATCATGTCTACCCCAGAAGTAAACTCCTCCTCCTCCTCAACCCCCAACATCAAGATTCCCATGCTAGACCTAGACATTTTTGAGCTGTGGAAGTTTAACTTTGAACAGTATCAACAAGTCCATGACTACACCCTATGGGAAATTATCGAATATGGAAACACATTCAATAAAGCTCAAAAGATTGCAGCTGCCATCTTACAAAGAACAAATGTTCAAGGCTCTACTGAAGAGGATCGAAAAGAAAAACCTGAAGATGGTATAGATGTCTCAACTGAGGACATAGCAAAGAGAAGGAATGACATGAAAACCCTAAGCATTCTCAAACTCTCTCTGGGAGAAGAAAATCAACACAAATATAGAAGCTATGAGTCTGCAAAAGATCTTTGGGCAGCCCTTGAAGTTGCTTATGGTGGTAATGCTGATCCTATACAAGAAAAAAAGAAGCAACTCTTGCATGAGTGTGCTGTTTTTAAAGCTCAACCCAGTGAGAAGCTAAGTGGAGTGAGAAGCAGACTTCTTGATATTACAAGCAAGCTGTCCTTCATCGGAACAGTGCTTGGTGATGTTGATATTATCACCACTTTTCTTAAAAGTCTTGGTGATGCATGGAAGATTGAACCAAGGTCTATAATTGCTAATAACACTCACAAAAGTTCTACTTTTGATGATGTTTACAATAAACTGAAGCTGGTAGAGAATGAAACACTTTTGGGTCATGGAAGCAAGTCTACCAATGGAAATATGGCCTTCTTATCACATAGTGAAGGTCAATTTGATCAAAAGGAGTCATACATGCACCCCGTTACTGGTTCAACTTGTGTCAACATTGGATCAAGCCTTGTCAACGCCTCACATTTAGGCGCTGACACATACAAAGTTGACTCACCAAGAGTTAAGCCTGCTGGTATTGATCTAGATACTGTTTGTGCATACATTGCTTCATTGCCCAATGGTTTAGTGATTACATATGACGACCTTGAGCAAATTAGTGATGAGCATTTGTGGGAGATGGACATAAAGTGGAATATGTCCCTTGCAAGCATAAGGGCAAATAGATGGAATAGATGATTCAAGAAGAAGATGACTTTTAATGCTAAGGACACTGCTGGATTTGATAAATCAAAGGTTGAGTGTTATAATTGTCATCGAATGGGACACTTTATGAGAGAATGCAGATCTCCAAGAAGATCTGATGCTGAAAAACCCTCAAGCCAAATTATCAAGGCTCAGGATTCCAAAGCTATGGTTGCCATGCAAGACATTGATGGAGTCGGATGGGATTGGAGCTACTTGGCCAAGGATGAGGAAGAGAACAAAGCTTTGGTTGCAGAAAAAGAAGAAGAAGATCATGTTCACTATGCTCTCATGGCACACTCCTCATCTTCATCAGACAATTGAGGTATATGATGATGCTTTTTCTAGTAAGGGTTGTCGTCTAAATACTAAAAAACTTAACAAAGAAGTTTTAAAATTGACAACAGATGTGGTTAATGAATGATGCAAATTTTCTAACTATCAACTCGCCCTTACTCAAACTGAAAAGACTGTAGCTGAGTATAAGAAAATGGAGCTTGACCTAAAATATCAAATCAATATTTTAAATCATGATTTAAATGCTAGTATTGAGATTAGAAACATCATGGAGAGAGTCAATGCTACTTTACAGGCTAAATTAGATGAGACTATCAAAAATAAAGATAATGTAGATCTTAAAATTCAGGGATTTGATAAAGCTTCACAAACCCTAGAATAATTTGTTAGTGAACAAAGGGATTCTAGGGATATGACTGGGATTGGGATGAAAGAGTATGCTTGTGTTCCACCACCTGCTGAGAACTTCTATGGTGTCCTTAGAAAGGACTTGTCTTGGACTGTTTTACCAGAACTCCAAGAAGAGGAATTTATTCCTCCACCAAGAGTTCTTACCCCAGTAGAGGAATACAGGCAAAAGTTGACTGAGTTGGACCAATGGAAGAAAGCCAACCCTACCTTGTTTGTTAAGGGTGGCATGCTTAGTGATATCCCAAATGAGTCTACACCCATCAAAGTGACAAACCCAACCACAGGCAAGACTGTTGACCTTGGCTTAAACGCTGATAGAAAAACTAGTATTAAATATACAGAAATGTATAGAAAACCTAGGTCACCAAAAAGCCAAATTAGTGATAATGGGATAGGTTTCTTTTCTTCTAGACCTAGAGCTATGTCTAGAAAAGCCTGTTATACTTGTGGAAGTTTTTCACATTTAGCCTATAAATGTGTCAATGCCTCAAAGGTCAACGCTGACAAAAAGTCAAACAATGTCAAACCCAAATCTTTTGTCCAGCAAAGTCCACAAGCTGTTAGACCACCCCCATTCTTTACTAAAGGGTCTAATACTTATGGACAAAGACCTTTTCAGAAGACCAATACATTTTCTAACAGACAATGGGTTCTTGTAGCAAACCCTAGGTTCAACGCTGATAAGGGTAATTTCAGTGTTGACAAGACAAAATTAAACGCTGACAGAAACATTACCAGACCAAATAATGGTAAATATTTGCAACCAAAGGGAAAGGGGTCTAAAGATTCTTCTAGCTTGACATGGAGACCTAAGCAAGACCAAAACCCTAATTCAGATGGGATTTCTATGACCTATAACAGATTTCATTATATTTCAAAGGTCACAACAAAACCTGTTGGGGTTAATTGGGTGTTTAATCCAAAAAGGGATGAAAAAGGGGTTGTCATAAGGACTAAGTCTATTCTTTTTGAACAACCAAATAAATCCAAGTCTGCTCAGGCTTAGGTCACCAAAGAAAACTAATTTTTTTTCTTTATGTGCAGGGCATTCAAAAGCAGGTTAATGATTATGGCTATTGAGATAATGGATGTTATAGGCACATGACTGGGAAGGAAGATTATCTTACAAACTTCACTCCCATTAAGGATGGTGACAAAGTTTACTTTGGAGGAGAATATGGAACTATCACAGGCAAAGGAACTCTTCTCACCAACGATTTGCGTTTTCAAAACGTGTTTCTAGTAAAAGAACTTGACTATAATCTGTTTAGTGTATCACAAATTTGTGATAACAAAAATAAAGTTCTTTTCACTGATACTGAATGCTTGGTGTTGAGCAAAGATTTTAAAATTCCAGATGAGAAATTCATTGATTATAGAACACCTTGGTAAGAATAGTCAACACCTGCATCCAATCACTATCATTCCAATGCATTGCATCATGCTGGACTTGTTCACGTCGCTGTTGTTGAAGCGCTTCCTCCGCAGCCCGATCAGCTTCATCAATCTCAGCTTGCATCCGTTGAGCAGCCTCCTCACCTAGCCTATCCTCCTCAAGCTGTCTGCGTGTACGTTTGCGAGGTGGTGAGGGATCATCAGTCATTGGGGCCTTCCCCTTTGGATCATGGGATGGACCAGCATGGGAACCAGCAGCAGGACCAGAAGCACCAGCCATAGGAGTGGAAACACCAGCAGGAGAAGGAATACTGGAGGATGTCGGAGGAACCGGCAAATCATCATACAATTTATCAGCAAAGGCAGCCTTTGCCAACAACGTCAAACCATCCTCAACACACTCCTTAACCTCCTCATCAGAATCAGAGTGGATTACATGCTTCTTTCGTCGTCTTTGCTGAGTCTCCAAAGCTTTGATGCGATCAGCCAGAGGAAGAACAAACTCCCTAGTAAGTTTCCGGTGTTGATTTAAATCAGCTTCCAAGGAAAGAATCCGCCCATGATACCTTTGCATAAGATCAAGTAACGACATAAGTGTAATAGGCTCCTCCGCCTGCCCACCAAGAGGACTTGGGCCAGGGAAGGCGTCATTGGAGCCCGAAGCAACAGATGGGTCAACAGTAGGAGTACTAGCACCAAAAGGCTTATCAGAAGAGTGTGGAGCAGGACTAGGAGGTGGAGTCTCCACAAATGGAGACTGTTGTGGTACGGAAGAAGGACCAGCCTTGGAAGTGGATGGTCTGTCAACCACCACCTCCTCAACCAGCTCCTCCTCAACCACATGAGAAGCACCACCAGTAGGAGCCTCCTCCTCCATAGGGTCATCATCAAGTACAACAACATCAGGAGGACCCTGAGCCAGCCCCAACATGGCCTCAGTAAGGGGCCTCCACTCCCCAGTGAACCCATGAACCATATTATAATACACTTTGGCAGTAAGCTTAGACGGCACATGCTCAGTCCTATCACGAGGAATGCAAACCAGTATTTGTTGTAAAAACCTAGGATACATAAGAAACTTCTTCCTAGAACCAGCATTAGATAGATTACTAACCATCCCCTCAAACAAATAACGAGAGAAATTAAAAACTCGACCCTGAGCTAAGCAAATGAGACCAGTAGCCAAAGGAGTAGAAAAAGCATCCCAACTCCCAGACTTGGGACTTAAACAATGAATCAGAAAATGCACCAAAAGCTTCCATTGGGGGGAAAACCTATTTTTCTGGAAGTTAAACTTCCCCCCATGATTGTACCCTATAGCAGCCATCCCCTCCAATACCTCCAAATTGGGGATGGACTCAACACCACCCTCATCTTGAAGATGAAGGGAAGATCGAATAGAAGCCTCAGACACCACGTATGAACGTCCATCTATGGTAGCATGGAGTTCACGTGGATGACCAACCACAACCACAAGATGAGCAGATGCCCAAAACTGACGAATGACACTATCATAAATAGTGGGACAAACAGTAAACGCATATCGTAGGTTTGAAGCCTCAATGAAGTCCAGAATGTAAGTAAAATCATCACAATGTGGACCATCTCCTAGATAAGCAATCTTGTTGTGAGCAGGTTGATATACCAGAGCAGCCATGGATCTTGATTGATTGAATGGAATATGACTTTGATTAGGGTTGAGAGAGTAGGATCGGTTTTGTGTGTGTTATGAGAGGAATGAATGAGTCAAGGGGGTTTATTTGACCATAAATAAGGAAGGGAGTAACTGTTCATTGACCACTATTAATGGGGGGTTGCCGTTTCAAATTAGACAATAATTACAAAGTAACCACTTGCCCCTTTTAACATAATTTCCAAATTCCAATTTACAAAAGTTAAATAAGAGTGTAAATACTAGAATTTGAAGCGTTGACTAAAAGTCAAAGCGCACAAAGGTCAGTACTAGAAGCAAAATGTGGTCAACAAAAGTCAATAAGAATGAACAGTGTCCCAGACCAGTACCAGAAGCCAATCATTACTTGACAAAGAAGGATTTTGAAGCACCATAAGCCAACCAATAATGACTAGAAGCTAACCAATGAGAACCAGAAGCCAGTCATGAAAGAATATAACCACCAGAAGTGAGCAAAATCCTCCACCAGGAGTAACACACACCACCAGAACCAAAGCAATATGTTGTTTAAAATCTACAAATATGTTAGTCTGTGCAAAGTAATATGTACACGAAGCCTCCCCTTAGGCTTGGCCTCCCCCAATCCTAGACCTCAAGGATTGACCATCCCAATGTGAACCACTAAGTGGTTGAAACGAGGACCATCAAAAGCTTTTGTCAGCAAATCAGCAACATTATCATCCGTATGAACTTTAAGAACCTGTATCAACTTCTTCTCATTGGCATCCCGTATAAAATGGTGCCTAATTTCAATGTGCTTTGTTCGCTGATGAAAAACAGGATTCTTCATAATACAGATAGTGCTTTGATTGTCAATGAAAATTTTGGTGTTCATAAAATTGAACCCATAATCCAACATCTGATTTTGGATCCACAATACTTGTCCACAACAGCTAGCAGCAGCAACATATTCAACTTCTGTTGAAGAAGTAGCTACTATCGTCTGTTTCTTGCATTGCCATGAAATAAGTCGACGACCCAAAAAATGACAACCACCAGTAGTAGACTTTCTGTCATTATTAGCACATGCATAGTCACTATCACTATATGCTTCTAGAACAAAAGGTGATTCTCTAGGATACCATAAGCCCAGTTTAGGTTGAGCCTTGATATACTTGAAAATCTTCTTCACTGCATTCAAGTTTGAAACCGTGGGAGTCACCTGGTGTCTAGAACAAGCACTTACTGCAAACATGATATCCGGACGTGATGCAGTCAAATACATGAGGGAGCCAATCATAGACCTGTACATGTGAACATTGACTGGGGGGTCAGGCTCATTCTTGAGTTTGACTTTTGCAACTTCATAAGGAGTTGCTGCTGGTCTAAGAGGATCCATGTCAAACTTCTGAAGGATCTCATGAACATATTTATCTTGACTGATGAAGATCCCATCCGACTGTTGCTTAACTTGAAGACCAAGGAAGAAAGAAATCTCTCCCATCGCACTCATCTGAAACTCGCCTTTCATTAAGTGTTCAAACTCATCACACCATTCCTTCCTAGTAGAACCAAAGATAATGTCGTCCACATAAACCTGAACAAGGATAATGTCCTTGGTATTCCTCCGAAGAAATAGTGTTTTGTCAATAGTACCTCTTCTATAGCCATTCTTTAACAAGAAAGTTGAAAGACGCTCATACCAAGCTCTAGGAGCCTGATGTAAACCATAAAGAGCCTTGACCACCTTGTAAACTTTCTTGGGATGAAGTGGATCTACAAAGCCCTTAGGTTGAGTGACATACACCTCCTCATCAATTTTGCCATAGAGAAATGCACTCTTGACATCCATCTGAAACACCATAAAGCCCACATAAGAAGCAAAAGCCAAAAACAGACGAATGGCCTCAATCCTTGCAACCGGAGCAAAAACTTCAGTGTAGTCAATGCCCTCAATTTGAGTGTGGCCCTGTGCAACAAGCCTAGCTTTATTCCTCACGACAATTCCCCGTGCATCCTTCTTGTTCTTGAGAATCCATTTGGTATTGATTGTTGTCTTTCCATCGGGTAAGTCAACCAGAACCCAAACATTCTGAAACAAGAATTGTTGCATTTCCTCCTGCATAGCCTCCACCCAACTTTGATCCTCAAGAGCATGAGAGACTGACCTAGGTTCCACCTGTGAAAGAAAACAAGCAAACAAACAGTGTTGAAAGTCCGTATGATTATTACGCTTTTGATCTTCAATATAGCTCACAAGAGCATGATCATCAGACGAGGCCTTCTTCTTCATTCTGCCTGTCTTGACAGTAGAACCAGGATCTCCAATGATTTGGGTGGTAGGGTGATCTTTGTGTGATTGCAAGACTGGATTGGAAGCTACCTCCACTTCTGGTGCCAAGTTATTGAGATCACCAACAAAGTCAGCATCATATGAAGCAGTGTTGAAAATCCCATCTACTGGTTGTTTATGAATATCATCTCGTTTGGTAGAAGACTTCTTTTGATGGTTCCCCAAATCAGATGGACTGGAGAAACAAGTATTGGAAGCAGACTCACTAGCTGGAATACCAGTAGGTGAAAAGCTAGCACTAGGAGCAGAAGCTGGGGTACCAGGAGCAGCTTTGTCAGTAGGCGTATCCAGGGGAAACTCAAAACCACCTTGAGCAGCTGCTGTAGTAGCTTCTTGTTGTTGTTGTTTGAGTAGAGTGTCAAGAGCTACTTGGGAATCTAGTACATCCAATGGAGTTGCATCACTAGGAGGAGTAGGAGAGACTGTGGTGGAGTAGGATGGAACCACAAAAATGTCATCCTCATCATCTGAATCAGAAAGACTAGAAGGAACACCAGTACTAGAAGTTGCAAACACTTGTGGACCTGCATCATGGTTAGTTTTGAAACGAAAATATCCTAACGAATCACTAAGATAATCAAGATCAAAATACTATTCAGGACCCTTGCCTTGGATGTTTGACTTCTCTTCAAAATACCTGAGATTTATAGTTTCAATGATCCGCTTGGCTTGAAGATTGTAGACACGATAAGCCCGAGAGTGAGCTGAATATACCACAATGTATCCTTCATCTGCCTTGCCATCAAACTTCCCCAGATAGTAACTAGTATTCAGAATGGTTACTAGACACCCAAAAGGCTTCAAATGAGCAATATTTGGAACTTTGCCTGTTAGAAGCTCATAAGGAGTCTTCTTGTGAGGATTGGTAATAGAAACCCTATTTAAAACATAACTTGCAGTATTAACAGCTTCTGTCCAGAACATGGTTGGAAGCTTGGAATCGGCAAGCATTGTTCTTGTTGCTTCTATTAGTGTCCTGTTCTTTCTTTCTGCCACGCCATTCTGTTGAGGAGTCCTTGCTGCACTATAATCTCTTTTGATGCCCTTAGCATTACAAAGTGCTATGAGGTCTTTATTTTTGAACTCGGTTCCATTGTCGCAACGAATACCTTTAACCTTCTTGGTCAACTGGTTCTCTATAAGGGTAAGAAAATCTCTAAGAATTGAGTAGGTCTCACTCTTGGCAGCCATGAAGAACACCCACCTAAACCTGCTATATCCATCAGTTACCACCAGACAGAATTGTTTGTGGTCAATGCTCCTAATGGAAGTAGGACCAAATAAATCCATGTGTAGTAGCTGCAATGGTTCAGTAATAAGACTAAGAGCAGTAATGGCCTTGAAGGATGCTTTGTGCTGTTTGCCTTTGCTGCAAGCAATACAATTTATATCATTTCTAAACGACTTGGGAGGTAAACCAGAGACCAGATTCAGATTCGCAAGTTTGTGAATGGTCTTGAAGTTCACATGCACCATCCTTCTGTGCCATTGAGTGGCTTCATCTTCTGAGGCTTTAGCAACCAGACATGCTAGTTGACCAGTAGGGTTGACTTCATTCAGCTTGATGCTATATATATTGTGTCTTCTAGGGATTCTGAGCAGAACCTGTGAGTCATCCGGAAGCTGAAAGTCTTTGGAGAGCACAAGTGCATCAGTATCCGTGAAGAGAACAAACTGCTTCTTGTCACAAATCTGAGAGACAGATATCAAGTTGAAGTGTTGAAGTGCTTCCACATAGTAGACATGCTCAAAATTTATATTAGGCGTCTTAATCATTCCTTTGCCAGTGATCCTGCCTTCTCCTCCACCAAAATAGACCTTGCCGCCTTGAAATGGTACAAAGTTAGAGAGAAGACTTTTATTTCTTGTCATGCTCCTGGAGCAACCACTATCAACAATGCCTAAACTAGGATCTTGATATGGAGTAACCTACAACAACAAGATAATAAAAATGCAAAAGTTAGTGTCTTAAGGGGACCCAAACCCTTTCAGGTTTGAGCCTGCCTTGTGGATCTTTAGTATAGAGCCAAGAAGATTGATGAGATCCACCGTTGTTCCTTGGTAGCCTATGCATCATATGGGTATTATTGTTTGACCAAGAACGACCTGCTGAGGGCTTAACAGCAGTTCCCAGACTTCCGAAACCAAAATACATGTGGTCGAAATTATGTGGATAAATTGGATTAAAATTCTGAAGATAGTTACTGGTGTTTCTATTTGTTGTTAATCCAATGTTCCTCTAATGATCAGAAGTTAATGGAGAGGACATTCTAGAAGAAGAAAACGATTGAGCACTAGGATTGAGTCTTCTAGAAGTATATGGGGCAGCTCCTGGTGGACCAGGAGTAGGAAATGCATGATTAACAGAAGCATGTGTGTCATAAAAATCACAATCTTTAATTAAATGAAATGCACTTCCACAAACAAAACATGTTTAATAGACCTTTTATTAGAATGATATTGTTTCATACTGCCAACATTATTACACACAATTCTAGGAGAAACATTCTTCCTAGGACTCAATAAACTAGTACCAAACACACTTGACTGAACAGCAACTCTTTCTTCACACACCCTAGCACCAGTAGCAGCATGATCATTCGACTTGGAACTCGTAGGTCTTGACCCTTCACTTGAATCACTTGATGCAGAGTCACTGGCTTTGTCACTGAAAGTACATGAGACAAAGTCATTAGTATTAGTAGAACTTTTTGGGGCCTCATGCATCTGTGATCCATCCAAGTCAATATGCCACGAAGTGGGCATAAAAGTTTCAGTAAGAGGGGGAGGGACAGCATGCATTTCTGCTGCTGGTTTAAACCTATTGTAACTAGGTTTTCCCTCTTCCTCTTTATCGGCATCAAAGACACTCGAAAAGGATAAATCAAACACATCTTCTGAATCAATATACTTATCAAATCCTAACCTTCTTTTAGTCCTACCAGACATACTGCTGTCAATTAATTTTGAAAGATTTTTAGGTGCCTTTTGCCATTTTTCAAATCTCAACATTGTAGCATCTAATTTTTCTTGCATCTCCTGTTTTTCTTTGATACTAGCATCTTTTACCTTTTTTGTATATTTAAGCATATTAGTTGTGTTTTCTAAATCGATGCTCAGTATCCTAATTTTATCCTCATACTCTCGTTGAGTATCTTGAAGCCACCTCTTTTGTTCTTCCAATGTGTTTAAGGAAGCCTTATAGGCTTGAACCTCTAAAAAATATTTATCATTTTGATCATTTACTTCATTAAATTGGGACAACAATTCTGAGTATTTATCATGACAACCAAGAGGACAATGTTGTACCTGAGGTGAGATGCCCATAAGAGAAAACTTTTCCGCTTCTTCTGCATCAGATAGATTCTCAGCAATCATTGCAAACACGTCAGTAGAGGATTCAGCTGATTCCAGGGTGGAAGCCTGATGATCATTCTAGTTGACCATGGAGTCAACAGATACCAATGCCTTCTTGTCATCTTTTACCTCTTGAACCTTAAAAGCTGAGTACCTGCTCTTCTCCTGGTCATTCTTGCTAGGGCATTCCCTTGCAAAGTGACCTTGTTGCTGACAGTTATAGCATCAAACCTTGCTTCTGTCGAATCTTGCTGGCTCCCGTGGGTTGTAATTGAATTTTCGACCTGATTTCTTCTCAAACTTGTGAACCCTAAGTGTGAGCATGGCCATCTGCCATTTAAGATCTATTTCATACAGGTCAAGTTTATAGACCTGTTTGAAGTCATCAAAAGCAAGTTGTTGTTGAGCATCAACATCAGCCACAAAAGAATGAAGAACGGCTTCTACCATACTACCAGGCTTGGCAGTAGGATCAGGAGCAGAAGTATGTTGAAACGTATGTTGAGAGAATAAATGGTGCAAGTAATTAAAAGCGAGACGGGAAATTAAAAGGCACTAAATGAAAATAACGCAAACTTAAATCTAACTAAGGCAAACTTAAAACGCAACTAAAACTAAAACTTAAACTAAGGCAAAACTAAATTAAATCTAAGGCAATTAAACTTAAAGTGTGACTAAGTAAAAAGGCGGGAAAAATAAAGCTTGAAACTAAGAAAATTAAAGACTAAAATGAAACAAACAGAAAACTACCCCTATCCGGAATAAAACTCTATCCGGAATAGGTGTACCTATTCGGAATAAAGTATTATGCGGAATAGTGCCCTTACTCGGAATATTACATCTATTCGGAATAACAAGCTTATGCGGAATATTTCCTCTATCCGGAATAAAGTGCCTACTCGGAATATTTGGCCTATTCTGAATATTGTCACCTATTCGGAATAAAACTATATCCGGAATAGCTGTACCTATTCGGAATAAAGTATTATGCGGAATAGTGCCCTTACTCGGAATATTACACCTATTCGGAATAACAAGCTTATGCGGAATATTTCCTCTATCCGGAATAAAGTGCCTACTCGGAATATTTGGCCTATTCTGAATATTGTCACCTATTCGAATAACACCTCTATGCGGAATACACTCCCTATCCTGAATAATACTCCTATGCGGAATCTTGAGCCTATTCGGAATAACAGTCCTTACTCGGAATATTTCCTATTCGGAATACTATTCGGAATGAAGTGCCTTATGCGGAACAATACCCCTGTGCGGAATATTGTCCTATGCGGAATATCTCCCTATTCCGAATAAGCTTCCATTCAAGACCTCTATTCGGAATATCGAATATTCCGAATAGACCACCTAAGAAATGCTCCGTTCGGAATACTGTTGGGCTTGTGTTACCTGGGAAGATCAGAAACAAGAAACCGAAGAACAAGGAACAAATAATAACACGAATTTAACCAAAACAAAGCTAAATCAAACACAAGATTAAATCCAACTGATAACAAAACAACTATTAAGCATAAACAATCAATCCAAAACAATCAAACTCACAAAACTAATCAAAATAATCAAAACCACTTGATCAAAATAAGAAAGAATAAGAACATGAACATGAACAAAAACAATAAGAATCAAAGATTAAGATAGGTAGGATGAGATTAACAAGATAAAGATAAAGATTAACAAGAATTAAAAGAAAAACTTACTTGAAATTAAATGGTAATTAAGGTGCAAGACAAGAATTTAAATTTGACAAGTATTTAAATGACAAGGTAATTAAAAGTGGAAGAACTAATTGTCACGATTAGCCAACAAAATGAAAGTAATTAAGATCTAATCTATATATAGGGGAGGATTAGGAAGCTTCCTCCCCTCCTTCATTTCTTCTTAATTGCGTCATTAGGTCCTTAAACCTTTAATCTTAATTAATTGCACCATTGGTCCTTTTTCCTTCTAATCTTCTTTAAACTTGGACTCTAATGACTTGTGGCTCGGGATTTCTTTTGAAATCGTCTTTTAATTCTTCAATAAATTAGACTTGAGTTTCTCGGCTTTTGATAAACTTCCGTCTTTTGACTTTTTCTTCGATAAATCTTCAGAATTGGTCTTAGACTTCCGTTCGTTTTGCACTGTTGACTTCTCGACTTCATCTTTCATCTTTTTCTTCAATAAAAGCCCGTGAATGCCGTATTTTCTCCACTTTTCACAATTTCGTCCTAAAATACAACAAAAACACAAACCACGCATAATTCCGACATAAAAGACATAAAATACACATTTTGGCTCGGTTATTATTGTACTTAAGTGGTAGAAAAGATGTGTGTTTACACACATATCAGTATTGCTTGGGCTACTAGCATATGACATGGGACTGGATGCCATAGAACTCACAAAGGCAGAATTAGCAGGAGTGGGAAAAGAGTCAATTGTATATCCTCTCACATGAGGTTCAAAAGTTCTGAGCTTATGAAATAAATCATCAAAGTTGAGATAGTCCAGCCCACCTTTGGCTTTGAGAGAGATCACCACCTGATTCCATGAGTAGGGTAAGTCTTTTAAGAAACCGTGCATTAATATTACCATCGTCATGCTTTGAACGAAGTTGATTCAATTGGCTTAATATCTTCTGAAACCTGTCATACCCTTGATGTAAACCTTCAGTTTTTAAGATTTTAAATTCTGTGAATTCATCTCTCAGCATGGATCTTCGCATTTTCTTGGACTCCTCATTCCCACCAAACCTTGCTTTAATACCATTCCAGATCTCTCTGGCATCATCCAAATGGTAGAAGTCACCCATGTGATCATCAGGAAGAGATTGAAGCAAAATTGTTTTTGCTTTGACCTCCTTCTGAAGAGCTATGATTTCTTCATGAGATTTAGGGTCAAGAAGAGTAATATTACCATTCTTGTCTCTTCCAGTTAGCTTTCTGCTGTTCCCATTCAGAATAATCTTCCAAAGGTCTTGATCAGTATTGGTGATCCACCATTCCATCTTCATTGCCCAACTATCATATTCATCCTTTTTTAGAAGAGGGAATTTACCATTCGTGTTGGAAACTGTAGCAACGATCTGCTGAGGTTGCACAATTTTAGGAGTGTTGTCTTCTCCTGTTTGAGTAGAAGTTGAGGCAGACATGATAAAACAAAAATGTCAGTAATAAGAAAACTTGATTCTTCTTGTATAGAGACCCTCCCAGGCTCTGATACCACTTGTTGGGTCTACTAGATGTAGATCTTGCAGCCTGTCAGGAACGGTGAATGACTTCTGTAATCACAAGTCAATCCACAGAGAGACTCTATACACAATATGAATGCAGAATACAAATATAATAAAGAAGAACAGAATAACTATAAAGACTTGATCCTTTCTAAGGATTTCTAATATTGATAATCACTAGAACTATGTTTGATGAAGGTGTGTTTAACCCTTCTACCTAAGGTTCCTTTTATACTACAAGGAAACCCTAATACAGCATTAAACAAAACATGTAAAACTGATATGCATATCCTTTCTTAACATATCTCATGCATATCCTAACAGAATAATAAACAAATAATAAAGTTTGACTTTGACCAGGACCAGGAGCACGACTTGCTCCTACTACTACTAGGACCAGGAGGAACTGCATACCTCCTAGTCTACCTATTACATTTAACTATACCAACGGTCCTAACAGACACTCATTGGGTCTTACCCAGTTGTTATTTTTGACGAAAATTGGGACCGTAATTTTAGGAGTTGATAACTTTTAATTAATTCATAAGATAACTTATTTTCTTTTCAATATTTTCATCATTATATTTTGAAAATACTTGCCTTATTTTTGACCAATCGCATGTGCCTATCGCTCCTATAAATTTGGCTCCTTATTTTTAAACAGGGTATTCTCATATTCTTGTCTAACAATTTTTCTCCTATAATTCATCTTTTATAATCTTTCACAAATAGCTTTCTACATCAATGGAGCCTAAGTTTAAACCAAGTGACTCAGTATTGGGATTCAGAAGTCAGCATAATATTATTGCTTATTTGGAGGCTGGTGATGCTCCGTTTCCTCAATACACCCAGATGGTGGCGTATTTGAATGCATCTCCATTACAGTATGCTCTTTATCATGCTCCTCTCATCCCTGTCACTCATATTAAACAGTTTTGGAACACTGTAAGTTCCTCAACGCCTAATAATGTAACTACATTAACAGTTATTGTCCATGGGCGTTCTTGGGTGGTTACCGAAGCCTTGGTTCGCCAGACTTTGCATCTTAATGATGCAGATGGTATAACCACTCTTCCTATTGGTGAGATAGAACAGGGACTCCAAGCTTTGGGTTATCCTTTACCTGAAGAGGAAACTTTAAATAAATATAACAAACAGGAATTTCTCCCAGCTTGGAAGTACTTAATACATGTCATCCTTCAATGTTTGAGTCCCATATGTACTGCACATAATGAAATTAACAGATCTATTGCTAGTGCAATTGTGTGTATTACAAATGGGCAAAAGTATAATTTTTCTAAGCTAATTTTTGATGGCATGTGTAAAACAAGGGTAATAAGATGACTTTGGCTTACCCAAGATTTTTACAAATGATTTTTGATGAGCAAAGGTATTGCACCAGGGATCATGATGACTTTTATGTGATCCCTGTGCAAAGGAAAACTATTTTTAATAAGATGAATTCACCCCCTCACAGAGACTTACCCCTTACCCAAGCCACGCTTGCTGTTATTGCAGCAGCACAACCTCAACCTGACCCACAACCATTGCCTGAACCATCACCTTCCCCTCAACACATGGAACTTGACCAAGATCCCTTCAACGCTGACACATTAAATGTTGGCGTTGATACTTCAAATCCAGACGTTGACACCTTTCTACAACAGACCCAAACACCCCTTAACCTCCAAACTACCACCCAATCCACATCATCTTCTACACCCCCTGAATTTAGGTTGGTAAAACGCCCAAGGACTACTAGAGTGTTCTCCTCTGGTGGTCCTAGCCATGTTTCAGAGAGAACCACCACCACAAGTGTGGTTGGTGATATGGATGAGGTTGGGACTATTGGTACTCGCTTAGATGCAGGCCAAGCCAGTCCTAACATCTTTAAGACCTCATCCATGCCCCATGACTCTAATTTGGGAGGTCAAATACCCACTCTAGAGGAGGGCAGATTAGAACCATATACAATGCTGGAATTGACGGCTGTCTGCATTAGCTTGCAAAAGTAAAATGCAGACCTGGTACATATTGTCTTTACCCAAGGCCTTGAACTCAAGCAATTGAGGGAGAGGATTGTTGTCTTGGATACTGCTAAATCTAGGAGAAGGCAGGCAAGAGTCCTTTCCTCAGGGGAGGATTCTTACAAAGGGGAGGAAACTGCTACAAAGCCTGTTAATTTGAGTGATAAAGGCTCACATGAAGCTGCTACAGAGCTAATTGATTTGAGTGGCAAAGGCTCATATGATAGAGAATCTTTGGGTGTGGCTGAAGCTCTTACTGAATTGAAGAAGCAACCAGGTTTTGATGTATCTTTGGTTACTCCTACAAATTTGAACATATATTTTACAGCAATGATGGAGTAGTTCACAAGAAGCGCTGACAAGAGTAGGGTGAGCGTTGAAAAGCAGATTTTGGACACTGACACACCAAGCTCTGACAAGAGTAAGTTGGGCGTTGACACATAGGATTTGAACGTTGACAGACCTGCAGATATGGTTGATGTATTCCAGCCATCATCTATCATCAAGGAAGTGTCTTCACATGTACCATCATCATCTTTACCCATCATTGATCCATTAGATAAGGGTAAAGGAATCATGGTAGAAGTAGAGGTTCCCAAGAATGCAACTCAAGTAGAGTTTGATTCAAAGTTGGCTGCACAACTTATGGAACAAGAGAAGAAGAAGGTTGGTGAGTCACCATTTGTGGTTACTTTTGAGGAGCAAGAAGGAAGTAATGATGAAAGTTCAGATTCAAGTGTTATGATAATTGAAGAACCAGAAAGACTTGAATATGGTAATGAGTTGGCAAGGGAGAAACTTGTAGAGTTAAAAATGTAGGTAGATTATGATATGCCAGAAGTTTCTCAGATGTACCATGCTTGGGAGAATAAGGTTATGGAGAATCCATATATGACAATTTCCGATCAAATTTGGGGTTTGGATATTCTTCTAAGAGTTCAAAGAGATTGCAAGGTAATTCTAAAGCATAAGGCTAGCAAAGTTTTCTAACTGTTGAAGAGAGATAGGAGGGAGCTTTATTACATGTTGCTCAGATGTCATCAAACAGGATAGACTTTTAAAAAATTGCAGGGATTGTCCTTTGAAGAATTGGAGTATAAGGCTTATCCTATTTGGGCAAGAGTGCAAGAAATGAACACTATCAGACTTCTTTCAGATGAAAGGAAAGAAGAACTTGCATAAGAGATGGAGATTCAAAAGGCTATGATTGTTCCAAGGCCATTGAAGAAGGGAGTTCCACTTGAGTTCCCTAAAGATTTGAATAAAGTGAATACCAGTGAAGCTGTTATTAGAATGAGCATTAAGCTCTCACCCATGGAAACTTCAGATATGGTACAAGTGTTACCTCTTGATGCCAAAAACCCTATCATTAGCTATAAAGAAGATGCAAGTGGGTTTTGGATGATTGGCAGATATGGGAAAGAGGTACACACATTTACTACTCTTATGTCTTTGTTTGAAAGTATGGATAGGGAAGACTTGGCAAACCTTTGGAGGTTCTTGCTGGCCAAGTATGAGACTGAAGCACCTACTTCAATCAATGGAATAAAGCTTTGGTCAACATTTAAGAGAATGTGTGCACCAGAAGAAGAAGATCCTGTTTGGAAGGATCTTGAGGATGATAGCAGTGGACTTCAATGGCGTTTGTATTCCGCAGCTGGTGTGTATCATTTGAGCTCTACAAAGTTTTCTTAGTATCTTCTTGTGGATGCTAAGTATCCCATGTCCAAAGAAGTTTTGGAAAAGATGAAGACAACACAGCTGGAGATTGACTACTCAAGTGACGTGGCCAAAGATTTGATTAGATAAGTTTATTACCAATTTGATAAGATTTGTAAGAATCCTCCTAGTTCTTAGTTTTTATTCAGAAACTTGATTACTAGAGTAGATATAAAGTTTAGGGGAGGATTATTGGGAATAAAATGTAGCCAGTACACTTGGACGTTGACAAGAGCAATCGGGACGTTGATAAGAAGAAAAAAAGCGTTGACAGAACAAGCGTTGTCAGGAAGATGCCAAGCGTTGATAGGATGAAGTCAAGCACTGATAGAAGACTTAGTCTACACGTATTATGTTTCTAGTTTGTTTCTAGTAAAGATATGATCAACAATGTATTTTCTATGTTTATCTTTACCTAAAATAGCTGATACGTAGACTCTTGTACAAGGCTCCTTATATCTATAAAAGGAGGCCTTTAGGTTTATGTTTGATATAAGTTTCACACTTTCATTGTACGCAAGTTTTGTTTTATCAATCAAGTGAAAATTTGGTTTACATTGTTTTGTGTGTTCTTGTTTGAGTATTAATTCCGCATAATACTTAAATTGTTTTATACACAACAAAGTTTCTCTACGTGTTTAACTTGATTTAATCTCGTTTACACAAGCTAAATCGATCTAAGTTTGGGATCAACAATACATACGTGTATAAGTATCTGACTACTGAGTACGTAACTGGTTTAATATCATGTCTTAGCTTGTTTTATATGTTCATGACATGTTTTACTGATTTAAGCTTTATATTGTGTTTATCATGTATTCTGTCTATTCTGTTTAAGTATTTCTTGTATTTCATGTATTATCATACTTGTTGTGTAATAATAAGTAGCTTTTTAAAAATAGCAGGTTTTCTAAAATAGAAAGTTTCCAAAAATAGAAAGTTTCCAAAAATAGAAAGTTTCCAAAAATATAAAGTTTCCAAAAATAGAAAGTTTCCAAAAATAGAAGGTTTCCAAAAATAGATTTACTGCTTAAAATAGATAGGTTCCTAAAAATAGAAAGTTTCCATAAATAGATTAGCTGCCTTAATTAAATAAGTTTCTAAAAATAGAAAGTTTCCATAATTAGATATAAGTTGGATTATTAAGCTATCTATATACGCTTAAGTGTTTACTGATTAATATACTAAGTCATGTAATTAAATAGTATAGTTTATTAATTATTTCATGTGAATTAAATAAACTATAGATTAAAGTATTTAATTAAATATAACATGGTTTAATTAAATAAAGGTAAAATACTTAGGTTAAACATGTATTATTAACTATTAATAATATAACCTAAGTCATGTAAATTAATTAATTATAAGTCATGATTTTAATAATTAATTAGTTATATAGTCTAATTAAATAATAATTACTTAGGTTAAAATTCATGTATTAATACTAATACTAATAACCTAAGTCATGTAAATTAAATTAATCATGTTCATGTTTTAATTAATCTAATTTAAGTTTTGTAAAAAATATAACTTGTACATATAGTTAATCTTGTAAAAAGTAACCCATGAACCGAACCCGTGATTTATTCTAAACATGTGTGAACCGGACCGGTTTAACCCGTGAACCGGCACAAACGCACCCTTGGTCGAAACCTAGCCGCCGGCTAGATGGGTTCCCACCGGCTAGCCGGTGTTCCCCCTGCTACCGTGGCCCTCGGTTCCCCCTGCTTTCCTTAATTAGCCACCGGCATAAGCCGGTGGTGGTGTTTTGTTCTAGCCGAGACCCACCCGAGCACAACCATACCCCGACTGAGGTCGGGGTTTCCCTTGGTTCCTGCTGCCGTGACACAACACCACCACACCGAGACCTTGAGGTCTCGGTTGGTGCGAGATAAATCAAACCGAGACCCTTGGGGCTCAGTTCCTGCGTCGACCACAAAAAAAACACCCCTTAACCATTAATTAACTTACCCCATGATTAATTAACTTACCCTATGATTAATTAACATGTGTTTACTTGTTTTTAATTTGTTATTAAAAACATTCATAATTTCATGTGATTAATAAATCAAAACATAAAAAGAAAAGAGGTTTAGGGTTTATACCGATCACGTGAATCAAAGAAGGATGAACAAACAACGATCCATGCAATATATCGAACACCAAAAATCAACTAACACACCTTGTGTGTGTGTGTATACCCGGCGGTCAAAAACAAGGAGGAAGGAGAAAAAGATTTTAGGGTTTTTAGTATTTTCTAAATTCTTGAATTATGAAAATAGTTTTCCCTTTTTCTTGTTTAGTTAAAAACAATGGGCTTGGCCCTTGGTCTTGTTGTAGCCGCGGGTAGGGGCCGACATGGGGGGTAACCCGAATGTGTGTCTAATAATTAGTGTGTTCTCGTGTTTGTGTTTTACGTGATTTAATTAGTTATCGTACGTGACTTAATTTATTTGTTCGTGATCGAAATAAATATACATACATACGTAATACTAAGCTCGTGATTAATTTACGTTCATGATTTCATGTTCGTATGTTCGTGATTAAATTATTATTGAAATAATTATCGTGTCTTAATACGTAATAAATACTTATCCTGTTATAACACGTACGTCATACTTGTAATTCTTGTCCGTGAAACGTAAACGTGCTATAAAAGGAAAGTTATAATCATGTACGTACGATCGTAAGGGTACTATTCATTGTAAAAGCATGCGAGTTTTACAACTCTTCCCCCAAAAAAGAATAATTCGTCCCCGAATTATAGATAAAGTAAACTGAAAAAAAAGAACATACCCGAATTCAAAATATGAAATGAGGGTAAGAAGCCCGGACAGACTCCTCTGTTTCCCAAGTGGCTTCCCGCTCGGTATGATCCCTCCAAATGATTTTGACGAATGGAATCGTCTTCCTTCTCATGACTCGTTCTTGTTTGTCAAGAACTCGCTCGAGTTCTTCTATGAAAGTGAGATCTTCACGAATATGTTCTAGTGGATACTTAACCATGTGAAGGGGATGATGCTGGTACCCTCTGAGTAAGGACACATGAAACACATTGTGAACATGAGAAAGCTGTGGAGGTAACGCTAAACGGTAAGATACTTCACCGACTCGTTCAATTACATCACAACGGTCCGATAAATCGAGGACTGAGCTTCCCTTTTATTCCAAAACGTCTAACACCACGTGCCGGCGAAACCTTAAGGAAAACGTGATCTCCTACATTAAAATGTAAGTCCCTACGATGCTTGTCTGCGTAACTCTTCTGACGTGACCGTGCTTTTTGTCGTTTCTGCTTAGCTACTGCGACCTTCACATTAGTCAGCTCTATTATTTCTGGTCTTTCGAGTGTTCGCTCACCAACCTGATCCCAACAGATTGGGGCACGACACTTTCTGCCATACACCATCTCGAGAGGAGCACACTTGATACTTACGTGCCAACTGTTGTTGTATGCAAACTCCACCAAACGGATATAATCGTCCCAATCACCCGTCCATTCCAACGCACATGACCTCAACATGTCTTCTAATGTCTAAATCGTTCGCTCATACTGACCGTCTGTTTGAGGATGAAAAGCCGTGCTAAGCTTAAGTTGTGTACCCTAAGCTTTCTGCAGACTTCTCCAGAATCATGAAGTGAACCGAGGATCTCTGTCTAAGACGATGCTGGATGGAGCACCGTGAAGTCTCATGATCTCCCTTCTATAAGTATCAGCGAGTTTACTGACCGAATCTTCCTTGTGGATCGGTAAGAAATGAGCTGATTTGGTAAGTCGATCAACGATAACCCAAATAGCAGCGTGCTTCCTCTTTGTCGGCGGAAGACCAGTAACAAAATCCATGGTGATTTTGTCCCACTTCCACTCTGGAATATCTAACGGTTGATGTAGACCGCCAGATCGCTGATGCTCGATCTTAACCTGCTGGCAGGTAAGACATTTGGAGACGTAAGTAGCAACTTCCTGTTTCATAACACTCCACCAAAAGTACTGCTTGATGTCATGGTACATCTTTGTCAAACCAGGATGTTAAGAGAATGTGGAGCTATGAGCCTCAGCTAACAATGCTTCATGGAGTTCTTGATCATCAAGAACACAAAGTCTTGTGCCCTGCCATAAGATACCATCTGTATCTACTCGAAATTTTGTCTGCTTCTCCAAATTCGGAATTGCCTAGATTCCCCCATCATCTTTCTGTGCTTCCTTGATCTTAGAGAGTAACCCAGGTTCTACTCTAAGATTAGCCCAGTAACCGTGTTGTCCACGTACCATGATCTCTATGCCTAGTCGCTCCAAGTCCCTTATGATTTCCTCCTTAATTTTAATGTCGTTTATCATTCTGGACTTTTTGCTATGTGCATTTGCCACTACATTCGCCTTGCCGGGATGATATTGTAGATTAATGTCATAATCTTTCAACAGCTCTAACCATCTCCTCTGTCTCATGTTCAATTCACGCTGAGTGAAGATATACTTCAAGCTCTTGTGGTCCGTGAAAATGTCACATGATTCTCCATATAAGTAGTGTCTCCATATCTTCAATGCAAACACGATTGCTGCAAGTTCCAAGTCATGCGTAGGGTAATTTTCCTCATAAGGCTTAGGCTGTCGTGAAGCGTACGCGATCACTTTCTCATGTTGTATGAGAACACAACCCAGTCCCTTCCCCGATGCATCACTGTATATCTGAAATCCACCTGTTCCAGATGGGAGAGTAAGAATCGGTGCAGATACTAACTTCTGCTTTAGGTCTTCAAAGCTCTTCTCTCGTTCTTCAGTCCAGACGAATTTCTCCCATTTCCGCATCAGTTTGGTCAATGGTAGTGCTAAGCGGGAAAATTTCTCCACGAACCTACGGTAATAACCAGCTAAGCCTAGGAAACTGCGGACTTCAGTCGCTGATGTCGGCCTTGGCCATTTGGTAATAGCCTCAACCTTCGCTGGATCCATCGTGATTCCTTCTGCTGATACAATGTGACCTAAGAATGCCACCTTGTCTAACCAGAACTCACACTTGTAGAATTTAGCATACAACTGCTTCTGGCGAAGAATCTGTAGTACTGTACGAAGATGGTCTTCGTGTTACTCCTTGGACTTAGAGAAACTCAGGATGTCATCGATGAAGACAATGACGAAATTGTCCAGAGATTCATGGAAGATTTTGTTCATCAAATCCATGAACACTACTGGAGCATTGGTAAGGCCAAATGGCATGACTACAAACTCATAGTGGCCATAGAGTGTATGGAAAGCAGTCTTGGCGATGTCCTGCTCCTTAACCCGTAGCTGATGATAGCCAGACCTGAGATCAATCTTGGAGAAGTGTTTGGCCCCTTGGAGTTGGTCAAACAGATCATCTACACGTGGTAGTGGATACCTATTCCTGATCTTGTTGAGCTCGTGATAGTCTATGCAAAGTCGCATACTGGGGTCCTTCTTCTTAACGAATAAGACCTATGCAACCCATGGATATGCGCTCGGTCGAATAAAGCCTCGTTCCAGAAGTTCTTGCAATTGATCATTCAGCTCCTTCAACTCTATGGGATCCATGCGATAAGGAGCCTTAGAAATCGGCTCAGCTCCTGGGATGAGCTCGATATTAAATTCTACTTCACGTGCAGGTGGTATGCCCGGAAGTTCTTCTGGAAATACATCTGGAAATTCTAACACTATCGGCTGATTCTGAATTGATTGGGATTCAGCATCCATGTTATGAACAGTAGCTAAATAACCCTCACAGCCATGTGAAAGTAATGCACGTGCTTGTAGGGGTGATATGATTTGTACAGACCTGTCGGGTATGAACCCGTTGTGAATGTACTCTGGCGCATAAACATCACCGAAGATGACTCGATATGAATGGCAGTCTATGGTAGCATGATGCTTGGATAGCCAATCCATGCCCAAAATCATGTCAAAATCATTCATGTCCAGCGGAAGTGCGTCAACAGGACGAACCTTGTCGTCAAACTCTAGGGGAAGTCTCTTGTACACATGGGTTATGCGTACAGAGTCTCTCAAAGGCGTGGAAATACTTAGTATAGTATCTAGTGGCATGGGAAGTATCCTAACATTCTTGGCATAAGCAGTAGAAATGACCGAGTGAGTAGCACCTGTATCAAACAGAACACATGCAGCTTGACCATACAAATACAAGATTCCAGTGATGGTACATGTAGACTTGTTGGCCTGATCGCGAGATGTCGTGTAAACGCGTCCACTAGTAGGAGGCGGTTTGGTATCAGCATGTCCCCATGTACCCTCCATCTCTCCCTTGCGGAAATCCTTCATGCGGTGTCCAGGAAGACCACACTTGTAGCATGCGTCGCTGTCGCGTCGACATGACCCTGGGTGCCTATGGTGGCAAGTAGAGCAAAGAGGAGGATTATATCCTCCAGCAGGCGTCCTGACTGGCTGAGAGCCTGATAAAAACAATATACGTGAGACATGATAATAGGTACAAAGGACAATGCAGATAATCGTAAGATTGAATACCAGTGATAGCTGGACGGTTAGGTTATGAACCTCTCTGGTTCTGGTCCCTCCTGTTACCATGATTCTTAGTAGAAGATTTGCTAATGTGTTAGAATTAAGAACTATAACATGTAATCATAAGAAATGAGTAAGTATAAGGACCTGCTACTGTTGGAGTGTCCAAGGTTGTTACGGTAATTATCATTACCGCCACGCCTATCCGTAGCAGAACGGTCGTTAGTCTGACCATTTCCCTTGGGCTGATTAGGCTGTTGCTGAGTAGCCGGCTGAGACCGGTCCCCAGTCTTCTGCCTGGAAGATAAAATTTAAAGAGATGAGGTATTGACATATACTGAAGAATACGGATTGGTCACCGCTTGAATACGAAAGTTTACCTCTTATCGGGTCTCTCTGCTTCCCCGAACTCATCTCTTTCCTGCAGCATCTCCAACTTACGAGCTGCATCGGCCACTTGTGCTACCGTGTCTAAAGGAGCACCTTCTAAGTTATTGGCAATCATTGGAGAAAGGGCCCAATGAAAATGTTGTGCCTGCTCTTTAGTGGTGCCTGCAGCTGCTCTCAGGACACCAGCAAACTGAAGGAAACGCTGCATGAAATCATTATTTTTTTCCTCAGGTCGCTGTCTAATAGTATAGTATTCTCTCATGAGCCTATTCCTTCCTTCCTTGGGGAATATATGAGGTGGGGGAGGATAGTTGTCGTTCTGATGAAGGATGTCTTGCAAGTCTGCATTGGTGGCTACAACCATCTCCCGGATATTGTGTGTGTTTGCCATCTGACAGTATAACATAAAATACATGATTAAACTGATCAAAACATAAACTATATACATGAAAAAAAAATTATACTAATAAATCATGAGAAAAATTTTATGTACGAAAAACTAGTACATGAATGCATGATGCAGTTTTATGAAAACTTTTGTATGCGCGAGAGTGAACGCCTATGGTCAGTTCACTCAAAACAACAGACATGGAGAGGGGACGCCTATGGGTCGGTCCTAAATTTAAAAGTTTCGATAAAACACATGCGACTAAATAGGGCCAGTCCTGTACCAACCATTACTTAGTCATAAACCAGCGACAATGACATATATATGTATGCATGAAAATGATGAATGCATGAAAACCGACTGTTAGTTCTAGGAAGACCATAGTGACTACCCACTATTTAGAGGTCGTGTTTTGAGAGCCTACAGGTCTAAACCTTGGCTCTGATACCTGATAGGTGTGAAAACACCCATCCTTTTACCACTTAAATCGGGCTAAAACGAGACCAAAACACGTATTTAATATCATTTGTTTGGAATTATGCGTGGTTTTTGTGTTTATTGTGTTTTCAGAGTCGACCGGATGAATATTAAAGAAAACAAGGGATTGCACGGGTTTTATCAAGGAAAAAAAACTCAAGACGAAGTCTATTGTCCAAGAGATGCAAAAGATTTGAAGTCATTGTGCCTATTTGAAGATTTATCGAAGAATAGAGCCAAAGATGGAAGATTCATATATGTCGAAGAACTCGAGTCTATTAAATAGAATATTATAGGACGAGTTGGAATTATTTACCGACACTTCTCAAATCCAAGTCGGAAACGTTTATTTAAAAGACGCGTGAAGACTTAAGAAGAAAGAAGAAAAAGAAGCCCGAATCAAAGCCCAATCAAGAGCCCATCAACACCATACACACACCTATATAAAGCCTTCACCTCACAAAATTTCACACACTTAGTTTTTAGCTAGTCTTTAGCTTTTCATTTTCCTCTAGTTTCTAGAGAGAGAAAGTTCCATACTTTCTCTCACTAAACTTTTCCTTTGTTTTTCATCTTTTAATTCAAGCTTTCTTGTACTTGTGATTTCATTAATCTTAACCAAGTTTATGCTTTTAAGTTCTTTAAGCTTTTCCTACCTTTCTTAATTTGTCAAATTCCTTGATCCGATTGTTGAATTCCATACGGTTCGGATTTTGGAAGTGTTCGTGAATAGAGTTTGATCTTTCTTGTGTCTTCTTAAGCTCTACGTGAATAAGCCATAAGCCCTCCATGCTTATTGGTTTATTGCTTGTTGAGGCTTATTGTTTTCGGATTACTTCTTAGTTTCAATCATTCACAAGTTTTGTTTATTAAGTTTAAAGTTTATTGTTTTCAAAAGTGGTTAAATTTAAGTGTTTTGAGTTATTTAAGTCTCGGATTATATAGCTTATTGTAAGTGCTTATTGAACTTTTTGAGTTTCCACCATTTTCGGAAAATAGCTGCCTTTATTCCATCGCAATACAAGGGTTTTAACACATTCCGACGGGTTTTCTTTGCTTAGTATCGCAATAACCCAAAAAGGGGTTTTACTTTGCGATAGGTTGTAAGTCCACCTATTCTGATCTGGGATTGCGATCGCATATTGCGATCGCACATTCCGACGGGGTTTAGGTCCATTTTCTAGTCGAAACTCTGGCCAATTTTTGTCTTCCATATTCCGATAGAACTAATATTCCGATCTGGGGCATTCCGATAGCATCATTGCGACAGTTTGGATTTTGAACATTCCGATGGTGATTGTTAGAAACATTCCGATGAACTTTCACGTGAGATATTCCGATGGATCATTTTAATTGCATTCCGATAGTAGTAATTTTAAACATTCCGATAAGAACAAGTTTCTAAGCATTAATTCAATTAAGTTTTCAAAGTAATTTTCTAATCTTTCCTTTACGTTTTCAAGCACTCAATTTTAAATTACTCAACGTCATTTACATTTAATTGTTATTAGTTTAAAAATAGATAAACAACCCAACTCCTTTTTAGTAACCAAGAACAAATCATTCCACTTAAGGCCGAGATCAATTCGAGAGGATATCGAGAGTAAAATTGAACCCGTTGCAAATCTATGTATCAAATGGCGCCGCTGCCGGCTCTTCTCGTTAAGATCAAAAGTTTTTTGTGAGAACTTGGATTTTGGGATCCGTTCCCCGTGAACGTTACTTTTTCAAGAAAACTTTCAAAAACACTAAAAAATATAAAATTTTCAAAAATCCTAAAAATTAAAAAACAATAAAAACCAAAAATATTTTTGCTTTGTTTTTCTTTGTTCGTTCTTTTGCAGGTGTATGCGCACTCGATCCACGTCTTATCAAGAGCCCGAGCCTCTCGATAACTTAGACATGGCTGGTGTACAAAACAACAATAACATACCACCTCCGAACAACAATAATAACAACAAAAATCCGCCTTTCAACAACATGAACAATAACAACAACAATGAGCACCTTCCGGATAATCGCCCAATGATTGAATTGCTGCAAGCTCATGTCGATGGCAATACGGATCCAATTGTTATACCACCAATTGCCGCCAACAATTTCGAGCTAAAGTCAGGCTTTATCCAGATGGTCTCAGCTCAACCATTCTTGGGACGAACCATTGATGACCCACACGACCATATCAAGAGATTTCTACAACTCACCAACACGGTCAAGTTCAATGGTGTTCCACAGGAGGTTATAAGGTTACAACTTTTTCCCTTTTCTTTAGAGGGACAAGCCCGACATTGGCTTGCTAAGGAACCGCCACAGAGTATTCTCTCGTGGACGGATTTGGAAACAAAGTTTATCAACTACTTTTTTCCACCCTCTCGTACTACCGCTTTGCGAAATGAGATCATAAATTTTGAACAAAAGTACGATGAGTCATTCAGTGAATCTTGGGATCGTTTCAAAGATCTTTTACGAAAATGCCCACAACATGGTTTTACCAAAGTTCATCAAATAAATACTTTTTACAATGGTTTAAGCATGAATGACCAAGATTCACTGAACAGTGCTTCGGGGGGTAATCTATTGGCTAAGACTTCCAATGCTGCTTGGGACATCATTGAGAATAAATCTCGTGTGCAAACCAAGAGTGTTAGGACCAATGTTGCTAGTGCTAGCACTAATGATAGCGACAAGCGATTAGACAAAATCACCACGCTTCTTGAATCGCTTGTCACCCACACCGTCAGCAACAACAACAGCAACAACGCCAAAAACGCTCAAGTGAACGCTGTCAGCCAAACTTGTGAGATATGCGGTGGTCCTCACTCTTACACAACTTGTACCGCCACCCAAGATTACCCTGCTGAGAATGTTAATGCAGCATATGGCACCTATACTCAACCTGCTTATCAAGCAAAACCTCAAGGTGACCGCAACCTGCTTAGCTACCATTCTAACAACTATCTCTCACCACCTGGTTTTAATCCTAACAATCAAAACCAACAACAAAACCTCAACCGTCCTCCTCAACAACAACAAACTCGTACACCATACATCCCTCTGCACAAGCAGCAACAACCACCGCAACGAAACACCCAAGTTTACCAGCAACCTGCTTATCAATCACCCGCATACACTGCTCCTTCAAACCAAACCCCCGCATCACATCAAGACATTGGAACCTACATGAGAACTAACGATGTGATCGTGGATAATCTCCAACAGGAAGTGCGCAACTTGAAAGCAGATCTGATGAAACAAGGGAATGATCTAAGAGCTGATATGAAAAACACTATGGATAGTCAAACGAATGACTTGAGGAACATGATGGCTAGTTTCTTCAACAGTAATCAACCCTCTTCTTCGGGTACTCTTCCGAGTAATACCGTTGCGAATCCAAGAGGGGAGATGAAAGCAATCACCACTCGCAGTGGTAAAGGTACCAGGGAACCCGAGCTTCCTATACCTCCACCGGTGATTGTGACTACGGAGAACGAGTCACCTGCTCCTATTCCTCATCCTTCTCCTTCCCCAATTTCTCCACCTCTTCCTTCTACCCCTCCTCCACCCAAGGATGTGAGTGATCCTATTATCCCAAAGCCTTCCTCTTCTTCCAATATACCTTATCCATCTAGGTTGAGGAAAGAGAAGCTCAAAAGCAAGGACGATATTCAGGTTTCGAATTTCCTTAAAATGTTCAAACAACTGAATTTCAATATCTCCTTCGCTGAGGCTCTCGCTCACATGCCTAAATATGCGAAAATGTTTAAAGATCTTTTGAGCGACAAGGAAAAACTCCTCGATCTCGCCAACACCCAACTTAATGAGAACTGCTCTGCAGTGCTCTTAAGGAAATTGCCAATCAAGCTTGGTGATCCGGGTCGTTTTCTTATCCCTTGCAATTTCCCGGGAGTAGAGAATTGCATGGCCCTAGCCGATCTAGGTGCCAGTATTAATCTAATGCCTCTAAGTGTTTGGAAGCAATTATCTCTCCCAGAGCTGGTCCCCACTAAAATGACTTTGGAATTAGCCAACCGTACGGTTGCTTATCCAGTGGGGATAGCCGAAGACGTCATTGTAGGAGTCGACAAATTCACCTTCCCTGCTGATTTTGTTGTCGTCGACTATGAGATGGACCCCCGTGTGCCACTCATTGTTGGTCGTCCATTCTTGAGGACCGGTCGCACTCTCATTGATGTTGAAGCCGGTGAGCTTATCATGAGAGTGGGTGACGATAAAGTAGTCTTCAACATGGGAAAGTTATCTAAACAGCCCTATTCTTACGAGAATGTTAATTGTATTGACGTTCTTGATGAGGCTTGTGAAGAACACTTCAAGGATGCTTGTAAAACCATTCCTACCTCTCTTTCCAATGTTGAGACCGTTTCCTCTATCGACTCATCCCTATCTCTATTTGGAGAAAGTGATTTCCTTTGGAAAGATTTGGAAGCCACCTTGGAAGATGTGAAGCACGACAATGACGATTTTACGGCCACTTGGGATGAAGACCTCAGTTTCATTGCAAACCTCCTCAAAGAAGACAATCCTTCTTCTCCATCTCCCACTATCATTGATACTCCGACTTCGACTACGCCTCCCGTCGAAAATCCTCCGGATTTAGAACTTAAGGAGTTGCCGCCCCATCTTGAGTATGTATTCCTCGAAGAAGAGAAGAAGTCGCCAGTCATCATTGCTAAGGATTTGAAGGATGAAGAGAAAGCCCGACTCATCGCTGTGCTTAAAGCTCATAAGAAGGCAATTGCTTGGAAAATTTCCGATATCCGCGGAATTGATCCGAAATTTTGTACTCACAAGATTCTCATGGAAGATGACTTCAAACCCACAATCCAGAACCAAAGAAGGGTTAATCCTAAAATTCATGACGTCATCAAACAAGAGGTTATCAAACTTCTAGATGCCGGCTTGATCTACCCTATTTCGGATTCGCCGTGGGTAAGTCCCATCCATTGTGTGCCCAAGAAGGGCGGAATAACCGTTGTTCCCAATGACCACAACGAGTTGATTCCCACTCGTCTCGTTACTGGGTGGAGAGTTTGTATTGATTATCGCAAGCTCAATGATGCCACGAGAAAAGACCACTTTCCTCTTCCCTTCATGGATCAAATGCTCGAGCGTCTAGCTGGTAATGACTATTACTGCTTCTTAGACGGTTTCTCCGGGTATTTTCAAATTCCCATCGATCCCAAGGACCAAGAAAAGACCACATTCACTTGTCCCTATGGAACATTTGCTTACAAACGCATGCCTTTTGGTTTATGTAATGCTCCTGGGACATTCCAAAGGTGTATGATGGCGATCTTCCATGACATGGTGGAAGACACTATGGAAGTATTCATGGATGATTTCTCGGTCTATGGCGATTCCTTCTCTGCTTGCCTTGCCAATTTAGAACGTATGCTACAGCGGTGCGAAGACACTCGCCTTGTTCTGAATTGGGAAAAATGCCATTTTATGGTAAAAGAAGGCATCGTCCTAGGACATAAGATCTCGAAAGCCGGTCTTGAAGTAGACCGTGCTAAAGTCAATGTTATCGATAAGTTGCCTCCACCTTCCACTGTGAAGGGTGTGAGAAGTTTCCTGGGTCATGCGGGCTTCTACCGTCGATTCATCAAAGATTTTTCTCAAATCGCTCGCCCGATGACCCACCTCTTGGAAAAAGATACTCCTTTTATCTTTTCCAAAGAGTGTCTTGAAGCCTTTGACTCGCTTAAGGATAAGCTTACTAAGGCACCTGTCTTGGTCACCCCCAATTGGGAGCTGCCTTTTGAGTTAATGTGCGATGCTAGTGATTTTGCTATTGGAGCGGTTCTTGGACAAAGAGTGAACAAACACTTCCAACCGATCCATTATGCTAGCAAGACAATGACTGGGGCACAATTGCATTATACGACAACCGAAAAAGAGCTTCTAGCTGTTGTCTATGCTTTTGAAAAGTTTCGCCCCTATCTTGTCCTTTCCACCACCATCGTGTATACCGATCATTCCGCGCTGAAGTACTTGTTGACAAAGCAAGATTCCAAACCAAGACTTCTTCGCTGGGTTTTGCTGCTCCAGGAATTTAAAATCGAAATTCGCGATAAAAAAGGAGCAGAAAACCTAGCCGCGGACCATCTTAGTAGACTTGAGGATCCTTACCAAGGGGATCATCCGAACAAAGAAATCAATGATTCTTTTCCCCTTGAGACCTTAATGTCTATCAACTCGACTGCTGACGAAACCCCGTGGTTTGCAGACATTGCAAACTACTTAGCGGGTGGAATCCTCGTTGACGGGTTAACATCCCAGCAAAAGAAGAAGTTCTTCAAAGACATAAAGACTTACTTCTGGGATGACCCGTATCTTTTCAAACAATGTGCTGACTTGATTATTCGCCGATGTGTTGATGGACCGGCAGCTTTCGAAATCCTTGATGCTTGCCACAAAGGACCCACTGGTGGTCACTTTGGTCCCAACTACACCGCCAAAAAAGTGTTTGATTCAGGATTCTATTGGCCCTCCATTTATCGTGACGCTCACGATATGGTTAAAAAATGTGATGCTTGCCAGAAACAAGGCACGATCACACATAAAGACGAGATGCCTCAGAATTTCATTCAAGAGTGTGAAATCTTTGATGTTTGGGGTATCGACTTTATGGGGCCATTTCCTTCATCTAAAGGAAACAAATACATCCTTGTTGCCGTTGACTACGTCTCCAAGTGGGTTGAAGCCAAAGCTTTACCTACTAATGATGCAAGGGTGGTTTGTAACTTTTTGAAATCGCTGTTCGCTCGATTCGGCGTCCCTCGTGCTATTATCAGTGACCGCGGGACTCATTTTTGCAACGATCAATTTGCAAGAGTCATGGCCAAGTATGGTGTCAATCACCGTCTTTCCACCGCCTATCATCCCCAAACCAATGGGCAAGCCGAGATATCCAATCGTGGATTGAAGCGAATTTTGGAGCGTACTGTGGGAGAGCATCGTGCCGCGTGGGCCGATAAGTTAGATGATGCTCTGTGGGCTTTCCGTACTGCTTACAAGACCCCGATCGGTTGTACACCTTATCGTCTTGTGTACGGGAAAGCATGCCACCTTCCCATCGAGCTGGAGCATAAGGCGCACTGGGCCTTAAAGTGGGCTAACTTCGACATCAACAAAGCTGGTGATCATCGTAAGATTCAACTTAACGAGCTCAATGAACTGAGGAATGAAGCTTATGAGAACTCGCTGATCTACAAAGAGAAGACGAAGATCCTCCATGACGCAAAAATCAAGAACCGAGAGTTCCATGTTGGTGATCAAGTCTTACTTTTTAACTCTCGGTTGAAGATCTTCTCTGGCAAGTTGAAGAGCCGCTGGTCTGGTCCATTCACCGTCGCCAACATCTTTCCATATGGGACCATTGAGCTTTCTCAGCCAAATGGACCCAATTTCAAGGTGAATGGCCAGCGTCTGAAGCTGTACTTCGGTGAGGACATCTCTCAGGAGATGATTCCATCCCTCACCACGTTCCCCATGAACTAATTTTGGGTCGAGTCAGGCTCGTGACTCGGTTATCAAAAACAAGCGCTCCTCGGGAGGCAGCCTGAGTATCTATCCTTTTACGTTTTAACCTCCTAAGTGTAGGGGGGCCTGCATAGGTGTTTGTATTTGTGTGGTGATGTGATTACAGGGATAAGTGCACTCTTGGAAACTTTGAAGAACCGTGCTCCCGTGTTATCCGAAATCCGGTTCTATCTCTCAACTATCGTGATTCAATTTTCTTCATACTCACATTTGAAATTGATCACTTTAGTCGTCTCTTCCTTAACTTGAGTTAACCAACGTGAACAATGTCATAAGTGTAGGGGAGACTTCTCCCACATGCTTAAACATTGAGGACAATGTTTATCTTAAGTGTAGGGGAGACTTCTATCGAAGTTTTAAGTGGACTTTTCCATGATAATGCCTTCAATTAACCGGAAAATCCTATTTTTCAACATTTTTCAAATTTTTTATTAACTTTGGCCATTTAGTCGTAATTTTTAAATTTTTATCGTTGCTTTCATATGTATATATCCCGCAATAAAGTCAAATATTAATAAAGTGGTATAGCTAGCTTAGAAGTTTTTGACATATTAGGCCCGTTGCGTTTATTTTGACTCAACCCGAATAGACTTATCCAAGTTTATTCTAGCTAGTATCCTTAACCATATAGACCTTAATTGGTTTATTAGGCTAAGTGTCCACGAATCTCATTACTTGAGATTTTAAATTGTGGAGGACGAGAAATGATAGAGTCAATTATAAGTCGGTATTCTTGCGCAAGCCCACTTGGTGTAATTATTTGCCTATTCTCCCATCACTTGCTAATAATTTATCTGCAATAAGTAAGGTCGTACGATTTGAAAAGTTACTTAGCTTCTAGCCCAAGATCGTTTAAAAGTTGCTCGGTAATGACGAGAGTTCATAGCCAAGGCATAACTTATGAAGCGGGGCGCGAAGATTGGCGAGTCCGAAAAGGCCCTAACAAGGCATGAGGATTCAATTTTATTGCTGAAGATCCAAAGTGATGTGAAAAGCATTATTCCTAAAGTCAATATGAAGGATCAAGACTCACGACGAAAAGCAATCAACTCCCATAAAGATCATGGAGAAGTCTATCCGAAAAGACCCTAACAAGGTATGAGGATAAATAGATCCAAGTCCGAAAAGGAGGCGGATCGTTGTATCTCAAAATCCCAATTAGAGATTGAAGAAATAATCATGAAGTCGTGGTCAACAAAGTTGGAGTACCTCTCAAAAATCTCCAAGTGAAGAAACTCTATTACGATGAGAAGACCATTATCTCAAGAACGTCTCTCAAGATATGAAGTATGAAGTACATGCCAAATATCGGCCCGAGAAAGGTCTCAAATCGCGAACCGAGTTATGCCAAGATATGAACTTTTTGATATCCCGAGAAGTAGTTTTAAAAGATTTTGTCCTTTAGCTAACTATTGATCAAATCGTCCTACTTTGCTTTCAGCCCTAATAAACTATCGAAATAAGTCCAAAAATGCATCTTCATGATCATTCTAAGACAAAAATAAAATATAAGAGATACACCTAGGAATAAGGGAGTTTAAGCATTTAATTAAGCCATGTGTGTGAGTGTTTGAATTACTAACTTATAATAACAATGATCTCGTTTTTAAGCTTAGTTTGGGGAACGTGAAACTTGAGGGTGATAAATCTTCGCAGCACCGAAGCCCTAATTACCACATAAGTTATTTTCTATCCTCTTGTTGACATTAAAATTTTAATTTCTTAGTACTTTAAAATTTTTGTTTAAGTAGTATTTTAATAAGGCCAAGGTTAATTGATAATGAGAAAAGTGTAATTATGCTTTGTCACTAAGCATTGCATGAGGGCATGGCAATGGTTAAGTGTAGGGGATTTGATAGGTGTGAAAACACCCATCCTTTTACCACTTAAATCGGGCTAAAACGAGACCAAAACATGTATTTAATATCATTTGTTTGGAATTATGCGTGGTTTTTGTGTTTATTGTGTTTTCAGAGTCGACCGGATGAATATTAAAGAAAACAAGGGATTGCACGGGTTTTATCAAGGAAAAAAAACTCAAGACGAAGTCTATTGTCCAAGAGATGCAAAAGATTTGAAGTCATTGTGCCTACTTGAAGATTTATCGAAGAATAGAGCCAAAGATGGAAGATTCATATATGTCGAAGAACTCGAGTCTATTAAATAGAATATTATAGGACGAGTTGGAATTATTCACCGACACTTCTCAAATCCAAGTCGGAAACGTTTATTTAAAAGACGCGTGAAGACTTAAGAAGAAAGAAGAAAAAGAAGCCCGAATCAAAGCCCAATCAAGAGCCCATCAACACCATACACACACCTATATAAAGCCTTCACCTCACAAAATTTCACACACTTAGTTTTTAGCTAGTCTTTAGCTTTTCATTTTCCTCTAGTTTCTAGAGAGAGAAAGTTCCATACTTTCTCTCACTAAACTTTTCCTTTGTTTTTCATCTTTTAATTCAAGCTTTCTTGTACTTGTGATTTCATTAATCTTAACCAAGTTTATGCTTTTAAGTTCTTTAAGCTTTTCCTACCTTTCTTAATTTGTCAAATTCCTTGATCCGATTGTTGAATTCCATACGGTTCGGATTTTGGAAGTGTTCGTGAATAGAGTTTGATCTTTCTTGTGTCTTCTTAAGCTCTACGTGAATAAGCCATAAGCCCTCCATGCTTATTGGTTTATTGCTTGTTGAGGCTTATTGTTTTCGGATTACTTCTTAGTTTCAATCATTCACAAGTTTTGTTTATTAAGTTTAAAGTTTATTGTTTTCAAAAGTGGTTAAATTTAAGTGTTTTGAGTTATTTAAGTCTCGGATTATATTGCTTATTGTAAGTGCTTATTGAACTTTTTGAGTTTCCACCATTTTCGGAAAATAGCTGCCTTTATTCCATCGCAATACAAGGGTTTTAACACATTCCGACGGGTTTTCTTTGCTTAGTATCGCAATAACCCAAAAAGGGGTTTTACTTTGCGATAGGTTGTAAGTCCACCTATTCCGATCTGGGATTGCGATCGCATATTGCGATCGCACATTCCGACGGGGTTTAGGTCCATTTTCTAGTCGAAACTCTGGCCAATTTTTGTCTTCCATATTCCGATAGAACTAATATTCCGATCTGGGGCATTCCGATAGCATCATTGCGACAGTTTGGATTTTGAACATTCCGATGGTGATTGTTAGAAACATTCCGATGAACTTTCACGTGAGATATTCCGATGGATCATTTTAATTGCATTCCGATAGTAGTAATTTTCAACATTCCGATAAGAACAAGTTTCTAAGCATTAATTCAATTAAGTTTTCAAAGTAATTTTCTAATCTTTCCTTTACGTTTTCAAGCACTCAATTTTAAATTACTCAACGTCATTTACATTTAATTGTTATTAGTTTAAAAATAGATAAACAACCCAACTCCTTTTTAGTAACCAAGAACAAATCATTCCACTTAAGGCCGAGATCAATTCGAGAGGATATCGAGAGTAAAATTGAACCCGTTGCAAATCTATGTATCAATACCATAATTGTAACACCCTATTTTGATAAATGGAATGTCACGCGTGATTATGGCGTGTCATGAAAGCATACAAGGATAAATGTCTAAACATTACATGACAATAAAGGAAATACCGGAATCAAACATCGGTACCCTAAAAGTAGAACTCATCACACACAAACATAAGTGCTTTAAATGAAAGGACCAAACAATGTCAATGGAAATGAGTATCAAAGTATAGATAAATGCATAAAGTAAAGAAGGCTAGGAAGCTTCCAATCCATATGCACGTACGCTTAAAGTCTATGAGTGTCCCTGAGTACCTACCGTTTTGGGTACATGAAAAGGAAAACGGCTGAGGATAACACTCAGTGCACGGATATACAAGTAAAGCATGAATAATATAAGCATATAAACATGAAGCAGCAGAAAAGACTAAGTCCTGGATAACCTGGTTATATCTTAGTAAAACTGGTTTTATAGTTTGAAAATCCTTATGTTTATCTTGTAAAAACTGTTTAACATGTTTACCATTAGCCAATATAGGTCATGAAATGTCAACGTACATGAATACTTGGAGGGGTGACCTCGTCATGCAAATTAGAGGGGCTGCCTCTAATTTAATATACTGGTTTTTGGTAGGAGGGATCAGCTCCTTCTGAAGGATGCAAGGCACACACCGCATTCACACTGAATAATCTGCTGAAAACATGTAAACTAGGATGCACCCATACGCCCCACCTGATAATAATAATATGGCCAAAAGCTGAAAGGGACGCCAAGAGCTATCACTCCGTCGTGGTGAAGTCATAACACTGGTGCCTCCAGTGTTATGGTTATGGTACCTCCATAACTAGGTGAAACTGGTCATGCATGTATATGGCTTAAGGTATTCTAATTAAACATAAGCAATTCAAAAACATATAAAACATATAGTGGGGAAAACAATTGACTGCATACGGGAAATCCTAATAAGGAAGAATGTCCATACTGAAAGGACGGAGAATCCGTACCTTAAGTCCAGTGAACGAAGAAGACGAACGGAAGAGAGTCCTACTTCGGTATCACTAATGCTACATAAATACATACGTGTATAAGTATCTGACTACTGAGTACGTAACTGGTTTAATATCATGTCTTAGCTTGTTTTATATGTTCAAGTCATGTTTTACTGATTTAAGCTTTATACTGTGTTTATCATGTATTCTGTCTATTATGTTTAAGTATTTCTTGTATTTCATGTATTATTATACTTGTTGTGTAATAATAAGTAGCTTTCATAAAATAGCAGGTTTTCTAAAATAGAAAGTTTCCATAAATAGAAAGTTTCCAAAAATAGAAAGTTTCCAAAAATAGATTTACTGCTTAAATTAGATAGGTTTCTAAAATAGAAAGTTTCCATAAATAGATTAGCTGCCTTAATAAAATAAGTTTCTAAAAATAGAAAGTTTCTATAATTAGATATAAGCTGGATTATTTAGCTAATTATATATGCTTAAGTGTTTACTGATTAATATAATAAGTCATGTAATTAAATAGTATAGTTTATTAATTATTTCATGTGAATTAAATAAACTATAGGTTAAAGTATTTAATTACATATAACATTGTTTAATTAAATAAAGGTAAAATACTTAGGTTAAACATGTATTATTACCTATTAATAATATAACCTAAGTCATGTAAATTAATTAATTATAAGTCATGATTTTAATAATTAATTAATTAGATAGTCTAATTAAATAATAATTACATAGGTTAAAATTCATGTATTAATACCAATATGAATAACCTAAGTCATGTAAATTAAATTAATCATGTTCATGTTTTAATTAATTTAATTTATGTTTTGTAAAAAAAATAACTTGTACATATAGTTAATCTTGTAAAAAGTAACCCATGAACCGAACCCGTGATTTATTCTAAACATGTGTGAACCGGACCGGTTTAACCCGTGAACCGGCACAAACGCACCCTTGGTCAAACCCTAGCCGCCGGCTAGCATGGGTTCCCACCGGCTAGCCGGTGTTCCCCTTGTTGTCGGGGCCTTCGGTTCCCCCTTCTTTCCTTAATTAGCCACTGGCATAAGCCGGTGGTGGTTTTTGGTTCTAGCCGAGACCCACTCGAGCACAACCATACCCCGACCGAGGTCAGGGTTTCTCTTGGTTCTGCTGCCGTGACACAACACCACCACACCGAGACCTTGAGGTCTTGGTTGGTGCGAGATAAATCAAACCGAGACCCCCTTGGGGCTCGGTTCATGCGTCGGCCACAAAACAAACACCCCTTAACCATTAATTAATTTACCCCATGATTAATTAACCTGTGTTTACTTGTTTTTAATTTGTTATTAAAAACATTCATGATTTCATGTGATTAATAAATCAAAACATAAAAAGAAAAGAGGTTTAGGGTTTATATCGATAACGTGAATCAAAGAAGGATGAATGCTCAACGATCCTTGCAATAAATCGAACACAAAAAATCAACTAACACACCTTGTGTGTGTGTGTATACCCGGCGGCCAAAAACAAAGAGGAAGGAGAAAAACATTTTAGGGTTTTTAGTATTTTCTAAATTCTTGAATTATGAAAATAGTTTTCCCTTTTTCTTGTTTAGTAAAAAACAATGGGCTTGGCCCTAGGTCTTGTTGTAGCAGCGGGAAGGGGCCCACATGGGGGGTAACCCGAATGTTTTCCGTGTCTAATAATTAGTGTGTTCTCGTGTTCGTGTTTTACGTGATTTAATTAGTTATCGTTCGGGAAATAATATATTTATTCGTGATCGTAATAAATATACATACATACGTAATACTAAGCTCATGATTAATTTACGTTCATGATTTCATGTTCGTATGTTCGTGATTAAATTATTATTGAAATAATTATCGTGTCTTAATACGTAATAAATACTTATCGTGTTATAACACGTACATAATACTTGTAATTCTTGTTCGTGAAACATAAACGTGCTATAAAAGGAAAGTTCTAATCATGTACGTACGATCGTAAGGGTACTATTCATGGTAAAAGCATGCGGGTTTTACAACTTTGCTATTAGAACTTTAAACGCGGCCCAAGAAAATTACACCATCCTGGAAAAAGAACTGATGGTTGTAGTTTACGCATTTGACAAATTTCGATCATACCTCGTATTGTCAAAAATAATAGTTTACTCGTCTCATATAATGGATATTGCTTTTACAAAAATTTGATTTATAAATTAAATATAAAAAAGGAGTTGAGAATGTTGTTTCCGATCATTTATCTTGCATAGTGAATGATGACTCTAGCGATGATGAAATTGATGATTTTCTCGATGAATACATAATGCAAATAAATACTAACAATACACCACGGTTCGCAGACTTTACAAACTATTTGGCTGTAGGTATTTTACGAAAGGGAATGACACATCAACAAAAGAAAATATTCTTTTCTAAACTAAAAAAAATACTTTTGTGACGTTCCTCACCTGTTTAGAATCTGTTCTGATGGAATTATCCGACGTTGTATTTCCGGATCCGAATCTCAAAAAATTCTCGATGAATGTCACTACGGACCGGCCGGAAGACATTATGCACGAACACCAACGCTAAAAAAGTGTTCGACTCTGGCTTTTACTGGCCAACGATTATTCGTGAAGCTCATACCTTAGTACGATTATGCGAAGCATGTCAAAGGACTGGAAATCTTAAAAAAGAGATGAAATGCCTATAAATAATATCCAAGTCTGTGAAATCTTTGACGTGTGGGGTATCGACTTCATGGGACCATTTCCTAAATCTTATAAATGTGAATACGTTTTAGTCACCTTATAAATCTGAATATACCGTAGACTACGTATCGAAATGGGCCGAAGCTCAAGCCTTGCAAACTAACGATGCAAGAGTTGCTATAGCATTCTTAAAGAAATTATTCTGTCGTTTTGGAATTCCAAAAGCATTAATAAACGACAGAGGAACTCATTTCTGTAACAAACTCATTGAAAAATCATGAAAAGATATGGAGTCAACCACTGATTTTCCATATCTTACCACCCTCTAACGATTGGCCAAGTTGAAAACACTAATAGAGCTCTTAAGCGAATCCTTCAAAAGTCCGTCCAAAACAACCCGGCTTGTTGGTTTAAAAAATTAGAAGATGCTTTATGGGCCTTTCGTACCGCTTTCAAAACACCAACTGGAACCACACTGTACAAGCTCTTGTATGGAAAAACATGCTACTTACCAATAGAAATTGAACATCGTGCATATTGTGCACTTAAGAACTGCAATCCTGATCTTATTACAGCTGGAGAAAAACATATATTCCAAATTCATGAGTTATATGAATTTCGACATTAAGCTTATGAAAGTTCACGTTTATATAAAGAACGAACCAAAGTGTGGCATGATTGCAAACTTCGACAAAGAAAAGAATTCAAACATGGAGAGAAAGTATTTCTCTTTATCTCGAAATATAAATTCAAGCAACCTAAGCTTACTTCGAGATGGACTGGACCTTATACAGTGAAACACCAATATCCATCTGTATATGTTTAGCTCTGTGGTAGAGACAATACCACTTTTATTGTCAATGGACATAGACTCAAGCTCAACCATGAAGAAGAGAACTGTAATTAATTGGATGAAGAAGAAGTCCCCTTCTTTTTAAAATAAAATCGAGTAGCCGAGTCTGGCTGAAGACTTTAAACTTAGCGCTATTCAGAAGGCAATCCGTAATTTAACCCCTACTTTTTGCCTTAAGTGTGGAGGAGGATATGTAAAATAAATAAAACCGTCCTTGTATATATTTTGATGTTTTTTGTTTTATGATATCATGTAGGAAAATAGAAAACTTAGAGCTCTAAGCTGGATTCATCTCTTGAAGTTTCGCAATTTTCTACTAAGCCCCGGGAAGTTCTTGTTTCCCTTTGCATTTTTCCTATTTTTAATTTTTATCAGTTATCACCTCGGGGACGATGTTCACCTTAAGTGCGGCGGAGGAGACAAATAGAAAAAATAATAATAAATAATAAATTTCTCCACATGAGAATCTTATTGAAAAATAAAATAAAATATATATGTTTTGTAAATAAATAAAGTTTTAGCAAAGCGAAAATCTCATTGATTAGCACTATAACTAAGCACAAAAACCATCCACCAAATATGTGAGAAAACTTAGCCTTATATTTCTCTATTTTATGTGAAAGCCGATAATCTAGTATGCTTTAGAATTTGTGCTTGGTCATCATTTACTAAACCACAGTGAGGTTAATTTATTGATATTTTCAAAAAGAGGCAAAATAAATCACCATTTTAACATTTTAGTTAAGCTACACTGGCTTGCTAAAATATGTTTCACTCGCACCTATGTGCTATATTATCCCTTGTGCTATTATCTCGATAAGATGCCTATCCATTTGTCAAGTCAAAATGTATATATGATGTACTTCAAAAAAAAAAAAAGAGAATAAAGTATTCTAGTATAATTGTTCTACGACTTTGACAAGGCATATTTTGCTCTAAACCCTCATTATTATCACGTTTTTCTTCTTTGAAAACTTATTTGGTGCTCAAACCGCAACAGTTATTTTTAGGTGTCATGTACAAACCTATGGTAGCTATCTATTTTATGACCGAGCTACTTGAGTGTTATCTTGCATTTTCCCTTTTTGAGTGACATTTATGTAAACTTAAAATCCAAACACTATCCATGTGATGTGCTGAAATTATTTTGTCATTTGATTTTGCTACTTAAAAATATTAATCAATTTCCTATCATACTTCACAATACTTAAAAGTTTTTAAAATCTAATTTGTTTTCTCGCTTTAATTGCTTGAGGGCAAGCAATAGCTAAGTGTGGAGGAATTTGATAACGACCTAAATATACATATTCGACCCGTTATTATTGTAGGATATTGTAAATCTCTGCTTAATCTAGAGAGAGAAATAGATAGAAAGATGGTGAGCACACACACACACACACACTTAGAGAGAGAAAGTGTAGAAAATACACTTTATCTATGTGTAAATTATGTGAACCAACACCCTCTCCAACTAAGGAGAGGGTTTATATACCCAATCCCATGAGATGGGCTTGGGCTTACATTGGGCCGCCGGCCTTATACAACTCATGGGTTAGGCATGGCCTTGTTTACTTAACTTAATAATACTATACTACGAGCTATCACTTAATCTATTGTTGGAGTGACACATCCTTTATAATACGTAAAACGTATTTCCAACAATCTCCCCCTAAGGGAGGTCACTCCAAACAAGGGCTTTACCCAAATTACAATAATAAAATAAACCTAGCATACTATGCTTGTCTTGAGCTCGTAGTCTTTGTCTTTGTTTTCTTTTTCTTTTCTAGTGAACATGTTTATGTGATCTTAGATATCAATCTTGAGCATTAATCTCTTGCCTTGTTCCTGTGCATCCATCACTTGTGATCTTCACCTCTTCGTGACTTTATGTCCCACCTACTTATACCTTCGTAATTCTTGAAAGCTTCAGAGTTTGATACAGTTGAAGACTTGACTTTTAGGCTTTCTAGAATTAGATGAAGTATTAAGTGCATGAAGTATAAGCATGCAGGGATGACTTCTTGTCGGATTCCGCAACGCCACCGTCTTCAAATGCCGCAACATAAGTAGACACGAACGGAATGGCTTTGAACATTTCATTCTAATTCGGTAGCATTTTACCTCTGGTCGGTGAAGACCGTTGGACGATATAGAATATCGTACTTGTGGCAGGTAGATTTAATTAAAAATCTCCTTGACAAGATTTCGCGGGTAAACCCCTTTCTCTTTACTCGACCGTCCAAAGCTGACTACGAACGTAAAGAGTGAATCATTTGGATAAAATTATCCGCATGATTGAAGCCATCAATTCCGATTCCTGGAACAAGTTTGATTCATTAAAGAATCGTACCATTGTTGCTTTCCAGTTGTCACGAGCTTAATTCATATAGAATCTTGCAAGTTACCTACCAAGTGTTTTTTGAGGTTAACAATAGAAGGACTTCCACTAATCACTGTGAACACTTAAGAGTGTCACTATGAGTGTTCTGGCATGATCACTAAGATATTGCGTAGAGGCCTGAAACGTGTTCAAATTCAGTTAAGAATTAAAACACTGTTGCTTTCCAGTTATCACAAGTTTGATTCATAAAGAATCACACAAGTCACCTACCATGAGCTTTTGAATGTTCGCTCAAGAAGGATTTCTATCTTCATTGTAAATACTTGCATATTACTCGAATGTTCATGCAAGATCATGAAGATTTTGCGTAAGACTCTTAAGATCTTTCTTACTTTTCATAGTGTGTGAAGAAGCAAGGAAATATGGAAATGTATCCTAGTGAAATATTTGATGATCTCAAATGGCTCTATACTCGATCGTGCATTTTTTATTTTTAGTGTTCGGAGGCTGGAGAGAAGTGCCACCTTTTCAATATCCATATATTCGGAGTGAATAAGTCGATAGATAATGCCTTGTCTCCGTATGAATAAAACAAATACCTTTTGAGAGATATCTGAGTTAGCAGGGATGGGTTGTGCATTGCATCACTGGGTCCATGATGTCTATCTTTAATATCGAGCATCATTAAAATGACCTCAATAGAATATGTGTTGACCCGATTTCTGCCTAAGGTTGTAAGGAGGGATTCTTTCTTTACACCCTTTATCTTTACAATTCTTTTTCATTCTTCAACCCCTTCAATGCTTACCAATAAGTCATAACTGGCACCTTGTTGTGATTGTTCCAGTGCTAACTTAAGTACTTGGTCGACATTCAGCTACATTCACAACCTTTCTCCATCTTTCCTAAGGATGACTATTTCTCTCTATCGAATGTCCTTGGGAAGATTCCTCCGGTTCTAGAGTAATCATTGGACTTTAACCTGTCCTACCATCCTTATGTCACCACAATCTTCACCGTCGTGAAATAAATGGGTTCAGGTTAAGTATATGTCACCATGAAATCCATTTTAGATGTGTAAATCCGTTTTGCTCCCCCTTAACATATGCCACGATATCCGAAAACATTTCGCACATGTTGGGATGAGCCATCATGTTAAGTCAAACCATTTTTGAATAATCATGTCCCATATTAAATCACATTTTCTCCCCCATATTAAAAATATTAACCTAATCAATGTTTTTAATATCAGTTTATTTAATGAAGTTTTAAAAAAGTTTTGGGAAGAAAAATGCAAGTCCGTTTTATCTTCATGATACCAAATGTTCATATTTACCAAAGACGAATTTAATTAAACACGTTGATGAATCAAGTTCGTTGTACACGAAGATCGAGTGAATTTGAGACGCTTTGTTTCGATTTGAACAATTGATTCAAATGGGTTATCGGATTTAACTAAAATTACTCCTACAAATTTTACCTAAGTGCATGAATGGTTCCCCATTTTTATATTTTCTAAAGACAATTATTAAAAATATGAAACTATTTAAAATTTAAACTATTTAAGAAATCTATAAAAATCTTATCTATTTAAATAAAATTACTTTTACACTATTAAAATCTTTATTAAAAATAATTAAACTAATTTAAAACTATTTAAGATTTTTAATTCTAATCAAATCTATTTAATATTTAACTAAAACTTTTAAATAAACAAAATATATTTTTAAAACCAGTTTTTATTTAAACTAAACTAATTAAAATTTATACTATTAAAAAAACAAATTTATCTAAAAACTAATTTTAAACTCAAATATTAAATAAACTAATTTTTACTCACTAATTAAATTAATAAAATTACTAAACATTTTTTTATATTTGTTTTTATTTATTTATTTTTTTTTAAACTTTATAAATGTAAAATTTAATAAAACTAATATTTAAAATTTACTAAAAATGAAAAACTTGTATTTAAATTTCTAACAAAAACTGACATCCTAATTAATAAACATATATTAATGACCTAAGCTGTAATTATACCAAAAAGAAAGCCTAGATGAAATGGCAAACATGTTTGGCCTTCACCCTTGAGGTCAAGGGTTCGAATCCCATGGGGATTTATTTTTGATGAATTAATTTTTGTGCAACTGAATCGAAATGGGAGTCACAGTAATGACTCGTATGTGGTGATAATTCCTTTTGACTGATAAAATCAGTTAAACACTAGCAGATCAATTGAATCTGCTAGTCTTTGGAACTCAGCAAGCTATACTATGAATAAATCAAAAAATATTAGACTAATATCAGCTCACAAAGGACAGGTAAATTCATAATTCAGATTACAAAACTTATTGATTAACTCATTTGAAAACAAAATTCCAGCAGATTTAGACAACAAATCAGATTGAATTCAATCAAAAACTTTTCATACAGAAACTCTCCTATGATCAAATTAAACAGTAATCCTTATGAGCTTAGGTTAATAACCAGTTTTAAACAGCAAAGTAAAACTTTATCAGCAAACTTATGAGACTAACGAAAACTCAATATAACATCAAATTAGCAGATACACAACTCATATACTACAATAAATCAATATTACATTAGTTGAAGACCATTTTAAAACAGTTAACTAAGATTTAAATGAAAACTCAGATTCAAACCACCTTTATTAAAACAGTTTCATTAACAGGCAAGTGAATCAATCCTTCTCATAAGTCAGATTAAAACTTAATTCTTAACAGATTACTCACTCGAAATCAGATAAAAAAACCTTCTAAGCAAAACAGATATATCACTACAAAATCAGATCCTAAAAGTAACAGCTAAAATCTAACACCAAGGTAAACCAATGAATCAATCAGGCTCACTAAAACAATTCATCAGTGAATATCCAACAGATCATGTAAACATTTTAAACAAATACATCTTAAATATAAATAACAAGAATATTAAAAAGGTAACAAAACCATTGTAGAAACCTTTGAGACGATGTGCAGCGCTGAGCTGACATAAAACTAGAATCAAAACCACCTTTCGCTGCCACCATTCACCATACTAACATCAACCAGTATTCGAACCATATTTTATACACTTTCCAGTAGGGAAAGTCTTTCCAAATTTTTACTCTGATTAATTGACTAAAGCTATTTATTAGCTTAAAGCAACTAACATCAACATTATTATAATAAAATAGATTGAAGAATTAAATTGTAAAATTTAATTTAAGTAGAAAAATAAGGCACAAATTTAATTAAATTCAATAGACTTTTACTAATAACTAATTAAGATTACAATACTGAAGAAAAGAAAGATTACAAATTAACCTAAATCTATTTAAGCATAATAACTATAAGTTAAAACATGGATAATAAAAATTACAGATTATGGGGGTTTTTATAGGCTAACCCCAAACCCTCTTGGGTGAGTTTGTTGAAGAGCATCTCGAATCACAGCCTTTGATTTCGTCATTCTCTTTTGAATCTTTATCTAATGATGGAAAAGCAATCTCCTCTCCCTCGGATCGCCAACGTGGCAGGATGTTGTGCTAGTTGTGCTTTCTCCAAGCTGAGGTGTCATTCTCTTATAGGTGGATTGGTGGGAAATGATGTGGCTTAACCAATCAAAACAAGGCAGGGAGCCACATCACCAAAATAGGGGCATCTTCAAACTCCAAATTAATTGGGATTTAATTAAGGGGCTGTGTGATACACGCGCCCTTAATCAATAAAAAGCCCCAAAAATTACTGATTTTAGGGTTTGGGTGAATAGTATTTTTACAGGTTTATTTGGGTGAAGAAAGTGAGAGAGAAAAGGTAAAACTTCGTTTGTATCAAAGTGATATTAAACGTGTGTGTTTATTTGGGTGGTGGGTGAATGAGTGAAAAAGTGAGTTAATAAACTTTGACCAAGAATAAGAGTAACCGTTCCTTAAATAAATAACCATCATGGGTTATTGAAGCCCATTATTCGTCCATCTCTACTTGTAAATTGTATAACATCGGCTTGTAGCCCATTAGACTTCAATTCGTGTCTTAGTAGGGCCTTGGATGGACTTTTGATTACAAAATGGATAGCTTGCTTAACTAATGGGCTTTTTAGCCCATTGGTCCAAATGTGGGACCCACAAGCCCAATTAACCTTATTCAAGATTAAATCCACTAAAATCGAGCTTGAATTTGGCTTTGATGATCTTTTCTTCAAACTCGTGTCGTTTTTGCCGGTTTTCGCGAACTTCGGTACATACACACATCAAACGACAAACAGACGAATACAAGGCAATATTTATACATTTAATGCATATATTCATTGTTTATTGATATAATTGACATGAGTATTTTAGCTCATATCAAACTCCCCCTTACTAAGCAATTGCCGTGTCCTCACGCAATGATAAAATAATACTCTAACTACCCCATTATTCACCTTTTGACATTTTATTTTGCAAAGACATAATGTATTGCTTTCATTATTTGAAAAATAACTTTTAGGATCATAAAACTCAAATAGATTCATCGTCCTCGACTTTTCACTTTTCTATGCCAAGTTTAAAAACAAGATCATTGTTAATCATAAGCCCCAAAATTAAAACAACTCATACAAGTAATTTATGTTAAACTCAATCTCCTATTATTCCTTACTATATCTCTAGATTTTATTTGTGATTCACCCAAAGGCTCATTTGACTTATTTGATATTTATTAATCCAAAAATAAAGGAAAGAACGGTGTAAACTCAACACTCAAAACCTAACCTCGACTTCAAAAACCGTTGTTACTAAAGAAAGCCCACATTAAGGATAACTTAACACGACTTGAGGGATAAATACCCGGACCCGAAATTTGGCTAATAGGTCTACTTAAAAGCAACAATAAAACCTCCAAAGTTAATTATGACCTTATTAAAGGAGTTAGCAACAATTACATCATATCACCTTGTGGCTCTTTAAGATGCAATTGTGCTCCTTGTTTAAAATCCACAACCGAAGGCTCCTTGGATAAAAATAAGGGAATTGACATCACCATCCCACCTTATGGCTCATGATGATGAAGCTATTTTTATTAAACACGTCCCCATGTCATACACCCTAAGGCTCAAATGACAAGGTTAGTGCTACATGACTTCCACCCAAAGGCTCAGAGAGAACATGTTTTTATTTATTCTTCTTATTAATATGATATGTATAGTTAGCCAAATTTCCGCAATCCTATGATAAAAAGTCCATGATGCTGACACCCTTAATGTGTTCTCACTTTAATTACAAGGGAAAAAAAGAAGGAGTTACGAGTTAAGATATCAAGCCTAAACTGCTAAAAACTTCATTTATTAAGCAATTAATTATTCAAGCGTGAAAATAAATACGAGGAGATTAATCAAACACAAAAATACTTACACTAGGAGGAATTAACTTTAACAACTTATGATTAAACTATATCATTGATGTAGTGTTTTTACCACTCTTTAGGAAAAGAGAGCAAAATAGGGAAAGTATTAAGTGTTGGTTTAGGAAAACCAAACACTAATGACCAATGAAGTTCAAGTTCGTTTCCCAAGGAGGCTAGTGTGTTGTGTAGAGAGATGATTAACTTTTGTGATTATAATTTATGAAGAAAGAAAATAGAAAAGAGATTAGAAGAGAATGACAGTTACGATTATGGATTAAAACTAAGACGAAAAGTCGTACACGTAAAACCGTAAAGCTGAATGACAAATTACACTAGCAGGGGCTAGTTTTGGGTGTTGAGCAGTGGGAACTTTTCCCACTGCTTGATTTTCTTGACTTTTTGTCTTTAGTGACTTTTTTGTGGATTCAAGTTAAGCAAAGGCACCCAAATGATCAGTTAATCATAAGGAGTCAATATCAATCACAAAAACACAATTACAAACAGCCAATAAGTGCAGTTAATTCAGTTTATCACCAGATCTCACAAAGACATGAACAATAAGCAGATTTCACTCAATAAGCAGTTTTAGCAAAAATCAGCCAGCCAAATTGCACCAAAAGCATACACAAGCTACAATAAATTCAAATGAACAAATCTAAAAATGTTTCATGCATTGGTTCAAGGTCTAGGTCAAGATTCAAGTTTAAAAAAGTTACTGATGAACTAAGAACATGTAGATTTTTCACTTTGCTGATAGACTTGACCACCAAGCCAATTTCAAATACTCAAATCTTCAAATCAGGTTACACAAACTTTGATTTAACACCTTTTAGCCCTAAACATGCATATACTCTAGGTATTTCCAAAATCTTAGGTCAAAAACAGTCAAAACAAGTGAGTTATAGCACAATCTTTAATTTGAGGTTACAAAGCTGAAAACTTGCAGGTTTTAGCACACAACCAAGTGAATAGCAGATTCCAACAATAAACAACACTTTCCAACAACACAATAACAACTTATGATCTCAAACAGGTTAACCCAAACACCCCTTATCTTTTTTAAATCAAGATTAAACAATTATAAGTGTATTCCAAGGTTACCCAAGCCCAATCAAACCCAATAATAGATGTATTATGCAGTATCAAGCAAGATAAAGCCACAAATTCAACAAGAACACAACCAATGCACCAAATCACCAAAAATAAAGTATTTAAGCAGATTTTAGGTAAAAAGGTTCAAACCTCATGGATGTACATGCACACCCATGAATTTTGAGCTTATGTGCTAGAAAGAACAAGCACAAGCTTCCACAAACAACCCTGCTAAGATTCAACAAGGATAGAACAGATAAATCCAAATCAGAAAGTGACCACTTGGAAAATAAACTTGATTAATGCAACCTTGTTCCCACACTTGATTATCCCCAAGTTATAAGCCTCACAACACCTTGATATCATAATATCAGGATGCTATGATCCACTTATAGCCCAAGAATTCCAAGGTTTAAACCAAGACTTAGCAAAATATCAAATTTTGATCCTTTGTGCAATTTCTTGCACAAGGTTTAAAGACACGTTTTAAGATTCAAGATTTGTTAACATATGACATAAACAAATAGATAGAAAGAGTGACACTTGACTTTTCTTCACAAAATTCAAACACTTTTCATTAAACAATGAACAAGGATTTACAGAAATGTGAACTAGGAAAAATTCAAGAGCAGGGCTCAAAGTGAACCCTAATGCCTTTATATAGACTACAAACTAATACTAAGAAGCTAAAAAACATAAACCCTAAAGCTGTAGAAGTCCCATTTTGCCCTTGAGAATTTTGAATATATTGAAGATCATGTGACTTTCTTTGGCAGGTTGTGTGAGTTGGAAAGGGTGAAATAGCATCTAAAGGATTCAAACAAGCTTAGAATGTAAGCAGAAATCTTGTGCGTTGGATGGCTAGCATAGTTTTGGCAGTTTCTTCCCAAGTGTAGCAGGGGAATCTCTTGTGGGGCTGTTGAGTGATGTGTCAAGGTTTATGAGGGTTGGGTTATGATTAAGGCACCATTAATCATTAATATGGAGATTTATAGGGTTTAATTACAAGTGATTATGAAATCCCTAATTATGTTCTTGAGATGAATAGGAGTGGTTTTGATCTAGATTAATATTTGAAATTATGTTAGGCGCGTGTTTTAGCTTAATATGTAATTAAGCTAACGGTTTAGGGTGAGTGGGAAGTGACGTGGGAGAAGGGAGGGTTGTGATTGGTGGAAAGTGTGAGTGGGTGAGATGGCATGAGCTGGTTGGTCTAGGTAACTTTGGTTGTCTGCCAAATTCAACCCCTCAATTCTTTAACTCCTTTCACTTGCTATTTAAACAGCCAAAACTTGATTTCCTTTGTTATACAAGTTTCATTTTTCACACTTTTGCCCCAAATACTTCTCCAAAGTATTTTTAGGGGTATTTCTTGCCAATTCTTGATTCTTGAAGGGCTGATTTGGCATTTTCTTCATAGATAACGGTCTTGACTTGTATGGTTGACTTCTTGGAGGACTGAAATTGACAAGGCATGATTTATGAGGGACTATTTTTGCCTATTCTTCAAAGTTAAGGGCCCTTTTTGTAAATTTGACAAACTTTAAGGACCAAACTTGTAATTATGAATATACAAGGGTTTAAAGTGTCAATTCTTCAATATTGGAGGACCCTTCTTGCATAATCTTCAAATCTTCAAGGGTTTTTCTTGGAAAATCTTCATTAGTGTTTGGTTCATTGTACGGCTTCGTTTCTCGTGTTCGTTTTTGCATGTTTCTTGTGATCTTTTGTCATTTTCTCAATATCAGTACCTAAAATACACAAGTAACAAACACAAGCATATATTTGGCATTTTTCATGATATTTTATGCATTAAAAGCCCGTTTTGTACGATGAGACTATCTATAAAAGCAGTCTCATCACTCCCCCATACTAAACCATTGTCGTGCCCTCACGCAATGTTAGAATAAAGTATCGTACCACCTCCAAATTTCATTTTTATTCACTTTTATTGAATTATAAACTAGGTACACTATGCTACTACTTGCCTTTTGGACATAATGTATGATTTTCATCGCAAAATGGGACGTTTAGATTCATAGACTAAGAACACTTGAATGCTTCGTTAGAAATAATTTTATCGTCCTCGATTTTCACCCCAATTCCATTCTAAGCGTGCAACGAGATCGTTGTCATTATAAGTTAGTAATGCTAACACTACTCATATGCCCTAATCACGTACTTATCCTCCCATTTTCCTAAGTTGTACCTCTTATATTTTATTTTGTCTTGAATGTTTCACGAGGATACATTGTTTGACTTATGCGATAATAGAGATTTAGGTCTAAAAATAGAGTCCTAACGGTGTAACCAAGACCATCGAATTAATAACCCCTCCTAATAGACAACGATGTCAAAAAATTAAGTCAACAAGAAGGATCGATTAACACGGTTTTATAACGATTTTGAACATGAGACTTATTATCAAGACTTTTATACGCCCCCTAACGAAAGAGCCTTATTATCATAGGTTTACCTCCATCTTTTATTCAACTTCGCCATGAAGCATTTATTATGACTTCGGTCTTGCCTTGCCTTTTATTATCCTCCTCATCGGTGGTTTTATTATGGCCAAAGACGTATATCCTCACGCTAAAAGCGAATTTTGGATCTTTAAAGCTTCAAAGATTAAGGCTTGATTCACTTTTAATTTTGCATAGATTTTTCGGCCTTGTGAGCTTCAAATAGTTTGCTTGATTTAGGTGAGCACTTGAAATCTTATTATTGGGTGAAGCTTTCAATTATTCGGGTTGCCAATACTTCAAAAACGTTACGCTGGCGATGCCTTAATGTCTTCCCAATTTAATTACATGGAAGCTACTAGAAAAGACTAGAAACCAACAATCAAGACAAAACCGCTAAGTCAATATTTATTAAGCAAAAAATATTTACAAGCGAGGGAAGAATAAGCAAACAACGAGAACACATGAGTTTTTGAAAGAATACGAGTACTCTACGTTTAGCATAGTAACTTATAATTAACTCTATCATTTCTCATCCTCATTTAAGAGACTTAGCCTAATATAAAGTTAAGGAATCAAAGGTAAGTGCTCAACACACACGGTCGAGTCAAAAATTACTCTTATTCTCGCCATCAGAAAATCTACATTCGTGTCTTCAAACACTTACAAAATATGAGAAAAATTTTAAAATTTGGCCATTTTTAGCCTTATTTTGCAACAAAACGATAAACAAAAAGATAAAATTTGGAAAGCGTGAAGGTTTGGCAAGGCAAGTATCTATTCACCCCCCATACTAAAGTTAAACATTATCCTCAATTTTTCGCGTCTAAGGGTCGGAAACCCCCATACTAGAGACGTAGTTGAATGCTTAATCTAGTATGGAAAGGGTGTAACCGTTAAATTTAAAGCCGTTTGTAAAGTGTGATATATACCTAAGGTTAGAACATAAAAGGATATATAATGGATATTGAGAAATTCTTCAAAGCAAACGATCGAGTGCTCCCATAAAACGAACACGAGAGGCTCCAATCGTAAAGATAATGATCATCTAAAATCCACAATTCACAAATAATCACGGAACAAAGGTTGGAAGGGCACAAATCCCCACATGTTACTACATTAGAAAGCGATAATATATACATAGGATAAGCATGGGACTCCCCCACGAGGCACCTCGCTTTTGATTACCGAGTCATGAGCTCGACTCGATCCCCTCAATACTAATTATCATTGGGGATGGTGATTTGGTCGAGGTAGTTCAAGGATGGAACTTCCCCGCCAAAGTAGTGCTTCAACCTATGTCCATTCACCTTGAAATTGGGGCCATCATTTTGAGCTAGCTCGATGGTCCTATAAAGAAAAACTTGAGTCACGGTGAATGGACCGGACCAACGGGATTTCAACTTACCGGAAAAGATTTTCAAACGAGAGTTAAAAAGCAAGACTTGATCCCCAATGTTAAAAACCCGGTTTTTAATTTTTGAATCATGAAACTTTTTAGTCTTTTCTTTATAAATCAATGAATTTTCATAAGCAATGTCCCTTAATTCATCAAATTCATTTAATTTTATTTTCTGGTGTTTTCTAGTGGTCTCCATATCATCATTACAATGCTTAAGGGCCCAATAAGCTTTGTGTTCGAGTTCAATTGGCAAGTGACAATTCTTCCCATACACAAGCTTATAGGGAGTGCACCCGATGGGCGTCTTATGAGCGGTCCTAAAGGCCCATAAAGCACCGTCCAACTTATCCGACCAAGATTGTCAGTTTTCGCCAGTAGATCTCTTCAAGATCCTCTTCAAGACTCGGTTTGAAACCTCGACTTGCCCACTCGTTTGTGGGTGATAAGCCGTAGAAAGACGATGTGTAACCCCTATTTCCTTAGGACCCTTTCGAATTGGTCGTTACAAAAATAGGTTCCACGATCGCTTATGATCGCACGAGGGGTTCCTAACCGAGAAAACAAGCTTTTCAAAAACTTGACTACCACACGAGCATCGTTGGTGGGCAAAGCCTTAGCTTCCACCCACTTAGACAGGTAGTCAACGGAGACAAGGATGTACTTATTACCACGGTATGATGGGAACGGCTCCATAAAGTCAATGCCCCAAACGTCAAAGATCTCACACACTTGGATGATATTTTGTGGCATTTCATCTTTTTGTGAGGCTTTTCCTTTCATTGGCATGAGTTACACGACTTCACAAGTGCATGTGCATCTCGGTAAATAGTAGGCCAAAAGAAACCGGAATCAAAAACCTTCTTAGCCGTGAGATTAGCACCGTGGTGACCACCCGTGGGTCCCTTGTGACAAGCTCTGAGGATGTTAGAAGCTTTGGTGCCAAAGACACAACGTCGAATGATTTGATCCGCACAAGTTCGAAACAAGTAAGGGTCGTTCCAAAAATAGAACTTGACGTCACGAAAGAATTTTCGTTTTTCTTGAGTCGTCATACGCTTGATGACGAAGTTGCGCCCATGGTAATTTATGATGTCCGCAAACCATGGGGTAGAAGAATCAAGCTTAGAATTCACTACACCAAGTGTCTCGAGCGGAAATGTTTCGGTGATTTCCTTGGGCTCGTAAACACTTTGGTGAGGATCTTCCAAACGAGAAAGATGATCGGCCGCTAGATTCTCGGCTCCTTTTTTGTCAACGATTTTGCGATCAATTTCTTGAAGGAGTAGAATCCAAGGAAGTAATCTTGGCTTTGCATCTTGTTTAGCCATATGATACTTGATAGCCGAATGATCTGTATACACTATGCATTTAGTCAAGACAAGATAAGGTCGGAAATTCTCAAATGCATACACCACGGCAAGGAACTCCTTATCCGTTGTAGTGTATTTTAGTTGAGCCTCGGTCATCGTCTTGCTTGCATAGTGAATAGGCAAGAAGTGCTTATCATGACGTTGCCCCAATACGGCCCCAATAGCGTAGTCACTAGCATCACACATGAGCTCAAAGGGGAGGTTCCAATTGGGAGAAACAAGAATGGGAGCTTCGGTAAGTTTCCTCTTATGGATTTCAAAGGCTCGTACACAATCTTCGTCAAAGATAAAACGTGCATCTTGTTCAAGGAGATGTGTAATAGGTCGAGAGATTTTTGAAAAATCCTTGATGAATCGACGATAAAAGCCCACTTGGCCTATGAAACTCCTAACTCCCTTAACGGTTTTGGGATGAGGTAATTTGGCGATGACGTCTACCTTAACTTGATCTACCTCAATCCCCGCTTTCTAAACCTTGTGAAATAAGACGATTCCACTTTTAACCATAAAATGACATTTTTCCCAATTAAGCACAAGGTTGGTTTCCTCACAACGTTTCAACATTCTCTTAAGATTCGACAAACACGAAGTGAACGAATTACCAAACACGGAAAAGTCATCCATGAAGACTTCCATCGTCTTCTCGATCATGTCATGAAAAATAGCCATCATGCACCTTTAAAAGGTTCCCGGTGCATTGCAAAGTCCGAATGGCATTCTACGATAGGCAAACGTTCCATATGGACACGTAAACGTAGTTTTTTCTTGATCACGAGGATCGATGGGAATTTGGAAGTAACCGTAAAAACCATCTAAAAAGCAATAGAAATCGTTTCCCGCAAGACGCTCCAACATTTTGTCCATGAAGGGAAATGGAAAATGGTCTTTTCGAGTGGTGTCATTCAACTTACGATAGTCAATGCACACTCTCCATCCGGTCACGAGTCTAGTGGGAATTAACTCGTTGGCGTTATTTGGCACAACGGTCATTCCTCCCTTTTTAGGGACACAATGAATAGGACTCACCCAAGGCTATCGGAAATAGGGTAAATCATTCCCGCTTCAAGGAGTTTTAGGACTTCCTTTTTAATGACGTCGTGAATTTTGGGGTTCACCCTCCTTTGACATTGGATTGCGGGTTTGTAATCCTCCTCCATTAAGATTTTGTGGGTACAAAATTTGGGATCGATCCCCTTAATGTCGGATAAATTCCACGCAATTTCCCCTTTGTGATCCTTTAGAACATCGACAAGTGCGGTTTTTTCATCATCCGAAAGATCTTTCGCAATAATAACCGACAACTTGTCGTCCTACTCCAAAAATACATATTCAAGGTAAGGAGGTAAATCTTTCAACTCGAGGATAGGTGGTTCCTCAATTGAAGATTTGGGCTCGATACTCATAACCTCCTCGGGTGGAGGAAATGGAAAATCGGTAAGAAAATCCTTGATAATCGAGAAGTCCTCATCATTGTCGAGGTCTTCGTCGCAAGTACATGGAACATAGAATTCTTCCAACGTAAAACCACCACCTTCAAATGGAGTGAAGGTTGGTGTCGAGTTATCAAGAATGGGATCTAACATAATGGGATTGCCATTATTTTAATCATCACCAAAACCTAGACTTCTTGTGAAAATTCCTCGCAAACAACGTCGATCATATCAACGAGGTTTACGGTTGCAATGGAATAAACATGAGAAATTGGAGAATTTTGAGTTGCGTTTATAACAAGTTCCTCGTCGTTGAAACGTAAGGTGATCTTTCTAGCATGCACATCAATTAAAGCCATAGACGTATCTAAAAACGAATGACCTAAAATGAGAGGAACTTGAGGATCCGTGGGAATATCTACAACAATAAAGTCTACCGGATAATAGAACTTTCCCACTTTCACAAAAACGTCTTCCGCCAATCCACATGCGGGAATCGTGGAATAGTCGGCCAACTCGGTAGACATTAGTGAAGGAGTAAAATTAGGGAGATTGAGCGACTTAAAGATTGCAAGTGGCATCAAGTTAATACTAGCACCGAGATCAGCCAAGTCATAGCATTTTTCCATATCTTGGATTGCACAAGGAATCAAGAATTTACTGGGATCACCGACTTTTTGAGGTATGCGGTTAAGATAAACCGAGGAACAACTAGAAAATTGTTGCAATTTCTCCTTGTTGTTCAACATACTCTTAAAGTTAGCGGCAAATCGAGGCATCATGACCAAAGCATCGGCAAAACTCACATTAAAATGAACGTCACGAAACATTTTCATAAAAAGCTCAAATTGGTAATTGTCGCGCTCTTGACGTTTCTCCTTTCTATGTCTCGATGGATAGGGAAAAGGTGGTGTGGGTGGAGGTAGGCATAGCCTTTGGAATCTCGGGTCCCAAATGTAGTAATGGGTCAACCGTAGGTGTGGCATGAGCGGTACTTCGTGGGATTGGGACATGCTCCTTTTCGACCACCACCTCGGGTACTTCCTCAATTGCATCCTCCGTAGGAGCAATTGGTTGAGGAGTCGGTTCCTTTAGTGTCTTACCACTACGTGTGGTAATCACTTTCATCTCTCCCTTAGGGTTCGATATGGTGTTGCTAGGAAGACTACTCGAAGACGGTTTGCACATTATAGCCTCAAACATAGATGAAATTTTATCCTAAAACATGGATTGCCTCTTCTCGGCCTTAATCATCTCTTGTTTTATTTCATGTTGCCCTTGTTCCATTTTTTGTTGGTTTTGTTGTAACCTAGTTACATTCCCTTCCATTTTGTTTGTATGGATTTTAAGCTCATTTGCTAACTCGTTTTTCAACTCCTTCTTCAAGTCGTTCTTAAACTCGGATCTTAGGCTAATGATTTCTCTTTGAATGTTGTCAAACCTAGCATCGTTTCCATTAGCGTATTCAACAAATTCATTTGGAAGATATTTCAAAGTTTGTAAACCCTTGTTGTTGTTTTGTAACTCATTGTTTTGATTTTTGTTTGAAACTTGATTATTAGCCCCTTGATTCCCATAATTTCCTTTGTAATTGTTTTTAAAACCAACTTGATTGTTTCTATAGTTTTTAGCATTTTGATTGGGAGCAAAACCCGGTGGAGTCAATTGATTAGAGCGGGTAACTTGACCGTTTTGGTTGTAAGTTCCCGTAGCCGCGTAGGCACTCGAAGTGTTACCACTGTTGAATGCACTCGGAGAAATCATGACCTCCACCACAATACATACATGAAACCTCAACCGCTTTAGCCGCATCGGGAGCACTTTTTTCTCCAACTTTGAATTCAATAAAAGTCCATTAAGCTTATCAAAGATTTTGTTTTCCAAGTTCGCCTCAATTTGGCAAGCATCGATGGTATTAGACAAAGAAGGTGAAGCCGAAGATGAAGCCTTACGAACACTCGATGTGTTACGAGGACTATACACCTTAGATATATTCTCAATTATCAACAACGCTTCCTCAACCGTTTTACACAAAAACTACCACCCGCGGCGGCATTTAGATAATCCCTTTCATGATCATTCAAACCATTGTAAAACGTGTCAATTTGATGCAAGTCGGAAAAACCGTGATAAGGAGACTCATGTAACATTTCCTTAAACCTATTCCAAGCCGTTGAAAAACTCTCATTAAATTCTTGTGAAAATTTTGAAATCTCGTTTTTCAAATGCGTAGTCTTAGAGGGCGGAAAAATTGGTTCACAAACTTAGAAACGAGATCCTTCCACGTCAATATATAATTGCGTGGCTCTTTCTCCAACTAAATTTTTGCGGGGCCCGCTAAGGAATACGGAAAAAGCATCATCTTAATCGAATCATTAGCAACATCCTTAAATTTGCAAGTGGCGGTAAGACGATTGAATTGGCGGATATGGTTGTGCGGGTTGTCCTTTTCATCACCATGGAATTTGTTGTTTTGGATCATCGACAACAAACCCGTTTTCACTTCAAAATTCTCCGCAAGGATAGTAGGAATCACAATAGCCTCTCCATAACCCTCGGTGGGTGCTTGAAGTAACTCCATCATAGTACGATTAGCCATGGTGACTTCTCTTACGATAGGTTCGTCAATAAGATACTCCTCACTATAAAGATTAGGAGTAGGTGTTGACTCCTTTCGGTTTTTTCGTTTACGTGCACGTCTTGCTTGGTTACGAGTTTGCATAAACGTCACGTACAACATGGGGATGAGCAAAGAAGATTCTTTTTGGTGTTTTTAATTTTTCCAATTTTTTGTGGTTTTTGATTGTTTTTACTTTTTTTGGATTTTGTGATTGTAATAAGTAGACAAAAATCTACAAATCTCCTACTTAATCAAATCTCTTGATTAAAGAAGCCTCAAAGAATGAAAACGATCACGTGAAGTGAACGCCTTCGATGACTTTAGAACGTTGGTGGAACACCAAAACGTTCAAGAGGGTTTAATCAAATGAAACCAAGAAAATATATATGATATGTAGATAATACTTTGGTTGGCAAACCCTCGATTAGCCCTTTTTATCTAAACACGCACAAGCAAGCGGGGAAACGAGGCGGCGCGAAGCACTTAAGAGCCTTTTTCCTTAGGGTATATTTTATAATACCCGCCTTATACCCACCTTATAGTTTGTGTTTTTCAAAATTAAGCTTCACGATAGTATTTATCTATTTTGCCTTTGATTTCTTGTTTGAGATTCGAATATAATGATTGAGTAATGACCTCCCAATCAAGGTTGTGTTTTCACACTTTGGGAGTACTTGTGAATTTATTGTTCTACGTATACAATATAGTAATAATATTCACACAAAAAACCAAAACCGATAATACGTATTAGTAGAGTGCTACTAATACAAATACTATTTATGGTTAGTATTAAAACAACAATTTCCAAATAAAAACACAACACACCTTTCCGACAATGGCGCTAAAATTGATGTAGTATTTTTACCACTCTTTAGGAAAAGAGAGCAAAATAGGGAAAGTATTAAGTGTCGGTTTAGGAAAACCAAACACTAATGACCAATGAAGTTCAAGTTCGTTTCCCAAGGAGGCTAGTTTGTTCTGTAGAGAGATGATTCACTTTTGTGACTATAATTTATAAAGAAAGAAAATAGAAAAGAGATTAGAAGAGAATGACGGTTACGATTATGGATTAAAACTAAGACGAAAAGTCGTACACGTAAAACCGTAAAAGGTGACAAAATTAAAAATTTACCCTAAAAATTCCTAGAAAATTGCAATAAATCCTAAAAATTGTAGTTAGAGTTTACAAAAAATCAAAAATCACTCAAACCTTTTATTTAATTAAATAATTATTTTTTAATGCTAATTAAAGCCCAAAAAATGAATTTAATTAACAAAAAGCCCAAAATGAGATTTTTTTCTCTTGTAAACCTCTAAAATACCTTAACTAAATTTATAACTATTTTTGAAAATTTTAAAATTAATTAAAACTATGTAAAATGATTAAAAACTATTAAAACTTAATATAATTCTAAAAATTAATCTAATGACAATAAAAATATTCTAAAAATTTAAAAATTCCTAACTTAATGTAATTGAACTAAGGAAAATGAATAACTTTGAAAATCTAAGTTTTAGTTTTTAATAATAAAATAATAATAAAAATCCAAAATTTATAAAAAATTCTAAAAAATTGCAAACTAGCCTATTTTACCCTAAATAATACAAAAATGAAGTTGAAATTATAAAATACCCCTATTGGGCCTAGAAATGGGCTAAAAGTCCAAACAGACCCCTTAATGGGCTCAAATAGGCCGAATAAGAAAAATGTTGTCCAAATAAGCCCAAAAGCTCCTATCTGACTTAAAATTTGATTTTAAGAACAAAACTCTGAAGCCCCAAAAGCTGAAAATGTGTTTAAGCTAGCTTATTTCAAAGCAACTTATTCTTAATGGGCTTTTTGGCCCATTAAGCTATAAGCTGATGCCATAAGCTCAAATTTGACACACAAGCTTCTTTTGAGTTACTTAAGAGATCTGTAAAAAGAACGTTTGAAAAAGCACAAGAAATAAGCATGAATAAGCTAAAAGCCATCTTCACAAAACGACAAAATAGTCGTTTTCGAGTTCTAGACCACCTCAAGTGCTGATTCAAGTTTCAAAAGCTTTTAAATGACTTAATTAAGCAGAATAATCAAAAAGTTTTCAAATAAGAACAAGCAATAAGCCAGAATAAGAAAATAAGCACTTGTTTAAAAGTCAACTTAATGAGTTTTCTAGTAAAAACTCAAAGTCAAAGTTTAATAAGCTCCGGATCAAATAAATGGGTCAAATGAGGAAGATCTATCACAAAAAATAAGTTGTTGCAAGTCTGGATAAGCCAATCTAGCTTATGAATAAGCTGAATGACAAATTACACTAGTAGGGGCTAGTTGAGCAGTGGGAACTTTTCCCACTGCTTGACTTTCTTGACTTTTTGTCTTTAGTGACTTTTTTGTGGATTCAAGTTAAGCAAAGGCACCCAAATGATCAGTTAATCATAAGGAGTCAATATCAATCACAAAAACACAATTACAAACAACCAATCAGTCCAGTTAATTCAGTTTATCACCTGATCTCACACAGACATGAACAATAAGCAGATTTCACTCAATAAGCAGTTTTAGCAAAAATCAGCCAGTCAAATTGCACCAAAAGCATACACAAGCTATAATAAATTCAAATGAACAAATCTAAACAGGTATCACGCATTGGTTCAAGGTATAGGTCAAGATTCAAGCTTAAAAAAGTTACTGATGAACTAAGAACCTGCAGATTTTTCACTTTACTGATATACTTGACCACCAAGCCAATTTCAAACACTCAAATCTTCAAATCAGGTTACACAAACTTTGATTTAACACCTTTTAGCTCTAAACATGCATATACTCTAGGTATTCCCAAAATCTTAGGTCAAAAACAGTCAAAACAAGTGAGTTATAGCAGAATCTTTAATTTGAGGTTACAAAGCTGAAAACTTGCAGGTTTTAGCACACAACCAAGTGAATAGCATATTCCAACAATAAACAACACTTTCCAACAACACAATAACAACTTATGATCTCAAACGGGTTAACCCAAACACCCCTATCTTTTTTAAATCAAGATTAAACAAGTATAAGTGTATTCCAAGGTTACCTAAGCCCAATCAAACACAATAATAGATGCATTGTGCAGTATCAATCATGATAAAGCCACAAATTCAACAAGAACACAAGCAATGCACCAAATCACCAAAAATCAAGTATTTAAGCAGATTTTGGGTAAAAAGGTTCAAACCTCATGGATGTACATCCAGACCTACGAATTTTGAGCTTATGTGCTAGCAAGAACAAGCACAAGCTTCCACAAACAACCCTGCTAAGATTCAACAAGGTTAGAACAGATAAATCAAAATCAGAAAGTGACCAGTTGGAAAATAAACTTGATTAATGCAACCTTGTTCCCACACTTGATTATCCCCAAGTTATAAGCCTCACAACACCTTGATATCACAATATCAGGATGCTATGATCCACTTATAGCCCAAGAATTCCAAGGTTTAAACCAAGACTTAGCAAAATATAAAATTTTAATCCTTTGTGCAATTTCTTGCACAAGGTTTAAAAACACGTTTTAAGGTTCAAGATTAGTTAACATATGACATAAATAAACTAATATAAAGATTGGCACTTGACTTTTCTTCACAAAATTCAAACACTTTTCATTAAACAATGAACAAGGATTTACAGAAATGTGAAGTAGGAAAAATTCAAGAGCAGGGCTCAAAGTGAAACCCTAATGCCTTTATATAGGCTACAAACTAATGCTAAGAAGCTAAAAAAAGTAAACCCTAAAGTTGTAGAAGTCTCATTTTGCCCTTGAGAATTTTGAATATCTTGAAGATCATGTGACTTTCTTTGGCAGGTTGTGTGAGTTGGCAAGGGTGAAATAACATCCAAAGGCTTCAAACAAGCTTAGAATGTAAGCAGAAATCTTGGGCGTTGGATGGCTGGCATAGTTTTGGCAGTTTCTTCCCAAGTGTAGCAGGGGAATCTCTTGTGGGGCTACTAAGTGATGTGGCAAGATTTATGAGGGTTGGGTTATGATTAAGGTACCATTAATCATTAATCTGGAAATTTATAGGGTTTAATTACAAGTGATTATGAAATCCCGAATTGTGTTCTTGAGATGAATAGGAGTGGTTTTGATCTAGATTAATATTTGAAATTATGTTAGGCGCGTGTTTTAGCTTAATATTTAATTAAGCTAACGGTTTAGGGTGAGTGGGAAGTGACGTGGGAGAAGGGACGGTTGTGATTGGTGGAAAGTGTGAGTGAGGTGAGGTGGCATGAGTTGGTTGGTCTAGGTAACTTTGGCTGTCTGCCAAATAAAACCCCTCAATTCTTTAACTCCTTTCACTTGCTATTTAAATAGCCAAAACTTGATTTCCTTTGTTATACAAGTTTCATTTTTCACACTTTTGCCCCAAATACTTTTCCAAAGTATTTTTAGGGGTATTTCTTGCTAATTCTTGATTCTTGAAGGGTTGATTTGGCATTTTCTTCATAGATAATGTCTTGACTTGTATGGTTGACTTCTTGGAGGACTGAAATTGACAAGTCATGATTTATAAGGGACCATTTTTGCCAATTCTTCAAAGTTAAGGGTCCTTTTTGTAAATTGGACAAACTTCAAGCCCCAAACTTGTAATTATGAATATACAAGGGTTTAAAGTGTCAATTCTTCAATATTGGAGGACCCTTCTTGCAAAATCTTCAAATCTTCAAGGGTTTTTCTTGGAAAATCTTCATTAGGGCTTGGTTCATTGTGCGACGTCGTTTCCCGTGTTCGTTTTTGCATGTTTCTTGTGATCTTTTGTCATTTTCTCAATATCCGTACCCTAAAATACACAAGTAACAAACACAAGCATATATTTGGCATTTTTCATGATATTTTATGCATTTAAAGCCCGTTTTGTACGATGAGACTATGTATAAAAGCCGTCTCGTCAATCATCTCTTGTTCTCCATATTGTAAAATTTCAAAAATGTAAGAATAATGGATACTTAGCCTATTAAATCAAAGTCTTGGGTTTTCAAGTCATCTATAGGATCTTGCATCTTCTTATACCTTTTTAAGTTTTAGAATTTGCGTTTTAAAGTTCCCTTGATAAACGATTTTCTAGGATCAATTATAGGAACTTGCGAAAAGTTCTCGTTCTTAAACCCGTATGAGTTATGACTTTCGCGTTTTAAAGTTCCCTATATAAAAGTCTAGCAAAACTTGATTTAAATATGTTAAGGAAAAATATAAGGTAAAAACCGAGTCGAGTCAAAAACTATTTTTATTTTCACCAACGGAAAGCCTACATTTGTGTCAAAAGCACTTATTTTCTTTATTAAAACTTAAAATAACACTAAAAATTTTAAAATTTTTATGAAAAACAAGAAAAACGATTACGTCTAGACACGACAAAAGCAATTGCAAGCGATTATATCGATTGACTCCCCCATGCTAAAACCAAACATTGTCCTTAATGTTTCTTAGCTCAAGAGTAACACCCCCTTGCTAAAACACGAAGAGTCTAATGCAAAATCCTAACATGGAAAGAGCACGCAAATCTATAAGCCATTTATTAATTATGCCTCAAGATAAAACTTTAGTCGATAAAAATCAAAGGATAGACAGTGTGCCCCTTTTGACAATCAAATAATGGAAGATCAAGTGGACCGGCAAAAACCAAACACGAGAGTCTTTAATGATTAGGGTCATACCTAAGATTTACAGCACAACAAAACACGAGCACGAGCTTGAAAGATCAAGCCTTATTAGTTTTAGAAAATAGAAAGAAGATAGAATGTACGAGACTCCCCCACAAGGCACCTCGTTTTTGTTAACGTGAGTCATACGCTCGACTCGATCCCCGCATTCATTGGTCCTTAGGGAAAATGGTGAAAACCGGCATATTGGAATAAAATCCAACACAAAGCACGATGCCGGGATCAAAGATCTCATCCTCGTTGTCGGATGACAAACAAAAGGATAAAACTCTAACATAAATCTCTAACAAGAGATGGTAGTCACAAATCACGATATGGATAAAGCATGCTCCCCGAGATAAACTCGCACCAAAATTATTGAAAATTATTTCAATTATTGCATCGGTGAAAGGCCGAGATTTCCCTAAATCAATGATTCCAGGGTCGAATACCTCGTCCTCGGGAGAGAAAGGAATAGACAACACGGTGTCGTCCCCCATGCTAATCCAAGATCATATAAAGCACATGGTAATGGTGTGGTAAAAGTATCAACAATAGTGGTATCAATTTGCATGACTTTGTTGACCTTATCACTCTTATGAATGTGAACAAATGGGTCATGGTACTCAAAATGAGTCGCATGAAAAACCCGCACATTAAGATCAAAGCGAATGGGAAAGATAATTGGAGTAAAGGTAATTTCTCCCTCCGGATCAACATTATCATAATCATAAATCGGGTGATCAAACCAAGGATTTTCATCATCGTCATTAGACTCTTCCTCAAATTCTGAAGGAATGTCTATGGAAAGTAACTTATCAAACTCCTTAATGAAGAGCTCATCATCACAAAGGTTGTGAGATGTAGTAAGTATGATCTCTCAAAATCCTTTTGAAACAATGGATTATTGTTCATTGAAGCTTCAAAGAGAGGATTTGAGTATGTCACAAAAGTGTCATCAATCTTGTCATCACAAGAAATATCCGACAAAGTATCAAGTGTGTCACACTCGGATACAAGATCATCATTCTCATTAGAAGGAAATTCATCGGAGAATTCCTCGAGAATGGTAGGTAAAACATGAGAATCACGCTCGATTTTGAAATCGGTAACATCTTCACTTCCCCGTGGAAGTGGATCAACAAGTTCATCGACGAACTTATCGAATGAATAGTCACTAACCTCAGTCGGTGTGAAGTTAGGAATCAAAGGCTCTTCAAATGAATATTGTGTCTTGGTATCATCAATTTGGTCCTTCGAAGAGAATGAAAGTGAGTCCATTTTCAATGATTTTTCAATTAAAGCAATATCTCTCTCGGTTTCAAAATTCTCACAATCAAACTCACTAGTATCAAATGGTGCTCTAAGATAATCATCAATTTCCTTTTCAATCTTATAACTATCATCCTCGTGTGGAGTAAGTGGAGATGAGATAATATTACAACATGATTCAACAAAACAAGTATCTTTCTTTGAAATTAACTTTTCTTCTTAACAAAATGAGGGTTCCATAGTTGGCAAATCACTTTTTGTAACAGAGAGATTCCTTGTTTGTGTTACTTTGAATAGGTTTAACAAGTTTCACACTTTCCACTTTCTTAGAAACAAATCTTGGAATTTTTTCCGGTTTGAAAATAATATGTTTATCCCCATAAAACAATTTAATCTCCTCTTTCCTCATATCAACTTGAACATGAGCCGTGCACAAAATGGTCGTCCTAAAATGATAGGCACACGAGGATTGGTCTCATAATCAACCATTGCAAAATCGGCTAGGTAAATGAACTCTCCCACTTTAACAATGATATTTTCCGCTATACCAACTGGATGGCTGGTGGTACCATTAGCAAGCCCAATGATCATTCGAGTGGTACTAAGTGGTTCATATTCAAGTGTCTTCCAAAAGTCTAAGGGCATTACGTTAATGCTAGCTCCTAGATCGGCTAGAGCTTTGCATTCCCCAAGCTTATTAAAAACGCAGGGTATCAAGAATTGACCCGGATCTTTATATTTCTCGGGAAAGAAATCAAAGAAAACCGAGGAACTAATCACATTTATAATATCCTTGGTAACATCAAGAAAACTTTAGGTAGAATATAAAGCTCAAGCACTCTTTCTACATTATCATCATCATAAGCGGTGATAGCCTTAAGCTCTCCCCTCAGGTTTGGAATGGTATTGCTAGGTAAGCAACCCGAAGAAGATGATGGTTTAGACATAAATCCCTCAAACATCAAAAGCAATTTGTTTTGACCTTGTTCCAAACTTTGTTGCATACGATTTTGAGTTTACTCTAATCTTTGCGTAAAACGGTTTTGGTTTTGCTCTAGTCTTTGTTGATTAAGCTCAATCTTGTTATTTTGCCCCTTAATCGTATTTTGAAACTCATTTTTCAAAGTTGCCATTTTTCCTTGAATATTGTTTTGAAAAGCTTTCCAATTTGCCTCATTCGTTTTGATGTAGCTTGACAAATTACTTTGGTTATTGCTTTGAAAACCTTGATTGTTTTGATTAGCATTAAACCCATTTCCTTGATTAAAATTCCCTTGGTTACCACGTTTAAAATTATTCCCATTGTTTCCATTGTTGTACATATTTTGAACCGGTGGAAAACCCGGTGGAGCAACATGATTTTGACGAGGAACTTGACCGTTAGGGCCATAAGTTCCCGTCGTGGCAAAAGCACTAGCTTGATCAAACCCCGTGGTTGAACAAGAATAATTAGGATGTGCTCCACCACATGATACACAAAAACTCTCAACCATATTAATCGATCCATAAGAATTCTTCCTAAGCTCATTCAAAATTGTGTCAATCTTAGAGTCCAATCTAGCAATCTCGGTATTAGATGAATTAACATTGGAAACAACCGGTGTATTTCGTGAATATTGCACTCTAGACTTATTCTCAATTATACCCTACGCGTCTCTCGGAGTTTTTCTTAAAAGATTACCACCCGTGGCGGCATTTAAAGAATCTTGTTCAACCATATTAAGTCCATTATAAAAAGTATTGATTTGATGCAATTCCGAGAAACCTGGTGTGGACATTGTCTTAACAAATCTTTAAACCATTCCCACGCAACCCCAAACGATTCATGCACTTTTTGGTCAAATCTAGTGATCTCGTTCTTAAAGTGTGTTGTTTTGGATGGTGGAAAGAAGTAATTCATGAACTTAGACACTAAATCATCACATGTCAAAATCAAACCCGGTGGTTCTTTCTCATACCAAATCTTAGCGTTACCCTCGAGCGAGTACGGAAAAAGCATGAGCTTAATCGCGTCATTCGGCACATTTCTAAACTTGAGAGTCGAGGTAATACGAAGAAAATTCCGAATGTGAGAATGCGGGTTATCGGTCTCATTGCCACGAAATTGGTCGACACGAATGAGCGATAAAAGAACCGTCTTAATCTCAAAATGATCCGCCAAAATAGCCGGCACAACGATTGCTTCCCCATACCCTTCTTTGGGTGCACGGATCAATTCCTCCATTGTTCGGTTATCAACCATCACTACAACAATAGGTGGAATCTCGGGTTCCACTATTCGTTGTTGATGATTTCTATTTCTACGAGGAATATTTTCAAGCCTATTTAAATCAATCAAGATTCGAGAAGATCGTGATTGCATAAACCAAAGTGATGAGAATTTTAGACGGTTTAAGAAAAGAAATTAGACAAGAAGAATACTATTTTTGGTATTTTTCATTTGGTATTGCTCAATCAAAAAGATTGATAAAAAACAAGTAATAAGGATAATTACTATGGAAGTAATCTACCCTCGGTCGACATTGAAACGATAGGTGAAAACCTAAACGTCTCGAGGTTCAATAAGTAAACCACAAAAATAAGATTTAATACTACTTGAGTCGGCAAACCAATAATCGGTCGTTCCTCTCAATATACGCACAAGCAAGCGGGGAAGCGAGGTGGCACAAAGCACTTAAAAACCTTTTTCCTTAGACGGCCATTTATAGCTCGTTGCCTTATACCCACCTTATAGTTTGTATAAATCGAGTTCAAAATTTTTATTAGTATTTATCTATTTTGCCTTTTTTTTTTGTTCTGGATTCGAATACAATAGCTAGGTGATGAAATTCTAACTAAGGTCTTATTTGGTAGTAGGTAATTTATTGTTCTACGTAATATAATATAGTAATCACAAAAAACACAAAAAACGATACATACTATATATAATAGAAAAATAACAAACTTTCCGAGGACGGAAAGGGTCTTCAAATCAACGATCAATAAATCTTCACAAGACGAATCGTACACTAGATCCCCGGCAGCGGCGCCAAAATTTTTGATGTTTCGTGGAATGTATATTAATTAGATACGTTATAGGGTAAACTTAGAAAATTACCTTTAGGAAAAAGTAATAGACTAAATTCACCAAAGACGGATTTAATTAAACACGTTGATGAATCAAGTTCGTTGTACACGAAGATCGGGTGAATTTGAGACGCTTTGTTTCGATTTGGACAATTTATTCAAATGGGTATCGGTTTTTAAACTAAAATTACTCCTACAAATTTTACCTAAGTGCATGAATCGTTCCCCATTTTTATATTTTCTAAAGACAATTATAAAAAATTTGAAACTATTTAATATTTAAACTATTTAAGAAATCTATAAAAATCTTATCTATTTAAATAGAATTACTTTTACACTATTAAAAACTTTATTAAAACGAATTAAACTAATTTAAAACTATTTAAGATTTTTACTTCTAATTAAATCTATTTAATATTTAACTAAAACTTTTAAATAATTAAAATCTATTTTTAAAATCAATTTTTATTGAAAACCTAAACTAATTAAAATTTATATTATTAAAAAAACTAATTTATCTAAAAACTAATTTTAAACTCAAATATTAAATAAACTAATTTTTACTAACTAATTAAATTAATAAATTAATAAAACATTTTTTTATATTTGTTTTTATTTATTTATTTACTTATTTTTTTAAACTTTATAAAAGTAAAATTTAATAAAACTAATATTTAAAATTTACTAAAAATGAAAAACTTGTATTTAAATTTCTAACAAAAACTGACAGCCTAATTAATAAACATATATTAATGACCTAAGCTATAATTATACCAAAAAGAAAGCCTATATGAAATAGCAAACATGTTTGGCCTTCACCCTTGAGGTCAAGGGTTCGATTCCCATGGGGTATTTATTTTTGATGAATTAATTTTTGGACAACTGAATCCAAATGGGAGTCACAGTAATGACTCGTATGTGGTGATAATTCCTTTTGACTGATAAAAACAGTTAAACACTAGCAGATCAATTGAATCTGCTAGTCTTTGGAACTCAACAAAACAAAATATGAGCAAGCTACACTATGAATAAATCAGCAAATATTAGACTAATATCAGCTCACAAAGGACAGGTAAATGCATAATTCAGATTACAAAACTTATTGATTAACTCATTTGAAAACAAAATTCCAGCAGATTTAAACAACAAATCAGATTGAATTCAATCAGAAACTTTGCATACAGAAACTCTCCTATGATCAAATTAAATAGTAATCCTTATGAGTTTAGGTTAATAACCAGTTTTAAACAGCAAAGTAAAACTTTATCAGCAAGCTTATGAGACTAACGAAAACTCAATATAACATCAAATTAGCAGATACACAACTCAGATTCTACAATAAATCAATATTACATCAGTTGAAGACCATTTTAAAACAGTTAACTAAGATTTAAATGAAAACTCAGATTCAAACCACCTTTATTAAAACAGTTTCATTAACAGGCAAGTGAATCAATCCTTCTCATAAGTCAGATTAAAACTTAATTCTTAACAGATTACTCACTCGAAATAAGATAAAAAAAACCTTCTAAGCAAAACAGATATATCACTACAAAATCAGATCCTAAAAGTAACAGCTAAAATCTAACACCAAGGTAAACCAATGAATCAATCAGGCTCACTAAAACAATTCATCAGTGAATATCCAACAGATCATGTAAAAACAAATACATCTTAAATATAAATAACAAGAATATTAAAAAGGTAACAAACCTATAGTAGAATCCTTTGAGACGATGTGCAGCGCTAAGCTGACATAAAACTAGAATCAGAACCACCTTTCGCCACCACCATTCACCATACTAACATCAAGCAATATTCGAACCATATTTTATACACTTTCCAGTAGGGAAAGTCTTTCCAAAATTTTACTCTGATTAATTGACTAAATCTATTTATTAGCTTAAATAAACTAACATCAACATTATTATAATAAAATAGATTGAAGAATTAAATTGTAAAATTCAATTTAAGTAGAAAAATAAGGCACATATTTAATTAAACGCAATAAATTTTTATTAATAACCAATTAAGATTACAATACTGAAGAAAAGAAAGATTACAAATTAACCTAAATCTATTTAAGCATAATAACTTTAAGTAAACACTTGGATAATAAAAATTACATATTTTGGGGGTTTTTATAGGCTAACCCCAAATCCTCTTGGGTGAGTTTGTTGAAGAGCATCTCGAATCACAGCCTTTGATTTCTTCATTCTATTTTTAATCTTGATCTAACGGTGGAAAAGCAATCTCCTCTCCCTCGGATCGCCAACGTGGCTGGATGTCTTGCTAGTTGTGCTTTTTCCAAGCTGAGGTGTCATTCTCTTATAGGTGGATTGGTGGGGAATGATGTGGCTTGACCAATCAAAACAAGGCATGGAGCCACGTCAACAAAATAGGGGCATGTTCAAGCTCCGAATTAATTGGGATTTAATTAAGGGGCTGTGTGATACACGCGCCCTTAATCAATAAAAAGCCCCAAAAATTACTGATTTTAGGGTTTGGGTGAATAGTATTTTTACAGGTTTATTTGGGTGAAGAAAGTGAGAGAGAGAAGGTAAAACTTCGTTTGTAACGAAGTGATATTAAACTTGTGTGTTTATTTGGGTGGTGGGCGAATGTGTGAAAAAGTGAGTTAATAAACTTTGACCAAGAATAAGAGTAACCGTTCCTTAAGTAAATAACCATCATGGGTTATTGAAGCCCATTATTCGTCCATCTCTACTTGTAAATTGTATAACATGGGCTTGTAGCCCATTAGACTTCAATCCGTGACATAGTTGGGCCTTGGATGGACTTTTGATTACAAAATGGATAGCTTGCTTAACTAATGGGCTTTTTAGCCCATTAGTCCAAATGTGGCACCCACAAGCCCAATTAACCTTATTCAAGATTAAATCCACTAAAATCGAGCTTGAATTTTGCTTTGATTATCTTTTCTTGAAACTCGTGCCGTTTTTGCCGGTTTTCACGAACTTCGGTACCTACACACATCAAACGACAAACAAACTAATACAAGGCAATATTTATACATTTAATGCATATATTCATTGTTTATTGATATAATTGATATGAGTATTTTAGCTCATATCAAATACCAATTAGTAAAATGATCACAGATTCACCATATTAGAATAAATTGACAAGGTTGGACCTAATTGATGAGAACATCATATGATAAGATCAAATGGTTCTTGTATGCAAGTGTTGGTTGCCTCGTCATGTCTAAAGTCATCTCTTGACACCACATGTACGATTGGTATTATTGTCTTGACACCAATTTGTGAACTTGGCACATTCGGCATCAAAGATTCTGAATGCTTGACAATTGCTCCCCCTCAATTGTTGACCCCATTTTCTATTGAAAGAGTTGTAGTCGTCTTTTGAGTAGTCGCATCGTCGAGTATGTAGATACCAATTATAGAGTGTTATGGTTGTAGAGATGATAACTTCATAAAAACAAGATTTCTCTTGTTTTAACAAATAAATGCACTGATGCGTACATATATCCGTGTTAGATTGTGTTATAACGTAAACACAATCCCTTACATGGTTATAAAGTAAACCATGCCCGAGAAAATTAATTCTCGTTGAGAGCAAACGTTTTCATAAGAAATCCATGACATTAATATGAAAAGCGGGTTGCAGTCAGAAATAAATACAAGCCATATAGGCATGTTTTATGAAATATTTACAACTTTCGTAAGAACTCTATTTATGGCGCCATGTCAATATTAATCGATATTTCTAAGGCCGTAAATATGATCGTAACAAAAGACATGCCTTTGAAAAATAAAGTAAAAATATTTTTGGATTTTTCCAAATTTTTCAATTTTTATGGTTTTTATATAGTTTTATATTTTGGTATTTTAATTTTATGGATAAAAATATAAACAATATATACAGATGATCACCAAGGATAAGGAGAATAGTTTACCACCACTATTCTTTCGCTTCATCTGCCAGTTCCTTAAGAGTCTCAGGCGAGAAAGTTCTCAAACCTAGCTTGTCGGCCAAAATTCCATTCGAGCGCGATCTAAAACCTTCGTGTATATATCCGCCAATTGATACTTAGATCGGAAAAAGTAAAGATCGACCACTCTATTTTCCACTTGCTCCTTGATGAAGTTGTAGCGAATGTCAATATGCTTCAACCGAGAGAATTGAACATTGTTGCAGCATAAGGCAATTGCACTTTCGTTGTCACAGTACATCGGAATTTTGTTGAAACCTAGACCATAGTCGGTTAATTGCAATCTCATCCATAGAATTTGAGCACAACAACCAGACATAGCTATGTATTGTGCTTCCGTACTTGAAATTGCAGCGCTTTTCTGCCTTTTCGATGCCCAACTGATTAGTCGATCTCCTAGTAGTTGCAAAGTTCCACTTGTGCTACGCCGTGTATCTTGACAACCCGCGTAATCCGCATCTGCATATGCCGTTAGTGAAATCGAAGAGTCCTTCGAATACAACAGTCCCCGATTAATGGTTTCTTTAAGATACCGAATGATCCGTTTAACAGTTGCTAAGTGTAACTCAGTAGGACTAGTTTGATATCGAGCACACATACATATAGCAAATTGAAGGTCGGGTCGACTAGCTGTAATATACAGAACGGTACAGATCAATCCCCGATAAAGTGTCGGATCAACAACAATCCCATGTGGATCTGCATCTAGCTTAGTTCGTTCCACCATTGGAGTATCCAAGGGGTCGCAAGATTCCATCTTATACTTCTTAAGCGATTCAAGGCATACTTGGATTGATTGATAAAGATGCCTCTAGGACTCTGAGATATCTGAAGTCCTAAGAAGAATGATACCTTGACCATCATTGACATCTTAAACTTGGAAGACATGAGTGTCTCAAACTCATCAGGTAAGAGTTGGGTCGAGGCAGCAAATATAATATCATCAACATATATTTGTACCATAATCATATCTTTACCTCGTTTCTGAATAAACAACGTTAGATCCACCTTGCCTTTAGCGAAGCCTTGTGTAATGAGGAATTATGACAATAGATCATACCATGCGCGTGGAGCTTCCTTCAACCCATAGAGAGCCTTCTTAAGCTTGTACACGTGATTAGGATATTTAGGGTTCACAAAACCATCCGGTTGTTTAACATAGACCTCTTCCTTGATTTTACCAATAAGAAATGCCGTCTTCACATCCATCTGATAGACTATCATATTCATGTGGGCTACATAAGCAAGGAATAGTCTAATAGCTTCTAAACGGGCAACAGGTGCAAAGGATTCCATAAAGTTGATGCCCAATAATTGCTTGTATCCACGAGCTACTAGTCGAGCTTTGTTCTTCAATATTCTGCCTAACTCGTCGAGTTTCACCTTGTAAACCCATTTCAAAGTGAGTAACTGCACTTGATCCAGGCATGGGACAAGTTCCCATACTTCAAGACGTACAAATTCATTAAGTTCTTCTTGCATGGCTTCTATCCAACAAGATTGGGTAAATGCTTGTTGCGGCGTCTTAGGTTCAACTTCATTGAGAAAAGCATCAACATGACAAAACATTGCACTTTCGTGTAAATGAATTCGTGTGGATACCGGACGATTAGGGTCACCAATAATAGAATCTATAGGATGATCCTTTGTCCACTTGTTGTCATGTTCATGAATTCGTACACCAAAGAATGGAAATTCACGCATTTGAGCGAATTCTAAGTCGTGATCATCATCATCCTCTTCATCATCAATAGGCATGAAATGGGTAGTTGATTCGGGTGTTGGTTGAGAATTACTCGTTGACGGTATATCTTGACCAATTGTAGGTGTAGACATATCTGATTATGCTTCGGTTGCTGGAGTGACAACTTCGTTGACCAGAGCTATTACTTCAGGTTCTGGAGCAACAATACTTAGAGGAGTAAAGAATTCATCAAAGAAAGTTTGAAACAACGTATCCCATTCATTCCTAGAAGGTGGTGTAAATGATGATGAAGAAGGGTTGTTTGAGACAAGACGAGAGCTAATGTTACTGGGTCCCATTTCATGAAGTACGGGTTCAGAGCTGCTTTGCTCAGAAGCCATTACCGTCAGTTCATCAAAATCAACATTCATAGTTTCGAGCATCTTACGAGAATTACGATTGTAGATTCGGTATGCCTTCTTTGTGGGTGCATAACCAATGAAAATACCAATATCAGCCTTTGGTTGATGTTTTCCCAAATTGTGACCATAATTATTAGGATAGCAAAGAGAACCAAATACATGAAGATATGATAAATCTTGTACTTTTCCATGGAGAAGCTCATAATGTGTTTTACCATGGCGTTTTCGAATTAGTGACCGATTTTGGGTGAAAACTGATGTAGATACTACTTCTGCCCATAAAAACAATGGATCCTTTGCGTAAATTAACATCGTTCGAGCAGCTTCCATGAGTGTGCGATTTTGCCTTTCAACGATACCATTTTGTTGTGGAGTGCGAGTAACGGATGTTTCATGAGATATGTCAACTTCTTCATAATAATTACGCAAGATTTAATTCACAAATTCGCTTCCATTATCTGTACGAATACGTCGGATAGTAGTGTTGAGACGCACTTGAATCATCTTGAGAAATCCGATGATGAATTTAGGTACCTAATTTTTTGTTGTGAGAAATTTCACCCATTTAAACCGAGATTAATCATAGACAATGACGAGGATGTACTTTTTGCCACTAAGACTTTCAACACGCATTGGCCCACAAAGATCCATATGCAACAAATAAATTTTCTCTTGGTTGGTGTCTTCAGTCTTGGGTTTGTATGATTTCTTGGTGCTCTTCCCCATTATACACATAGAATACAAATGATTCTTGTGAAATGTAAGTTTAGGAAGACCACGAACAAGTTCGTTTTTTGCCATATCATTAATAGCGTCAAAGTTAAGATGAGATAACCGTCGATGCCATAACCATGACTTAGTCTTTGATGCTTTAGAGAGAAGACATATGGGAGAAGCGACCATCATGTCTTGTACAGACAAACTATACAAACTCTTCCCTCGAGTACCTTTCATCAAATCAACCCTTTCCAAATTAAAAATGAAGCAGGTATGCTCTCGAAAAGCAACTTCTAGGTTTGCATCACATAATTGTCCCACAGAAAATAAATTGTGACCAAGACCTTCCACATAATACACTATTGAAATTATAACATTCCCAATATGATATTAACCGTAACCCATTATCTTTTCAATATGATCATTTCCAAATCGAACCGTACCAAGAAACTTGCTGACGAAATTTCTGAGCTGAGAGCGATCTCCGTTCATATGCTTGGAGAAACCAGAGTCCAAATACCAGAGAACAATTTGGACCACCTGTTTTCATTAACAACAGTAGACAATGCATTGGAAACTGTTGGTTCCAGAGTGTTAGCAGATACAAATATAAAACTATCAGAATTGCTAACATTTGTGTTATCCTTAGATTTCCTGCGTTTTCTAATGTGAGTTTTACCATTAACAGGTTTTATTGTTCCAACTTTCGGAGGTTTTGGAGTATTAGCGGGCACTATAGTGGGAGTAGACCTATTTAAAGGGCACTTGTTTCCTATAGTAGTGTCGGTGTTCCTAGTTAAAGGACACACTTGTGTTTTGGTAGCTTTGGTACTCCTAGTTAAAGGGCACGCTTTCTTCGCTTTAGTGGGAGTTATCCTAGTTAAAGGGCACGCATTTCCTACTATAGTGAAAGTTCTACCAGTGGGGTGCCACATCCAACCAACTTGGGTTAACACTTTCCCAGTTGGTTTCCATTCTAATCCATTTTTTCGGGCATTCATCTCGTTCACATTCTCAATAAGGCTAGAATCATGACAACTATAAAACATACATTCATTGCAATTCCAACATTTCAAATTAGAATTCACAGTAGGCTTAGAACGCTGAACAACCGCAGAACCTTTAGGTTTATCTACATGATTCTTTTTATTCAAAACAGAAATAACATTCCTAGGATAGGCTTCTACTTTCTTCTTCACTTGAATACTAGAGGGGGCAAGATCCTATCATTCTTCGTGTTTTTATTAAGCTTAGATCTTTGAGCCTTAGTAGTGGTGTTTACTCCTGTATAAGGCAACACAGGAATATTAGAAGCAAGTTTTGATTTTGCCTTATCTTTAGTGACAAATGTTTGAGATGATTTAGTCGTAGGGCCCTTGTTAAGTGGTGGGACGACGATGAGGTTCCTTTTGATTGCAGGACGATGCTGAGACAGTGGCTGCGTTATCCATAACATTCTTACCTTTTAGGGTACGAAGTGTTTCCTTTAACTCAGTCAAAGCCAAATTTTTATCACAAATTTGTTCCTTAAAATCTGATATTTCCACCGACTTTCGAATCAGTCGTTCAATCAATGATTGATTCTGTGCAGTGGTATTAGCACATGGGGGCTTTACTGAATCGAAGAGTTGTATATTTTTCTATTTTAAGTTATCAACTTTGGACAAAATCTTGGAAACTCAATTATCTAGATCAAGTTTAATATTCTCAGCGGCCTCAAGTACGTTCACACAGTTAATCTCCTCAGATTTCTCTATGTCTATCGGCAAAGATTTGGCAACCTTGTCACTTGGCTGACACTGTTTTGATTGTAAATCCAATTGAAAATTATTTTGAAAATTTTCATCATCTATATTAACACCTTCGAATGACGTTTCAAAAAGCTCTTGAATAAATTGTTGTTTACATTCAAGTTAAATGCAATGTTTTTGAATCTCATCAAAACATTTTGAAAGCGAAGAATAAGAATCTTGAAGCTTTAAAAATTCAACGTCAGATTTGTGACAAGTACTATCTACCACATTATCCACAGATTCAACATTATGCACAATAGAATCATTATCAACACTATTAATCATACAGACGGAAACAATATTAAGCGACATCACTTGCTTTAGAAGCTGGTCATTTTGGCGTGAAATTCGTTCTATTTCAAGTAAATTGTTTTCATAAGCATCATCCATTTCATTAAAAACACGTCTAACTTCTTCTATTTCCAAAAGCAAATACTGATCAATATTGCCAAGACAAGCTTTAATATTGTTTACAAATGGAAAAATTTCATCTCGAAACGCAGCTCTTGTGTACTCAAAATTCCATTCACCTTCCGTTATGGCCGTAGCCGTCATACGTTCCGTAATGACCTTGTCAAAATCGGCAAAGTGTTGGTGCACCGCATTTAAGCTATCTGACACCTTACTTACTAGTGGAATTAACTTAGTTAAATCCTTTTTGACAAGTGTAGGAGACGTACTAGGAAGGTTTTCCGTTGACAAACTTTGGGGCACAAAAGCTGATAATTGAGCTAATTCCTTTTGTAAGCGAATACGGGTCTTTTTAGTAAATTGATCTTTATTATGCTTATCATAATCAAGCTTATGGAACTTTGAAAGCATTTTAGATCGTTTCTTCTGCAAGTGACATTGTCTCCTCAATACTACAAACATAAGGTGCTTCTTTCGATTTGCCAATTAGGGTCACATTATAAAGACAAGGAATATATTCCTGAGCTTGTTTTGCATAACCAGGATTAGGTGGTAAATCTTGAAGACGCTTAAGTTCGAGTTTTTAAACGATTTAGTTGAAAGATGAACCTTTTCTGTGGAAGCATATTGTTTTAAAAGGTGTTGTTCCTTGAATTTAAGAAGTTTGGTAGCATTAATTTCTGATTAAAATTTTTTAGACTCGTGATGCGTGGTGTTGGTAACAAGTTTTAAATTTATAAACACGAATTACCGGATTGACTAAAAACGCACGGGCAAGTATAACCCTTTCGTTTGTGTATAGCTTTTATGTGGTAATATCGACATCGTTCACGGGGAGTTGGAAAACCTATGATTATTCTAAAATGAAACTATAATCGTTGATTGTAGCAATTATTGACAAACAACAATAAGTAAAAATGATGAGATAAATAATATGATTAAAGGTACACTTGGTAAAGACTAGTTTGAGCATTCGTAATGGTATGATTGTGATGACACGTTAACATTTGTGATTATGATAATTAGATGGATAATCCAATCTATTGTTTTCAAAAGCTTTAATCTTCGTCAAGACCTTGGTTAAAGAAAACAAGCATTAGACTCAATCACTCAATTCAAGACTTAATCCAATTTCAGCACATTCGATTCACGGTCGTTTCACAAATTTTTTAACACTTATAATTATGTTTCTTGATAATCAAAACTTCTTAAGAAATGATCAATACAAAAGATAGCCAATCATAGACAAACCGGCTACGACTTGTTGATGGTAAATAACCCTTTCTACCTATGAAATCTTTACCAACAAATTAAGTTTTGATAACAATTGTCACATGAAACATACATATCAATGGATCATAGGAAAGCTTGACATTGAATTAAACATAAATCACAATCACCACCATCACTTCATACTACAAACATCATCCTACCAAGTGTAGAATGAAACTTAGCTACTCATAACAAATGATGAAATAAACTCAGAAATAAAAGTATTATAAGTCATAATCAAGAGTCTTACAAAGTGGAAAAATGTTACTAATGATTAGGGTAATGATCCCTAAGAGTTTCGTGATGATAACTTTGCTTATTGGACTCAAAAATTGTAATGACCCGAACTTGACGTCATTATTTTATCCTAACTTTGTAACGGATTTTGAATTCCTAAGTAATGGTAAGTATTGGATTGTTTGACGGCTTACGTTGAAACCGGTGATTGAGCCTTTATTTGATGCTTTGACAAATGGAATTTATCCGATAAATAATCGAGAAGACGACGAATGCCATATTTTAGCCGTGAGAGCTATTATTTCTACTTTCATTATTTTTCCACTTATGGTTGTATTTGGTTGAAAACGAGTCGAAAGCGTTTTCTTATAATTCGTTATGCATTAATTTAATTATCGGGCTCGAGATTTAATTATAATGACTCTTAGTTGGTAAAAACCGAGCCGAAGCTCTTTTGTCTTGGTTCGTACCCGTGGCGCAACACTAAACCAAACACACCTTTATTTTATTTTTATGAATTGTCTAGCAAAACTTGTTGCCAAACACCCCTTTTATTCTCACTACTAGCACTACTTAAATAAAACATACACTTATCATATTTTGAGAAAAAAAAATAGCTGTTAGTCTTTCTTCCTCTCTGGTTCGACACAGCAACAACAACCATCATCACTAACATCAATTTTTCTTCACCAAATCACAATTAAATCATCCAAAATCATTCAACTATCATCCCTAAACAAATCCCACCATCAATTTAGCATGATTCATGTGTTTTAGAAAAATCAAAGTTTTCAAGAAATCATCAATGGTGGTGTAATCCGAATTTTATGCTTGGGATATATTAAGGGTTGATAAATATTGCTAAATCAAGTGGGTATTATAAAAATCAAAATTTTTGATCCTCTATTGGTGTTGGATATAGCCGGGTGCAACCAAGAACCTACTAGGTTACTTGATTTTGATCATCTTGATATTTGTAAGTTTTTGTTAGTCTTTTGCTTATTTTTTTTTAATACATTGGGTCAATTATGTATGTGCATGTACTTTGATCATGTTTAAGAATCCATAGGAATGAATATATGTTAGTGTTTTGAAGTTCTTGATGATTCTAGTTGATTGGTGTTGATGTTAGGATAGTTTGGTTGTGTTGAAATTGATTTTAGCGATGAGAATTGTTGATTTGAGGGGTTGAGAGATACCTAAATTTGGGCAGAAAGTTTTAGATTATTTCGGTAAATTGAAAGTGTTCTAAAATGATTTTCAGTTTTGGAATATGTTAGGCATCGTCCATACGAACGTTTCGATGTATGGCACGACTCTTAGCTCTCAAAAATGAAGTTTTGGCGTCTAATTGAAAGTTGTAAAAGTTAAAAATCAGATTTTACATTATAGAATAAATTAACTGCTGTGCAGAATCTGCAGGGGCAAAATCGTCCATTTCTGGTCCGTTTCAGGGTACGAGTAAAACTGTGAAGTTGTTTAAAATGTCATTTTACGTCTACCGCGAGGAAAGTGGTCTTGAAACTGAACATTTAGGGGTCTTCTAGATAATTTAAAACCTGCGTTTTTCTAAAAATCGTCGTTTTTAACAGATCTGATGCGAGTGGTAAATCTGTCATTTCTGGTCCGTTTCAGTGTTCGAGTAAAACTGTGAAATTGTTTAAAATGTCATTTTACGTCTACCGCGAGGAAAGTGGTCTTGAAACTGGACATTTACGGGTCTTCTAGCTAATTTAAAACCTGCGTTTTTCTAAAAATCGTCGTTTTCGACAGATCTGATGCGAGGGGTAAATCTGTCATTTGTAGTCCGTTTCAGTGTTCGAGTAAAACTGTGAAGTTGTTTAAAATGTCATTTTACGTCTACCGCGAGGAAAGTGGTCTTGAAACTGGACATTTAGGGGTCTGCTAGCTAATTTAAAACCTGTGTTTTTCTAAAAATCGTCGTTTTTGACAGATCTGATGCGAGGGGTAAATCTATCATTTCTGTTCCGTTTCAGTGTTCGAGTAAAACTGTGAAGTTGTTTAAAATGTCATTTTACGTCTACCACGAGGAAAGTGGTCTTGAAACTGAACATTTAGGGGTCTTCTAGCTAATTTAAAACCTGCGTTTTTTCTAAAAATCGTCGTTTTTGACAGATCTGATGCGAGGGGTAAATCGGTCATTTTTGGTCCGTTTCGGCCTTCGGCCGAAACACGAAAGTTGTTTAGAATGTTGTTTTACCATTATCGCGCGGGAATCAGACCTGAAAACGAGTAGCAATGGGTTAAAACTTAAAAGTAAAATCTGAAATTTTAACGTCAAAATTGTAATTTCGCGCAAAACTTGCAAGGGCATTTTGGTCCGTTTTTGTTGAGTTTCAGGTCTCGGGTATAACTAGAAAATTGTTCGAAATGTCGTTTTGCATCAAAATGCTTCAGTCTTTAATCATGAAAATGTCGTTCAGTTGGTCAATTAATCGGGTCAGACCTGAAGGTCAAAGACGACTAGAAAAGTTAAAGTTGGCGAGAAAGTCAAAGTTGGCCAGAAAGTCAAAGTTGTCAAATTTTTCTAAGTATGCATTTTTATTAGATTTTTGGATATGGATTCTTAAGCATTGGTTTGTAATACATGTTAATACTTATATATACAAGTGTAAAATATCATTTTCCGTGTTATATTAATTTGAATGTGAAATTAAGTACACGCAACTATTATAGGTCGCGGTTGATACGTCGGCATTCGTCTCCTCGTCTCGAAGAACGTCTTGTTGGTACTTCTTATAAAGGTAAGTCTATAGCCTCGCTTTATACTATCTTGTAAATGATTTTTAAACCCGCGAGGGGGAATACATGCTTGTTTTTATAAAAGGAGCACAAGTTGTTTTTGGTATGCGGGACCCGAATATGATGATAAATGCCTAAGTACCATTGTCTTATGAAGTCCCTGAATTTCATGTGCTGTTAATTACCTTACGAGGTAAACGCTAATACATATGGTAGATCTATTTGAGTTTGACAAACCTTATCCTAGGGTATGTATCCTTGCGAGCACCTGAAAGGGATATTATGTATAAGAGGTCGCTGGTATATGACAATATTACCTTTCAGTAGGGGCGCCGTAAGTGAGACGGTTTGACGTGTTGGTTAAGGTTCAGTAGCATGAGCTTAAGGCATTTATCGATATATATATATATATATATATATATGACTTATCTGTGTGATAAGCTTGAGATGATTAAAAATTCTTGTGTTCAAATGATGATTTGTAAAACCTATAGACTTGCTCAACCTTTGTGTTGATGATTTTTAGCATGTATTTCAGGTAATCAAGATGGATAGCAGCGGAGCATGCAAGGAGGAAGTTGGTGCTTACTTGTCTAAACTTTGTTTATTTTTTTTCATCCTTTTTAAATAAATAAATGACTTTTTAAAGTCTTTGATGAATGTATTGTGATGTATCGGTAACGGTTTTTGGGACCAACGCTACTCTGATTTTATATATATAGGGATGGGAAACTTTTTGGACAAGATTGTATAATATTTTTAACGTCTCATTTGAGGTCGTTTTCTAAGATTGTGTGTGATGTGCTATGAGTAGCGCCCCAAAGTGGTATTCCGCTGCGTGGTAATTTGGGGGTGTTACAAAATGGTAATCAGAGCCACAAGTTATAGAGAACTAGGTCGATTTTGAAAAACCTAAACTATAACTTTGGTGTGTTCTAAAAAGTTTTAAGCACGCAACTACTCCGCATGGCTCCGGTAAGGCTATTCTTGTATTACTTTATGATTGATTGTCATTATGTGAACCTATGTGTATGTAGCAATGGTAGTATGTATATGTATGAATATACTATTGTATTTAAAGGCATTGCACGCGAAGCAATGTTCTTTGAATGATTGTCGTACATTTTATAATACGGTTTATATCGGATTTGGTTTCACTGTCAATCATCAATCTTGGTGATTATGTATTATCTAAATACGAGTGTGAAACTTGTTTGATATTTTAGTATGTAAATATGGTTTCGTAACCTATCGCATATCGACTTGTTTAAGTTCGATTGTTATCATCGTATCGTGATGTGCCACTTTTGGACATCTCCTTTCGAAACGAAATTGATAAATGCGATGTTCGTATTTTCGTTACTACTTATGATTTTGAAGAATCATTTATCCGAGGCGATGTCTCCTACGTAATGCGACATTTGACTTGATTTTATATGAATACGTTATTTGACGAAAAGGAGGATGCCAATGTTGGACTTAAGATATATATATCCTAATCAAATATATATAGTTTGGGTACAACAAAGATATGCTCGTAGTAGTCATTCGGTTGAGTGACTTAATGCCTTGTATCTAAATGGAATGGGACATTTAGATATATAGATTTTAACTCGTCCAACTAAGAGTTGTTTAAGGTTGTCTTATTTAAATGGATTAGGACATTTGAATAAGAAAATTTTAAACTACTGGACCTTAGATTTTCGTGTTTCCTTATTCAAATGGAATTGGACGTTTGAATACGGAAATCATGATATAAGTTTATTGACACCTTGTATTTACTATGGTATTTTGATACGATATCGTGTTGAGAGGTAGTAATACTTGAGTAGGTTGACTTATAATCGTTTTGTTGAAATGGATTGGGACGCCTTTTCATTTGAACAAGAAAGTTATAAGTTCCCGAACCATAAATTTATAAACTCTTGTATACATGAAAGGGGGCGCCTTTTGATGTAGACAAGGAGTTATAAATGAGTGGGCCCAAGTATGTCTGGCTCGATTTGTAGATGTTTGGTGTGCGTACGTCTTCCTTCGAATCGTGTTTCGTTGATATTAATCGTTCAGTGTCGTCGTCATTATGATTATCGTCGATTATCATCTATGTACGAGTAACCCTTTGGACTTCTCTCGAGTTATGATTTATTTCGATGGACCATTTTTAATGTGTCTCGATGATAGCAAACTTTATAAGCAGATTGTTAAGAACCGTTAACCATTTCGAGAATAGGCGACTTGTTTAAGTGTCACCAGGATTTATGCGTGTATTTGTGGATTGATTGAGGATCAAGTTATCAGCGGCAACTTATCGTGGATGCGAAGATCTTGTAATTTTACTTACTATTATCAAAGGGTTCATTTAAGGTTTACTTGATGGTCAACGGTGGGAATCTGTATTTGATGTTTATGTTCGACCTTTTCTTTTTATGTACTTATGTGGTATGTGATCTAGTTAAATGATCGTAAGTTGTGAGAACTTGAGACGACATTGTCCAATGACGTCCGATCATGGATAACACGTACCATGTAATATCTTTTTGATATTCAACGGCGATGTTTATTGAGACTCTAATGTGCGTGAGCAGAATTGAGATGGTGTCTTTGTATTATCTTTTGAGTAAGGATCCGCGTGTGAGCACCCTCTGATGACGAAATGTTTTTCTTGGCAGTTCTTTTTGATGTGTGTCCATGGCTATCCGGCCAATGGATATCCTTCAATTTGAAACCTTCCTTTTGACTGGACTTACCCGAAAATCCTGTCATCTATTCTTGTCGTCGAATAAGCTTCGTGCAATTCATAAGATTTTCATGTGTCGAGCTTGAAGGAGTGATTGGTGGATAAGGATTTATTCATCCTTTTTGGTGAGATACAACTTGACGATAAGTTGTGTTTTGTAAGAAGAACCAGTGGAGATCGTGGATCAAGGTTCAAGTAGGATCGTGAGAGTTTCTTTAGAAGAAAGTTCCCTTATCTTTCCTAGTGGTACGCAATACGAGCATGAGGTGAGTCGAGCGCCGGGACGTCGCTCCCTTAAGGAGGTGAGAATGTAATGACCCGAACTTGACGTCATTATTTTATCCTAACTTTGTAACGGATTTTGAATTCCTAAGTAATGGTAAGTATTGGATTGTTTGACGGCTTACGTTGAAACCGGTGATTGAGCCTTTATTGATGCTTTGACGAATGGAATTTATCCGATAAATAATCGAGAAGACGACGAATGCCATATTTTAGCCGTGAGAGCTATTATTTCTATTTTCATTATTTTTCGACTTATGGTCGTATTTGGTTGAAAACGAGTCGAAAGCGTTTTCTTATAATTCGTTATGCATTAATTTAATTATCGGGCTCGAGATTTAATTATAATGACTGTTAGTTGGTAAAAACCGAGCCGAAGCTCTTTTGTCTTGGTTCGTACCCGTGGCGCAACACTAAACCAAACACACCTTTATTTATTTTTATGAATTGTCTAGCAAAACTTGTTGCCAAACACCCCTTTTATTCTCACTACTAGCACTACTTAAATAAAACATACACTTACCATATTTTGAGAAAAAAAAAATAGTTGTTAGTCTTTCTTCCTCTCTGGTTCGACACAGCAACAACAACCATCATCACTAACATCAATTTTTCTTCACCAAATCACAATTAAATCATCCAAAATCATTTAACTATCATCCCTAAACAAATCCCACCATCAATTTAACATGATTCATGTGTTGAGAAAAATCAAAGTTTTCAAGAAATCATCAATGGTGGTGTAATCCGAATTTTATGCTTGGGATATATTATGGGTTGATAAATATTGCTAAATCAAGTGGGTATTATAAAAATCAAAATTTTTGATCCTCTATTGGTGTTGGATATAGCCGGGTGCAACCAAGAACCTACTAGGGTTACTTGATTTTGATCATCTTGATATTTGTAAGTTTTTGTTAGTCTTTTGCTTATTTTTTTTAATATATTGGGTCAATTATGTATGTGCCTGTACTTTGATCATGTTTAAGAATCCATATGAATGAATATATGTTAGTGTTTTGAAGTTCTTGATGATTCTAGTTGATTGATGTTGATGTTAGGATAGTTTGGTTGTGTTGAAATTGATTTTAGCGATGAGAATTATTGATTTGAGGGGTTGAGAGATACCTAAATTTGGGCAGAAAGTTTTTGATTATTTCGGTAAATTGAAAGTGTTCTAAAATGATTTTCAGTTTTGGAATATGTTAGGCGTCGTCCATACGAACGTTTCGATGTATGGCACGACTCTTAGCTCTCAAAAATGAAGTTTTGGCGTCTAATTGAAAGTTGTAAAAGTTAAAAATCAGATTTTACATTATAGAATAAATTAACTGCTGTGCAGAATCTGCAGGGGCAAAATCGTCCATTTCTGGTCAGTTTCAGGGTACGAGTAAAACTGTGAAGTTTTTTAAAATGTCATTTTACGTCTACCTCGGGGAAAGTGGTCTTGAAACTGAACATTTAGGGGTCTTCTAGCTAATTTAAAACTTGCGTTTTTCTAAAAATCGTCGTTTTTTACAGATCTGATGCAAGGGGTAAATCTGTAATTTCTGCTCCGTTTCAGTGTTCGAGTAAAACTGTGAAGTTGTTTAAAATGTCATTTTACGTCTACCGCGAAGAAAGTGGTCTTGAAACTGGACATTTAGGGGTCTTCTAGCTAATTTAAAACCTGCGTTTTTCTAAAAATCGTCGTTTTTGACAGATCTGATGCGAGGGGTAAATCTGTCATTTCTGGTCCGTTTCAGTGTTCGAGTAAAACTGTGAAGTTGTTTAAAATGTCATTTTACGTCTACCGCGAGGAAAGTGGTCTTGAAACTGGACATTTAGGGGTCTTCTAGCTAATTTAAAACCTGCGTTTATCTAAAAATCGTCGTTTTTGACAGATCTGATGCGAGGGGTAAATCTGTCATTTCTGGTCCGTTTCAGTGTTCGAGTAAATCTGTGAAGTTGTTTAAAATGTCATTTTACGTCTTCCGCGAGGAAAGTGGTCTTGAAACTGAACATTTAGGGGTCTTCTAGCTAATTTAAAACCTGCGTTTTTTCTAAATATCGTCGTTTTTGACAGATCTGATGCGAGGGGTAAATCGGTCATTTTTGGTCCGTTTCGGCCTTCGGCCGAAACACGAAAGTTGTTTAGAATGTGGTTTTACCTTTACCGCTCAGGAATCAGACCTGAAAACGAGTAGCAATGGGGTAAAACTTAAAAGTAAAATCTGAAATTTTAACCTTAAAATTGTAACTTCGCGCAAAACTTGCAAGGGCATTTTGGTCCGTTTTTGTTGAGTTTCAGGTCTCGGGTATAACTAGAAAATTGTTCGAAATGTCGTTTTGCATCAAAATGCTTCAGTCTTTAATCATGAAAATGTCGTTCAGTTGGTCAATTAATCGGGTCAGACCTGAAGGTCAAAGACGAATAGAAAAGTCAAAGTTGGCCAGAAAGTCAAAATTGTCAAATTTTTCTAAGTATGCATTTTTATTATATTTTTGGATATGGATTCTTAAGCATTGGTTTGTAATACATGTTAATACTTATATATACAAATGTAAAATATCATTTTCCGTGTTATATTAATTTGAATGTGAAATTAAGTACACGCAACTATTATAGGTCGCGGTTGATACGTCGGCATTCGTCTCCTCGTCTCGAAGAACGTCTTGTTGGTACTTCTTATTAAGGTAAGTCTATAGCCTCGCTTTATACTATCTTGTAAATGATTTTTAAACCCGCGAGGGGGAATACATGCTTGTTTTTATAAAAGGAAAACAAGTTGTTTTCGGTATGCTGGACCCGAATATGATGATAAATGCCTAAGTACCATTGTCTTATGAAGTCCCTGAATTTCATGTGCTGTTAATTACCTTGCGAGGTAAACGCTAATACATATGGTAGATCTATTTGAGTTTGACAAACCTTATCCTAGGGTATGTATCCTTGTGAGTACCTGAAAGGGATATTATGTATAAGAGGTCGCTGGTATATGACAATATTACCTTTCAGTAGGGGCGCCGTAAGTGAGACGGTTTGACGTGTTGGTTAAGGTTCAGTAGCATGAGCTTAAGGCATTTATCGATATATATATAGGACTTATCTGTGTGATAAGCTTGAGATGATTAAAAATTCTTGTGTTCAAATGATGATTTGTAAAACCTATAGACTTGCTCAACCTTTGTGTTGATGATTTTTAGCATGTATTTCAGGTAATCAAGATGGATAGCAGCGGATCATGCAAGGAGGAAGTTGGTGCTTACTTGTCTAAACTTTGTTTATTTTTTTTCATCCTTTTTAAATAAATAAATGACTTTTTAAAGTCTTTGATGAATGTATTGTGATGTATCGGTAACGGTTTTTGGGACCAACGCTACTCTGATTTTATATATATAGGGATGAGAAACTTTTTGGACAAGATTGTATAATATTTTTAACGTCTCATTTGAGGTCGTTTTCTAAGATTGTGTGTGATGTGCTATGAGTAGTGCCCCAAAGTGGTATTCCGCTGCGTGGTAATTTGGGGGTGTTACAAAAATTGACTTTTCTAGCACCACCTTGTTCAAATCCGGGAATGGGAGTTTGGACAAGGATGAGAGAGTTTATTTGATGTAGTATGAGAAGATGATTGAAAAGTGAAAAGATATGTGAAAGGCATATGAAGATATATGGTTACATGACCCCAAGGGTCTTATTTATAAGCTAGTTGATGGCATGGAGTGAATGCATGGCTTGGAGCCAAAGACAAATACTTGGAGACAAAGCATGTCTAGAAACTTCTTGTATGATCTTGCATGTATGTAGACACATTTTTGCCTAGACAAATGTTGGAGGCAACTTCACTCATGATGGAGGCAAATCAACTCTCATGTGATGGTGGAGGCAAATCAACTCCCATGTGATGGTGGCAACTTCACTATTCCCAGTGGCAAGTTGGATGTATGTTGATGTTGGCAACATTCATGCTGAATATCTTTATTTGCTCCTTGGAAATACTTGTTCTTGCACCCGAAATTAATCTTTAAAGGCTTGTAACTTGTACACGGGTCTTAAACTTGACTAGGATTCTTCGTACTCGTACAATTCTTCATTTTTATGTTGTTTTATACTCCATTCCTACAATTTGCTACACAAAGACTTGCAAACACAATTGGCACAAATATGCACAAAAGTATCATATAATTAACCAATATACATGTACAAAAGTACGGATAACGCTCCTAAAAACATGTTGGATTTAGGCGTTATCAAATCCCCTCACACTTAAGTTTTGCTTGCCCTCAAGCAAGAAGAAAAGAAAATTAAATCCAAAGGTACATGTATTTTTACAAAAGTTCGATGTAAGTCTACCAAGTACAAGTACACGATAAAACTCATCGACTTAAGTTTTTAAGGTTGAAAAATTGAGATATAAAGTCAATACCCATAAAAAATCTAGAAAGTCTTTTATTTCTAACTATACTACACTAATGACATATGAATTGAAGCAACATGTATCACGACTTAGCACATTTGCTAATCGATACCTTTTATTTCTTCTTCTTCCTTCAACTTCATAACATTATAGCTCATTGGCTATTTATTTGTCTTTTTGACTTTTTTCTTTCTTTTTCTCTTTTTTCTTGGATGAAACTCCTAGCCATGGATAAACATACTTACAAAGTTCATGTTGTATTGACAAACATGGAACTTGCAACTTTTTCCTAATTTTCTTTTTTTTTGGATTTTTCTTCTATATTATATGAGACTTTGACTTGTGTAATTTTGACACAAAAATACATCTCAAATTTTCAAAAATTACCGATTGGATAATTTCTTAATTATTTATATACATTGCTTAAAACTTTTTATTTACGAGGGCAAAACAAGAACAAAAGTTTTAAAATAGCCTAAAAACATGGCAATTAAGCATCTTTTTCTCGATTTCCCTACAACCCCCTCACACTTAAGTTTAGCATTGTCCTCAATGTGATAAAACTGAACAAAAGTAAGGGAATGAGAGAAAAACCAGAATCACGGGCATATCATGCATCATACAAGAGACTTGTCTTCGCCTTCAACTTGCGGTACCTACAAAAAAGATAAAACACACAAAATACGGAAAAACACTATATTTTTGTTTTTTATAGGTTTTTATAAAAGCGACACATGCTACACCCCCTCACACATAAGCAAAACATTGGTTAAAAATGTGGGGTGTAAGCATGAATTTATTTTAAAAAGGAAAATCACACTTAAAAATTGAAAATTAAAAACACACGGGTTGCCTCCCGAGAAACGCTTACTTTTTTATAGAATCATCAGCCTGACTCGTACTTCTTTTTATTTTTCTTTATCTTCTTTGAGCGGAAAATGTTCACTCCACTCCTCATGGTATAGTTTAACACGGTGTCCATTGACAATGAAGCTTCCTCCATTCTTGTCATACAATTCAACATAACTGGACGGGTATCCATGTTTTACTATAAAAGGACCGTACCACTATTGTTTAAGCTTGGGGGCTTTGAATTTATACCGCATATTAAACAAGAGAACTTTATCTCATTTCTTGAATTCTTTTCGGATTCGAAGTTTCTTGTCGTGATAAGCTTTGGTACGTGCTTTGTACAATTTCGAATTCTCATAAGCTTGGAGTCTTAATTCATCTAGTTCATGTAGTTACAAGAATCGGTTTTCTCAAGTGATTTTGAGATCGGGATTACATAAGCACGGTGCTCGATCTCGAAGGGCAAATGGTATGTTTTACCGTACAATAAACGATAAGGTGTTGTGCCAATTGGTGTCTTATAAGCTGTTCGGAAAGCCCATAGAGCGTCGTCAAGTTTCCTTGACCAAACGGAAGGATTGTCCTTAACCGTTTTTTCGAGTATACGTTTTAAGGGTCTATTGGCATTGTCAACTATTCCACTCATTTGTGGATGATACGCGGTTGCAAAGCGATGGGTGACTCCATAACGCTTTAAGATTTTCTCCATTTGTTTATTACAAAAATGGGATCCTCGATCACTAATTAAAGCTTTCGGCATTCCATAGCGAGAGAAAAGCTTTTTCAGAAAGTTGATTACGGCTCGTGAATCGTTCGTGGGTAAAGCCTCGGCTTCTGCCCATTTAGACACGTAATCAATAGCGACTAAGATATATTCGAAGTTATGGGATTTGGGAAAGGGTCCCATGAAATCAATTCCCCATACCTCAACTATATCGCTAACTTGGATGCTGTTTTGAGGTATTTCGTCTCTTCGTGAGAGGCTACCAGTACGTTGGCAAGCATCACAATTTTCGACTAGAGTATAGGCCTCTTTAAAAATTGTTGGCCAATAAAAACCAGCATCGAAGACTTTTTTCGCGGTGGTGGAAGGACCATAATGTCCCCCAGTAGGGCCATGATGACATTCATCAAGGATCTTCCATGTTTCCGTGCCGTAAACACATCTCCTAATCATGCCATCGGGGCATACTTTGAAAAGATAGGGATCTTCCCAAAAATAATGTTTTAGGTCGGAAAAGAATTTACATCGTTGGTGATAGGTTAAACCTTTTCTTAGAATTCTTCCAAAGAGGTAATTTGCAAAATCTGCAAACCACGGAGATTCATCCTTAGAGATTTTCATAAGAGTTTCATCGGGAAAATAATCGTCGATATCTTAATCCCTTAACTCTTCCATGTTTGGATTTTCAAGTCGCGACAAATGATCGGCTGCGACGTTTTCAGCTCCTTTCTTGTTTTGGATTTCGATGTCAAATTCTTGGAGTAGTAAAATCCATCTATTAAGACGCGGCTTAGCATCTTGTTTTGAGAATAGATATTTCAACGCGGAATGATCGGTGAATACAATCGTTTTCGACAACACGAGATAGGATCGGAATTTGTCGAAAGCAAAGACTACGTCAAGTAGTTCTTTCTCGGTGATTTGTGTAGTTGAGCTGCGCGCTATTTAGAGTTTTGCTTGCAAAGTGTATAGGACGGAAATGTTTTCCTTCGCGTTGTCCTAATACGGCTCCTACAGCGAAATCGCTTGCATCACACATAAGTTCAAACGGTCGCGACCAATCCGGTGAAACCATGATCGGTGCATTCGTTAACTTGTCTTTAAGCTTGTCAAATGCCTTTATGAATTCTTCATTGAAATCAAAGACTATGTTTTCAAGGAATTTGGTCATCGGTCTAGCGATTTTGGAAAAATCTTTTATGAATCGGCGGTAGAATCCCGCATGACCTAGAAAACTTCTAACGGCTTTAACTTTAGTGGGTGGTGGTAATTTGGATATCACTTTGATCTTGGCTTTGTCTACTTCTAATCTGGATCCGGAGACTTTGTGTCCAAGCACAATTCCTTCAGTCACCATGAAGTGACATTTCTCCCAATTGAGCACGAGATGAGCTTGTTTACATCGGATGAGCATGCGCTCTAGATTAAAAAGGCAAGACTTGAATGAGTTTCCGAAGACTGAGAAATCATCCATGAAAACTTCCATGGATACTTCACTCATGTCTTGAAAGATTGCGATCATACACCTTTGAAAAGTCACAGGTGCATTGCAAAGACCAAAAGGCATACGCTTATAAGCGAACGTTCCAAAAGGACACGTAAAAGTGGTCTTGTCTTGATCGGATGGTTCGATAGGTATTTGAAAATATCCGGAAAAGCCATCGAGAAAACAAAAGAACTTGTTCCCCGCTAGTCTTTCCAACATTTGGTCCATGAATGATAGAGGAAAATGATCTTTTCATATGGCATCGTTCAATTTGCGGTAATCAATACACACACGCCAACCGGTAATGGTTCTCATAGGAACAAGTTCGTTATTTTCGTTGGTCACAACAGTCATTCCTCCTTATTCTGGAACGCAATGAATATGACTAACCCAAGGACTATCCTCTATGGCATAGATGATTCCTGCCTCAAGGAGTTTGATGATTTCGGCTTTTACTATCTCCTTCATGTTTAGGTTAAGTCGACGTTGCCTCTCAATAACGGTTTTGGCATCGTCTTCGAGATTGATCTTGTGTTTGCAAAAATTTGGGCTAATACCCAGTATATCGGATGTTTTCCAAGCAAATGCTTCTTTGTGGTTTTTGAGCATAGAAACGAGACGTTCCTTCTCATCTTTCTCGAGCTTGGCTGAGATAATCACCGGAAGGAGTGAGTCCTTCTCTAGATAAGCGTACTATAGATGTTCGGGAAGAGGTTTCAACTCAAGATCCGTCGGTGGATCATGAATAGATTTGTGAATTATAAAGTTCGATTTCGAAGGCAAAACTTCAAACGGCTTGTTTTCCTCTTATTCGAGAGTTACTTCGGAATCAAGGGCCATGAATTCTTCGAATTCACGATCACGATTGATATCGCTAATCTTTTCCGAAGTTGTTTGGAATGGTGCGTTGTCATCAAGCCATGCGTCCAACTCTTCTTCCGTTACTTCATCGATAACATCCATGCGGAAGCATGTGTCATCATTGGAATAGGAGTGTTGCATAGCTTTATCGACTAAGAATGTGACTCGATCGTCACCAACTCCATGGTTGAGTTCTTTATTCTTCACACGAATGATAGCATCATCGGTGTGCAAGAATGGTCGCCCTAAAATGAGAGGGACTTGATGGTCTTCCTCCATCTCAAGGATTACGAAGTTGGCGGGAAATATGAATTTTCCAACTTGAACAAGCATGTTCTCGGATATCCCAATGGGATATTGGTAGGTATGGTTAGCCAAACGTATACTCATACCCGTTGGTTTCAAAGTATTGTTTGAAAGATTCTTGTATAATGAGTATGGCATAAGATTGATACTTGCGCCTAGATCGGTCAAGGCGTGACATTCGACATTGTTGTTTAGGGTGCATGGTATGAGAAAGCTTCCCGGATCTCCGAGCTTTGGTGGATGTTTTCTTTGCAAGGCTGCAGAGCATTCTTCATTTAGAAACGCAGCAGAGATTTGCTCCATCTTACTATGGTTGCTCACATGATCTTTGAGGAATTTCCCATAGTTGGGCATGCCGGATAAGATGTCAACAAGTGGAACATTGATCTTAACTTCCTTGATCATCTTAAGGAATTTGGCATTACGAGCCTCCATGTTTTCTTTTCGTAGGCTTTGAGGATACGCAATTTTTGGTTTATACGCCTTCGGTGTTGGTGTTGGAATGGGTGTGGTTTGTTTTGGTTTGGGTTTGGAAGGAGGAATGGTTTCTTCCTTCTCTGGCTTATCGGCCTCGTCTTCACTTTCATCGCGAAAGTGGGAGCTTTCTTGTTCGGGTTTGGTGGTGGATCATAACTCATCCCACTCCTTGTGAATATGACATTCACATGTTCATTACGGGCGGGTGGTGGACGGTATGGTTTATCCGTAGATGGTTTTGGGTTTGTTTGAGTGTTTCTTGGTAGCGAACCACTTAATCGATTGGCTAATTGATCGATGATTCGACCGAGTTTGGTTTCGAGATCATTAATGGTTGCGGTGTGGTGTCTTTTTCCTCTTTCAACGTTGGCTTTGAGATCGAAGAATTGGTTCTTAATGAACGTGTTTGTCGATTTTTGAGATTCTATGAAAGCTAACAACGTTTTCTCTAGGGTCGACTCTTCGGGTTTCTTTTCGTTTGATGGACCGGAATTATCGTTCTCACGAGTTTGTGAGTTATGATTTTTGTTTTTGGGATACTCACGCCATATGTCGGGATTTCTACCGTAGTAGTTACCTCGATAACCACTTCCTCGGTATCCTCCTTGGGCGTAGTTTGCTTCTTGTGGCGGTTCTCTTATTGGTGTATCATCACACGCCGTGGATGGGTGTGGTCCTCCGCAAAGATTACATTCGCCTCGCATCTCCTTCATTTCGTCTTTGATGGTTTTGAATTGCAAGTCGAATTTAGATGTGAGAGCGTCCATCTTTTCCATGAGTTTGGAATTTTCGTCACTTTCAACGAAAGCAACGGTTTTCTTGAATGGTTTGGTTCGGTTATCTTTGGACCAATCGAGTTTTAAGAGAACTCGGTCCTCGAGCAATTGAAATGCTTTGTTGGGAGTCTTATAAAGAAAGAGTCCACCGGCGTCAAGGATTGCTTGCGTCGGTTCATTGAGACCATGATAAAATATTTGGATGATGGTTCCTTTTAATAAACCATGTCCATGACAACTACGAAGTAGGTCTTTCATTCGATTCCACGCATCAATGAGTGTTTCTTGTGGAAGTTGGGCAAAACCTCGGATTTCTCCCATGAGTCTTTCGTACATGGCGGGTGGAAAGAAACGGCTAACAAAAGCGGTTCTCATTTGTTCCCATGTTTCAATGGTACCGGGCATCAACTCGTTGTACCAAACTTTTGCATCTCCGGATAGAGATGATGGGAAGAGTTTGAGTTTTATGGTGTCTCTATCGACGTCGGCTCCATAACGGAACATGCCACATATTTCTATGAATTCGGATATGCGCTTATGCGGATTGGCACGTGTACGGCCGTAAATTGGCGGTCTTTGATCATTGAAAGGTGATGACCTTTCACGGTAAAGTTTTCTCCAAGCTCAACTTGAACAATAGCAGCCTCGGGGGTAGTGCTACTACTCGGTTGGCTGCCCATACTGATTAATCGTCGGCCATTGGAAATGGTAGATCGTTAAATGGGTTGTAGACGACAAAGGCGTCTAAGAGATTATCAAATTGTGGGTTTTTGGTTTTTAAGATTCGGTTTTCAAAAGAAACAAAGGGTTGTTTCTTGCGGTTTTTCTTTCGAGATTGGTGAATATAACGTTCGGCAACGGTGTATGGACTAAGCAATTCTGGACCGGAAGAACGTGTGTTCATTCAAGTCTTGAATGACTTTTGAAAAGGATTACATGTAATAAAAACAAAAACAAACAAAATATAACTAATAACAAAATAAGTAAATAGGAAATTAAAACCAAACAAAATAAGAACATAATTTTTTTATTTTTTTTTAGTGTCTGGGACCTTGCCGGCGGTAAACAGGGGTTGCCGGACGGCAATTAGGCTTCTGTTTGTCGCTTGCCGGCGGCAGGAGCTCCTTGCCAGACGGCAAAGGGGCTTCTGTGATGGTGTTGCCGGCGGCAGGAGGGTGTTGCCGGCGGCAATGCTCTCCTGTCAGAAATTTTTATTTTTATTTTTATTTTTTTATATTTTTGGGTTTGTTTGCAATGAGGACACTACAATGGGTTTGATTATAGGATGATTTTGGAACTAAGAACACAATCAAATCCCCGGCAGCGGCGCCAAAAACTTGATACGTGGTGTTGGTAACAAGTTTTAAATTTATAAACACGAATTACCGGATTGACTAAAAACGCACGGGCAAGTATAACCCTTTAGTTTGTGTATAGATTTTATGTGGTAATACCGAGATCGTTCACGGGGATTTGAAAAACCTATGATTATTCTAAAATGAAACTATAATCGTTGATTGTATCAATTATTGACAAACAAACAATTAGTAAAAATGATGAAATAAATAATATGATTAAAGGTACACTTGGTAAAGACTAGTTTGAGCATTCGTAATGGTATGATTGTGATGACACGTTAACATTTGTGATTATGATAATTAGATGGATAATCCAATCTATTGTTTTCAAAAGCTTTAATCTTCGTCAAGACCTTGGTTAAAGAAAACAAGCATTAAACTCAATCACTCAATTCAAGACTTAATCCAATTTCAACACATTCGAATCACGGTCGTTTCACGAATTTTTTAACACTTATAATTATGTTTCTTGATAATAAAAAATTCTTAAGAAATGTGTAGGTCCTCGTAATCCTTGGATTATCCTTGTGTGGAATGATCTAAAGAGATAGAGGGATAGATGAAGAACTAGAGAGAGAAAGGTAGAGTGACAAAGGAGAGAAAGAGAGGAATGGTTGATTAAGTGAGAAGTGTGTGTAATACAAATGACCAACCCCTCCTAACATGCTAGGAGGGGGTATATATAGCCCATCCTACATGTGGGCTATATGGACTATATTGGATCACGAGCCCAATATCATTGGAGTGACCGATCCTTTCTAAATACGTAAAAATGTATTTCCAACAATATCCCCCAAAGGTAGGTCACTCCAAGTTACAATGTCTTAAATAGTCTATAGCTCATGATCTATACTAACAATGATGTGATGGAGACTTTCCTTGGAAAAACGTATTTCCAACAATCTCCCCCAAAGGGAGGTCACACAATTTTACAAAATCTTAAACCTAGCATACTATGCTTGAGTCTTCGATCTTGTTCTTGTGAATATGCTGATGAGATCTTTGACTTTGGTCTTGAGCATGTTTCCTTGCCTTGACCTTGTGCATTCATCACTTGAGATATTTTCCTCCTCGTGACTTCATGCATATACTTATACTTTTATAAATTCTTAAAAGCTTCAGAGTTTGATACAGCGGAAGACTTGACTTTTAGAGTTTCTTGAATTTGTTGAAGTATTAGATGCATACAGTATAAGCATGTGGTGACAACTTCTTCTTGACTGTACACCGCAATGCCACCTTCTTGTTACGCTGCATAAGACAGTTAGCAACAAAACATATACACGGATTAAATGGCCTTGAACATTTCATTCTAATTCGGTAGCATTTTACCTCCGGTCGGTGAAGACCGTTGGACGATATAAAAATATCGTACTTGTGACAGGTAGTTTCAATTAAGAACCTCCTTGACAAGATTTCGCGGGTAAACCCGTTCTCTTTATTCGACCGTCCAAAGCTGACTGCGAACATAAAGAGTGAATCATTTGGATAAAAATATCCGCATGATTTGAAGCCGTCAATTCATGTTCCTGGAACAAGTGAAATTCAATTAAGAACAGCACCATCGTTGTTTTCCAGTTGTCACGAGCTTGATTCGTATAGAATCTTGCAAGTTACCTACCAAGTGCTGTTTGAGGTTAACACTAGAAGGATTTCCACTCATCACTGTGAACACTAAGGTATCACTCCGAGTGTTCTGGCAAGATCACTAAGATATCGCGTAGAGGCCTGGAACGTGTTTAAATTCATTTAAGAATTAAACCACTGTTGCTTTCCAGTTATCACAAGTTTGATTCATAAAGAATCGCACAAGTCACCTAACATGAGCTTTTTGATATTCGCTCAAGAATTATTTCCATCTTCATTGTAAATACTTTCGTATTACTCGGATGTTCAGGCAAGATCATGAAGATTTTGCGTAGGACTCTTAAGATCTTTCTTACTTTTCACAGTGTGTGAGGAAGCAAGGAAATATGAAAGTGTTTCCTAATGAGATATTTGATGATCTCAAATGGCTCTAGACTGAATCGTGCATTTTGGATTTTAGTAATCAGAGGCTGGAGAGGAGTGCCACCATTTTAATACCAATTTATTCGGAGTGAATAAATCAATAGATAATGCGTTGTCTCCGTGTGATTAAAACAAATATCTTTTGAGAGATATCTGAGTTAGCTGGGATGGGTTGTGCATTGCATCACTGGGTCCATGATGTCTGTCTTCAATATCAAGCATCATTAAAAATGATCTCAATAGCATATGTATTGACCCGGTTTCTGCCTAAGTTTGTAAGGAGGGCTTCTTTTTTTAGACCCTTTATCTTTACAATTCTTTTTCATTCTTCAACCCCTTCAATGCTTACCAATACGTCATAACTAGCACCTTGTTGTAATTGTTCCAGTGCTAATATAAGTACTTGGTCGGCATTCAGCTACGTTCACAATCTTTCTCCATCTTTCCTAAGGACAACTATTTCTAGCTATGGAATGTCCTTGGGAAGATTCCTCCGGTTCTAGAGGAATCATTGGACTTTAACCTATCCTACCATCCTTATGTCACCACAATCTTCACCTCGTGAATAGAGATGTTTTGGGTAAGTGTATGTCCCCATGAAATCCGTTTTGAATTGCAAATCCATTTTGCTCCCCCTTAACATATGCCACGATATCCAAAAACATTTCGCACATGTTGGGATGAGCTAGCACGTCAAACCATTTGTGATTAATCATTTCCCATATTAAATCACATTTTCTCCCCCATATTAAAAATATTAACCCAATAGATGTTTTTAATATCAATTGATTTAATAGCATTTTAAGAAAATTTGGGAAGAAAAATACAAATCCAATTATCTTCATGAATAACACAAGCTAACCCTCAAATTAATGAGGGTGTACTTGAAACATAAATTAAATACCTTGTAAACACAAGTGTAAGGTATTTATCACGTGCAAAGATCATATATGATAATGTATTCACAAGATTAGCGATTTATGAGGTTGGACCTGAATGATGGAGAACATCATATGAAAGAAGCACATGGTTCTTGTTCACGAATGTTGGTCACCTCATCATGTCTGAAGTTATCTCTTTAATCCATTTGTACGATTGATATCGTTGTCTTGACACCAACATGTGAACTTGGCACTTTCGGCGTCAAAGATTCTGAATGCTGGAAAATTGCTCCCCCTCAATTGTTGACCCGTGTTCTATTAAACGAGCTGTAGTCACCGTTTGAGTAGTCGCATCATCGAGTATGTGGATATCAATTGTAAGTTGCTATGGTTGGTGGAGATGATAACTTCATAAAAACAAGATTTCTCTTGTTTGAACAAATAGATGCACTGACACGTACATATATTCGTGTTAGATTGTGTTATTACGTAAACACCATCCCTTACATGGTTATAAAGTAAACCGTGCCCGAGAAAATTAATTCTCGTTGTTGAGTCAAAGCTTTCCGGTGAAATGCTTGATTTGAGTATGAAAAACGGGTTACTATCGAAAATAATAGCAAGCCATTTTAAGCATGTTTTAAAACATTTGAACTTCTGCTCGAACTTTATTTACAACCCCGTGTCATTATTGAATGACATTTCTAGTAACGTAAATATTATCGATTCCAGAAGACATGCTCTTTTTATCAAAACATTTTTGAACACACAATTTTGAAAGATTTAGAAAAAACCTTTTGAGAAATTCTCGAAAAACTATGTTCATTGTTTTGAAAACCAATTACTTGAGCTTAAGATGTTGAATATCTTACAAAACGAGCTCAAGTCTGAGAAGTTGTAAGCTTCCCGTTGTGAGGATAAGTTTATCATCGGCGAAACTTTTCCTATTAACTGAAGAGCGAGTCCTAAGTTAACATTTACTTAGAAGTCGTTTTCATGAGCTTGAAAACTTTTGAATGTTTTAACGTAAAGCTCATGACCGAGAAAGGTGAATTTCTCGTTAGGAGGAAAAGTTCTCTTATTTAAAAGATACACTTTCCTTGATGAGCTTAAAACCTGAAATGTTTTACTAAAAGCTCATGACCGAGAAAAATTAATTTCCCGTTACGAGGATAAGTTATCATTAAAGATAAGCTTTCCTAAAATTAAAGTCTGAGTTACAGTCTGATATTTAACTGTAAGTCATTGTGCATGAGCTTAAAAACATCGAATGTTTTTAATATTAGCTCATGCCCGAGAAAAGTTAATTTCTCGTTGTAAGGATAAGTTTATCATTGGTGATAAACTTTCCTTTCCTTGAAGTCCGGGGCATAATCTGAAATATAATTATACGCCATTTACACGAGCTTAAAACTTTTGAATAGTTTTAATGTAAGCTCGCATCCGAGAAAATTTAATTTCTCGTTAATAAGGATAAGTATATCATCGGCGATAAACTTTCCTTTATTTGAAGATCGGGTCATCATCTGATATTTAACAATGAACCATCTTACACGAGCTTAAAACCGTTGAATAGTTTTAAAGTAAACTCGTGTCCGAGAAAATTTAATTTCTCGTTTTTGAGGATAAGTTTATCATCGGTGATAAATTTTCCTTTATTTGAAGATCGGGTCATCATCTGATATTTAATGAAGAGCCTTATACACGAGCTTAAAACCTTTGAATGGTTTTAGGATAAGCTCATATCCAAGAAAACTTAATTTCTCGTTAAGAGGGTAAGTTATCGTTGCGTTGATAAACTTCCCTGTCTCTGAAGTCCGGGTCATCGTCTGTCATTTAGCGAGGAGCCATGTACACGAGCTTAAAAACCTTTGAATGGTTTTAAGATAAGATCGTTCCCGAGAAAAATTAATTTCTCGTTAAAAGGGTAAGTTATCGTTGCGTAGATAAACTTCCCTTTCTCTGAAGTCCGGGTCATCGTCTGTCATTTAACGAGGAGCCATTGTGCATGAGCTTAAAAACTTCGAATGTTTTTAATATAAGCTCATGCCCGAGAAAACTTAATTTCTCGTTGTTAAGATAAGTTTATCATCGGCGATAAACTCTCCTTTCTTTGAAGATCGAGTTATAGTCTGTGATGTGACTATAAGTCCTTTGTTAAGCTTAACCATGAATCCCCTGAGACACTTGTTTCTCCGATATCTGCTTCTTCAGCAACCAAACTCTAAGAGTGTCCTTAATTGAATGGTATATAATGATTGGACCGCTTCGTTCTTTTGGAACATCCTCTTTGGTACCTGCATTCCCATTAGGAGTTTGCATGCTTTCATATGGGTTAGCGATATCTATCTTATAAGCAAGTGGGGGTTCACAATTTTCTTTTCTTGTGCTAGAGGTGACCTGAGGAGACGATTCACTTGTCTTATCTGGCAAACGTTTCCTTTTATAGAAAACCTTAAGTTCAGGCTTAAGTGATGTATCCTCCTTTTCAATTTCCTCCCTAGTAGTCTTAGTAGAATCAGAGACTATCCTAGTTAAAGGGAACTCGTTTCCTACAAGAGTGTAAGTTCTACCAGTGGGTCGCCACATTTTACCAATGGGTTTGATTTTAGCTACCCAATGGGATTTAAGTCTAGCACGGGAGTTCACCTCATTAAGTAATTTCTTGATACAAGAATCATGATTGGCTTTAAAGACACATTTCCTACATGTTTTACAAGCAGCATATTTAATGTCCGAGTAAGATCTAGAATTCCTAGATGATTGATTGATGCTCCTAGGAAGTGACATGCTACGGTTAACAGTGTTGGGTAAACTATAAGGCATCTGACTAGGTTTGAAATTTCTATCTCTTACTTGTGTCTTTAGCTTAGCTTCCCTTAGACCAAATGCATTGCGAACGTCATTTGAACGAGTTTGAGACGTGTTCTTTGGACTATGTCTAGAGAGACTAGAGGCAATCATGTGATTAGGTCTTGCAGAAGCTGTTTTAGTCACAATGGGCCTAGATAGTGGAGTGACTGGTCTAGAAAGATGAACCATATCAACTTGGGAGGCAAACCGCGGTCTCGAGGATTTTGGTCGCTCGGATCTAAATGCAGTCGGTTGTCTAACAGACTGAATTTGAGGCGGTTTCCCCAAGATTGATGGTTTTTCAAGCTTAGTGTCCACACTAGTTCCTTTAGTTTTCCTCAACTCGTTTTTCAGAGCCGCTATTGCAAAGACCTTTTCCTGTACTTGAGCCTTTAAAGTCTCATTCTCTTTGAGCAAGTAATCTTGGGATGCCAATTTAGATTCAAGCAACTTAATTTGTTTCAAAAGAGTATCCTTTTCAGCTTTAGAATCTAGAACAGTTTGATCCAATTTTTGTTCAAGAACAACGTTTGATTTTTCAAGTTTTTCAAAATATGTTTCAAACTTGTTAGTTCTCTTAGAAAATTCTAGTTTGGCATCCTCAAGATCTTTTGATTGCTGAGCTAAATTCATTTCAAGCTCTTCAACCCTAGAAGCAGAATTGGTTAATGAAGTAGTCATAAGGCATATATCATGATTTTCAGCATTTTGATCATTCTCTCCCCCATTACAACTCACATTGGATGAATCAGAAGTGGAATCACCCTTTTCCATCCCATGTTGGTCATAGGTGGGTTCTGAGTTCTCAGCATGCTGTAGATCATTGTGAGATTCAGTATTCAATTCTACGTCAACTATTGGCTCTTCGTCATGCATGTTTGAGTCACGTTGTCGTGATGCAATGATGTTGCTGTCATCGTTAACCAAGGCGGTCTCCTTTGAGTCATCCGTAAGACCATTTTTCTCATGTGTCATCTGCATCGTAGATTCTTGTATTCCACTAGTATGCTCTAGTTGAAGTTGTGAATTTTCATAAATCGAATGTGCAATAGATTTCCTGAACTCGAGCAATTTATCCCTAAAGTCTTTAACTTCGATTTGTGTGTCTTCAAGGAATGACTGGCAGAGCATTGAAGCTTCAACCTTGGCAGGATCAAATTGAAAGAACCTCGAAAAATGTTGCACTAGAACTTGAAGTGAATGTGAGGATTCAATTTGATTAATGTCTTCTTTGTAGATTTGTTCTAGTAGGTGGTTTAATTTGAGGAGCATTGGGTGGATGAAAATGGTACGATCTTGATCGAAGAGTGTCACAAATCCGCTTCCTTCTTTAAGTAGAGAAATGTTCGACAGATGGGACCGAAGTAGTCGAAATAAAGTCATTCTACTTTCTCTAGCTTTAGCTTTCATTTGATGCGATTCTCCCTCTTGAAAAGTCAAATTCAAAAAATCCATTGAGATTTGATGACAAATGAAAGTAAGGATTACTTGTCGATCGATCAATGAAAGAAAGTAATTGTGTTTGTTGTTGTGACTAGAAGTCGAGAAATAATGTTATAATCCCCTAATATTTGTTCTCGATAAAACAAAAATTCCAAGATAAAATTACACACGATTTAAAAATTTTCAAAAACACGTTTTTGAAAAATCTTGAAATATTTGTCACAGTATCGGAATCCCCAAATTTAATCCGTCTGAATACCCATTGGAATAACCATCGGAATGTCCTATCGGAAAGTCAGTCGGAATGTGGATTGGAATATCTGTCGGAATATTAATGTTTAAACCATCGGAATACTCATCGCAATACCCATCGCGATATTACCCAACGGAATTTTACCTATCGCAATATTGGATCGCAATGCCTGTCGGAATGTTGTGATCGCAATACATGTCGGAATGTGTTGATCGTAATACCTGTCGGAATGTTTAGATCGCAATATGGCTAGAACAAATTGGACATAGTAACGACTCAATATCCCTTGAAACCGTCAGAATCCCAGATCGCAATATACGATCGGAATGTATCGTCGGAATAAGGTATCGAAATCCTGTGATCGCAAAGTAGAACCAAATGGTTATTGTGATCAGGCCACACTCCCTTGTATTTTCCGATGGAGACACTTTACCACTTTTATCGGATAGTACACAACAAATTCGGAATTTTAAGCTTAAAACCGAATCAAACACCCAAAAATTTGTGTTTTTAACCCAAAAAAAAACAATACCAAATCACTATAACAAGTAACTAGATAACGTATATCAAGATTAAAGCATAAAAACACAAAAAAAATTGGACGTGGGTATAGATGATCAAACCACAAAATCAAGAACACAAGAACAAAACCAATCAAACCAAGGCTCTGATATCATTTGTAGGTCCTCGTAATCCTTGGATTATCCTTGTGTTGGAATGATCTAAAGAGACAGAGGGATAGATGAAGAACTAGAGAGAGAAAGGTAGAGAGAGAAAGAGAGGAATGGTTGATTAAGTGAGAAGTGTGTGTAATACAAATGACCAACCCCTCCTAACATGCTAGGAGGGGGTATATATAGCCCACCCTACATGTGGGCTATATGAACTATATTGGATAACGAGCCCAATATCATTGGAGTGACCGATCCTTTCTAAATACATAAAAACGTATTTCCAACAAAATGATCAATACAAAAGATAGCCAATCATAGACAAACTGGCTACGACTTGTTGATGGAAAATAACCCTTTCGACTTATGAAATCTTTACCAACAAATTAAGTTTTGATAGCAATTGTCACATGAAATATACATATCAATGGATCATAAGAAAGCTTGACATGGAATTAAACATAAATCACAATCACCACCATCACTTCATACTACAAACACCATCCTACAAAGTGTAGAATGAAACATAGCTACTCATAACAAATGATGAAATAAACTCAGAAATAAAAGTATTATAATTCATAATCAAGAGTCTTACAAAGCAGAAAAATGTTACTAATGATTACGGTAATGATCCCTAAGAGTTTCGTGATGATAACTTTGCTTATTGGACTCAAAAACTGACTTTTCTAGCACCACCTTGTTCAAATCCGGGAATGGGAGTTTGGACAAGGATGAGAGAGTTTATTTGACGTAGTATGAGAAGATGATTGAAAAGTTAAAAGATATGTGAAAGTCATATAAAGATATATGGTTACATGACCCCAAGGGTCTTATTTATAAGCTAGTTGATGGCATGTAGTGAATGCATGGCTTGGAGCCAAAGATAAATACCTGGAGCCAAAGCATGTCAAGAAACTTCTTGTATGATCTTGCATGTATGTAGACACATTTTTAGCTAGACAATGTTGGAGGCAACTTCACTCATGATGGAGGCAAATCCACTCCCATATGATGGTGGAGGAAAATCAACTCCCATGTGATGGTGGCAACTTCACTCTTGCCAGTGGCAAGTTGGATGTATGTTGATGGTGGCAACTTTCATGCTGAATATCTTTATTTGCTCCTTGGAAATACTTGTTCTTGCACCCGAAGTTAATCTTCAAAGGCTTGTAACTTGTACACGGGTCTTGAACTTGACTAGGACTCTTCGTACTCGTACAATTCTTCATTTTTATGTTGTTTTATACTCCATTCCTTCAATTGGCTACACAAAGACTTGCAAACACAATTGGGCACAAATATGCACAAAAGTATCATATAATTAACCAATATACATGTACAAAAGTACGGATAACGCTCCTAAAAACATGTTGGATTTAGGCGTTATCAACTCGAGAGTTTCAAAATCCATTTTAAGTTTCTGAAAATCATTTATAACCGAATCTTTTTCTTTTAGTTCATTGGAAATATTATATTTTAATGATTCTATTTCTTTTAAGTGTTCAATCTTTTCAAAACAAAATTGGTCAAATTCAGAATAAGTTGTTTTTTTTTGCTTGAGGGACCATTTCAAAAGTTTTGACCTTTTCCTTATACAACGCAAGCTGAGCGGTTAGGTTGGCATTCATATATACGGTTTGTCGAACAGCCACATTCATGTTATCAATAATATGTTTAGGCACTATTACCAAATCACGCTGATCATAAGATTCCATATCCGTCGTAGCATTTGGTTGAGGTTCTCTCAAATGTGTTGGATTGGATACCACATCATTTGAGTTACTAGTTCCTGAATGTTGTTCGAGGTTGTCATTTTCACGCTCAACATGATGTGGATTATCATGAACATTATTAGATGTGGTTGGTACCTCACTAACGACATCAGAACTGTAGTGAGAGAGATTAGCAAGGAGAGCAGCTTGGGCTGAGTGAATGCCATCACAATCCAAATCATATGCGTCAAGATCATCTACTTGATATGCTGCATTAGAAGTAGAGACGACTGTAATGCCTTCATTATATGCTGCCCCTGGGTCTGCAAGAAATGATAATTCCTCTGAATCTAAGATCTTTCCCTTAGATTGAGCATCGAAAAAATACATCTTCTCACGAAACCACGTTGCATTCCTTATCCTTTTCGGCTGAGTGCATTCCATAGCCATATGACCTTGTCTTCGGCAATTGTAGCAAGTCACAACCTTTTGAGGATCAATAGTGCTTCCATTTCCACTAGCTTGAGAATTTACAGTTTGAGTGTTCTCGGTCCTTGTTGTGGGTCTATTAGTATTTTTCCTTCCCTAAATGGATTGTACCGTTACTTGACCATCTTGAATAGTGGCTTGTTGTCGAGGATTTGAAGAAGTGCGGAGCTGATCGTTTATTGGTGGAAAACCTCTAGTTGCAACAAGTTTTGACAAGTAGGGAGTGAGATGGTTTAAGAGATAAGTAGGTGTATCATTTGGAGTAAAGACCGGTGCTTGAATTAGTAGAAGTTCATTAGAGTAGAAGGTTTGTGCTTGTGGTGCTTCAATTGGAAAATCTCCTTGCTGAGGTGTAACACCCCCAAATTTACACAATTCAATACAGCGAAAGACTCGTTGGTGTTACGGGATATCATTACTCACATCATAGACAACGCTTAAAAATCGCGTCGTTTAATAATAAAGCATTTCCATTCATAAATATCAAGTTTACATAGGTCCCAAGTCATGGTCATTTCATACAATTTTACAAAAGATTTGAATGGAAATTGTTATTTAAGTGCGGGCCATGAATTCTTGTTGTCTTCCCGAGAATTACCTTCAAGTACCTGAGATAAAACATGTTAAAAGAAAAGGTCAGCGATAACGCCGAGTGAATTCATATAGTTTAATAAAATCCATCACTATAACATCGGTATAAAATTATTACCGAAAATCATTTCGTAAAAATCTTTGTAATAGGCTATAAAATCGCCAAAGTCATTTTATACAAATCCTTATCAAAATCATAATATAGGCTTTCGCCTTCAAAATTATTATACGAATACAATACGTTTCATAACGTTGTATAAAGTTAAATAAAAACCGTTATATGAATATGGTTATGTAAAACCAAAACACGAACATAACATCAATAATAAGACCCCGTATTGCTAGTCAGGCAATATATCGTAATTCAGTGCGTATAGCAGTATTTCGTTATTTGGATTATTATAAGCCGCATGACATTGTTACTGATATGTGTGAAAACAACCATCCTTTTTACCACTTAATTAAAATAATAACCGAGCCAAAACGTGTATTTTATGTCATTTATGTCGAAATTATGCGTGGTTTGTGTTTTTGTTGTGATTTAGGACGAAAAGGTGAAAATTGGAGAAAACACGATATTTCACGGGCTTTTCTCTGAGAAAAAGACGAAAGACGAAGTCAAGAAATCAAGAGTGCAAAAAGAACGGAAGTCCAAGACCAATTCTGAAGATTTATCGAAGAAAAAGTCAAAAGACGGAAGTTTACTAAAAAGCCTAAGAACTCGAGTCTTATTTATGAAGAAAATTCAAGACGAGTTTAAAGAAATCCCAAGACAAAGTCATTGAAGTCCAAGATTAACAAAAGATTAAGAAGACAAGGACTTAAGTTTGCAAATAAGAGAAAGAAGAAAGAGGGAGGAAGCTTCCTAAGCTCCTCCCTAATCTCCCTATATATTTCCATTTCATTTTCATTTTGTAGTTGTTGGGTGGATTGACAACCCACACTTCCACCATTTTCATACTTTGCACAATTTAATTTCTTGCACTTTAATTTTCCTTGTATCGCACCTTTTAATTCCTTTTAATTTCCAAGTAAGTTTTCTATTATTGTTCTTGAATCTTTACTTTTCTTGTTTAATATCTCATCTTACTTTCTTGATTTTAGTTTACTTTTGGTGCGAAATATATTTGATCCGTGTTGATCTTGATGTTTTCGTGCTTAAAAAGTTAATCTTTTTATTCATCCATGAGTTTTTATATGGATTAAGCTTTGAGCTTGACATGCTTATTGTCTTAATTTGTGTTTAGCTTATTTACTTTTTAAAAGTTTTCTTAAAAAGTTTCATATTTTTATGGTTTGATTTAAAAGTTTGATTATTTTAAGTTGGAAAAGTTGTTATTTGTGCTTATTTAGTCCTTGTCATTATAGATTCGATCAAGTCTTAGTTTGAGCTTATTCCTAATAGCTTGTAGCTTGCTTATTTTCGAATCAATAGGAAATCGGAAAAGGTTGAAACCCTTTTCCGATCACAACATTCCGACTGCACCCCTCCCCCTCATTCCGATCAGTTGATCGGATTAGGGTTTTCTGCTATTCCGATTGCACCTCCCTATTCCGATCACCTGATCGGAATAGGGTTTTAATATTCCGATTGTGGATAGTTTGTGACATTCCGATTGGGGGGTTTGCTAAACATTCCGATTTGACTCAAGTTCATATATTCCGATTGCTTGGTTTTGATATATTCCGATTGCATTAGTTTGGCCTCATTCCGATCACCCTTGTTTCCCATATTCCGATTGTACCTGCATTCCGACCACTTTCTGACCAATATTCCGATTAGTGTTAAATTTATTGTTTTTACAAAGTTTCCAAGTTTTAGATTTATTAAGTGTTCAAGTAATTTTCTAGTTTTGTCTTTAAGTTTTCAAGCATTTATTTTTAACTCGGCATTTTAGTTTAATCTTTAAAGCTTTTTCTTTACTCAACGACATTCACATTTATTTGCTTTTAGTTTAAAATAGATAATCAACCAAACCATTTTCATTTCCACCAAGAACAATTGAGTCGCACTTTGAACCAATAGTCAATTCAAAAAGATTCGGACGATAATATTTTATACTTGGTGTAAAAAACCGAATATTAGTTACCTTACTACAACAAACAACGGGTAGCTAGCCCGACCCTCAATTTGCCCATCTAAGTTAGCGTGTCGTCACAAAGATCACGCTATGGAAATCTTCTCATACATAAATTCACTTACCAATCAATGTGGCACGACGGGGATCAACCGTCAAGGCGCAAACTGGGGTGATCGTCCCCAAATAGTACTATTATATGCATAAGCGTCTACCAAATCCCGGTAGTTCACAATTCATGCTAATGGGACTTTTAGTGACATAACCTAACTTTAATATTCCATTTCATTTCATCTATCAGGTCATTTAATCATTCATCGGGTCATACAATCATTCGGGTCCAAATCAATAAACAGACAATCGGGACAAATGGTGTCCTATTTTATCAAAACTAACATGTTATCTCCCTCGCGGGTTTATAAAACATTTCATAAAAACTTTTAAAAGAGTGCGAGGCTATGAACTCATGTTGATGTGGGAAGGCGGTTATCGACGATTTGGATGTACGGTACCTGCTTCAATCACGGAAACCTAGACAAATAATACTCGTCTTAGACTCTTGTCCAATGAATTTATAAAATAAAAATTATGTATCATATGATGATTATATATATATATATATATGATGATCAAGCGGGTTTATATATTCTCATTCACTCATTTTTGTGTTTATGTATTGGTAACCTTTAACTAGTTTACTAGTTTTTCCTATTTACGTGTTTTAGGTCCAATAAGGCTATTATAAGTTCATTAACTTGTATTAATCTATTTCATACTTGTATTATCAGTATTTATACTTTAAATGTTGGGCCCAAATGGGTTAAGCCCAATAAATAAGTTTATAAGTGTTTTAGCCCATTTTGTTGTATTATTAGTCCAATAACGTTAACTTAGTCTGTTAATGTCCGTATGTTATATAGTTCGGGTTTTATCGGTTTTTACTTGTTATATATATATTTATATATCAGTATATGAGTTTATAAAAGTTTACATTAGACGGGTCCAACCGTCTAAGTTTTATTTAACAAAAACGTTAATTTTACGGTAATAGCTGAAAAAGTCGTAAAAATCATGTTTATAGTTTTTATAACTTATAAAACTTATTAAACTACCATTTTTATAAAATGTCCATTTGTTTATCCTTATACATATTTATATAAATGTATTATATAAGTTAGTGGGTTTTAATTCACATTTTATACTATTTTTATTTGAGTGCTTATATAATACTATAATACTTTAATTTCTCAAAATCTGATTTTTACTTTCACTTTCACCATTTTTACCATATCTTGAGTTCTACAAGGAGATAGAAGCTCATTTTTGGACACCATAAACTACATGATATGTGCTACAATTAACTTAGTTTTAGCTACTGCTCAATCCAATTCTAAATATCTCTAACAGTCCGTCCAAAACTGACTATCCAGATTGGTACTCTAAACTTGTTTTAGTCATATCTCACTCATTATAATGATTCTATTGCATGGCCAACTCTCACATGTGTATGACATCTAATACTTACTGTATATTAATTCCACCATGCCATTTCATCAGTTTATCATTTGATAACTTACTGTTTTTATACAGCCATCATATTTAGCAAGATTTTAACCTTGTTACCTATGATTTTCCATCTTTTTACCCATGTTTATCAAATCTATCAACACCAAATCCCCACATAATATTTTTAATCATCATTCATCATCATATAAATATACATAAATAAATAAAATACAAGATTACATAATCAAAATAACAAGAGGATAGGACGAACAATCTCTATTCCACCATTAGTGATGAAAAGATGAGGTTTTTGATGAACAAGACTTGGTTTTGGGTAACCAATCTTATGAGATATCAACACCACTTCTAGGATCACCAAGTATTTATATATTCCTCCAAAAATCATCCCTTGTTCTTCATGAAAACTCCTTGAGAAATCAGCCCCAAACTCCCTTGAAAACTCCTTTTTACATGTTAAGATCACCTCCAATCTTCATAATTTCAATGGGTTTTCATCATATATAAATTATACATATGATTCCATGGTTAAATTTGATCAAATGAGGGTTGTTTTGGGTGAATATGGGACGGAATAGAGAGAGTGAGGGAGGAGAGTATGAGTGGTTTGCATAATATGGGATGTGAGAAATGGTTTAGGAAAAGTGGTTTCAAGGAATTATAAGACAAGTGGTAAACTTCTTTAGGAAGTTTTGACACATATGGTGTGTGTTGTAGCTTATTTATATGCCACATGTATGGGGGTGGGCAAGTGTAAACTTGTCCCATCCCCATTAATTTACGGGTACTCCTCGATTATAGTTTCCTCAATTTACGTGCCCTCGGGTCGTTTTACGAAAAACATTTTTATAAATTATGAATCAACGGCACAAAACTAATCTAATAAAAATTGTCTCATAAAAAACGGAGTTCGAAAACGTAAATACGTAATCCTAAGGTTTCCGGTTAGTCATAAAGGACGTTAAATTATAATCGTAAGTCCTAATCTCTTATCGTAAATTTGTGAGTTTATGAACCAACTCAAAATTAAAATCCCAAAATAATATTCACGGATAAATTTATTTCCTGAAATGTCGGACTGTCACCAAAGACGGTGTATGTAAACGTAAGCACGTAACGTAGAATCCTCCGGTTTAGACGTAGTTGATGCTACTTCAAGATGTAAATCCAAATTTCTTCCCAAAAATAAGTGAGTTCATAATGTAACATTAAAATAATATTTTTAAATAATATTTGAGAATAAAATATAAACCATAAATTGACGGATTGTCACATGAGGAGTATAGCCTATTGGAGAAGTGATATCTTGTGATGGTGATGACTGATGTGTTGGTTGCTATGGATAAGGCTGTTGAAGAACACTTTGTTGAAATGCTTGTTGTGGAATTATCAGTGGTTGATAAGATGGTTGTTGTGGTTGCTAATAGTTGTGTTGTGGTGGCTGCTGCAAGTATGATGGTTTTTGATAAGTGTAAGCCATGTTTTGTTGGGGAGTCATTTCTTGAGAAGCATACATGGCAAGTGGATCATGAACTTGTGGTGTTGACAACCGATCTTCGATCACATGGTATTCGTGTTGTTGAAGAAAAGCTTGAAGTTGATCCCCGTTGGTTTGATGCAGATCCTTAGCCAATTTAACAGCCGTCACGTACTTGCTCCATTCAGAAGGGAGAGTGTTCAAATACTTGGTGTTTAATTGAAACCTAGGAATTGACAGGCCAGAGATATTATGCTCATTCATCAAAAGAGTGAATCTCACATAGGCAAACTTTTCAAACGTATCATATAGGTTACACTCTCGTTCTTGTTTAGTTAACGAGGTGCCTTGCATTAGAACACAAATTCTATCCCATAACTCTTTGGAAACATTATGTTTACTCACAAGTTGGTAGACATCTAGAGGAAGGGCTTGGAGAATGATGTTTATAGCTTGTTTATCACACTTTTCTTGAAGCTTAGCATCTCCAGTTAATTCACCCGTTGTACGAGGACGAGTAACAAAACCTTCCGTCACAGTACCATATACCAATGGTCCATTGAGCACCGATGCCCAAATGAGATGTCCTTTTTCTTTGTTCAACATATAAAGTTCCATTCTGGAAGCCCAATCCTCGAACATAGTCTTCACCAACATTGGTGGACGATTGTCCGTACCCGAGAGGATGGACTTAACCTTAAGAGATGTGTACTCCATTTTGATAAATTAAGATTTACAAAAGTTGATCGAACAATGAGAGAAAGTAAATGTGCTTGTTTTCGTGTAATGTAGTCGGGAAAAATGTTGAATTCCCTTAGTAATTGTTCTCGAGAAACTAAAAATTTTAAGGCGAACAAAAACTCACTAAGTTTGTTAAAAAAATTCAAAAACACGTTTTTGAAAAAAAAAATCCACTCTATCGCAATGCCTTCGGAATGCTGACCGAGATGTTATCGCAATGCTATTGGAATTCTTGATCGCAATGTTGATCGTAATGTATGATCGAAATGTAGATCAGAATGCCTGATCACAATGTTGATTGGAATGTCTGATCGCAATATGTGATCGCAATATGTAATCGCAATATGTGATGGCAATATGTGATCACAATGTAAAACCCTTATGAAGTCCGATGTGCACTTTTCTCGGATAATACACAACCAAGTCGAGATTTTAAGCCAAAAAATGATCGAAACACCAAAAAATTTTGTGTTTTTAACCAAAGTAAAAATACTAAATCACTACCACAAGTATGTAGATGATTTGTATCAAGATTAAACCATAAAAACACAAAAAAAATTGGTTCGTATGATATAGATCAAAATAGGCACAAAAAATCAAGAACACAAATACATAAACAAAACAATCATCCCATGGCTCTTGATACTATTTGTAGGATATTGTAAATCTATGCTTATTCTAGAGAGAGAAAGAGATAGAAAGATGGTGAGAGCACACACACTTAGAGAGAGAAAGTGTAGAAAACACACTTTATCTATGTGTAAATTATGTGAACCAACACCCTCTCTAACTAAGGAGAGGGTTTATATACCAAGCCCATGAGATGGGCTTGGGCTTACATTGGGCCGTCGGCCTCCTACAACTCATGGGCTAGGCATGGCCTTGTTGACTTAACTTAATAATACTAGACTACGAGCTATCACTTAATCTATTCTTGGAGTGACGATCCTTTTTAATATGTAAAACGTATTTCCGACAATTATAATGCAACTTTGTATTAGAAATAAGAGCTTTTGATACTTATTATTACTATATTGTTTTTTTTTCTTTTTTCTTGTGAAATTATTATTACTATATTGTATTAAGTATCACAATCAATACAAAATATCTCCAAAAGTGTGAAAACACAACCTTAATTGGGATTTGATCTCCTAATTATTGTATTCGAATCTCAAACAAAAAGAAAATGGCAAAAATAGATAAATACTTTCGTGAAGCTCGATTTCAAAAAATACAAACTATAAGGTGGGTATAAGGCGGGTATTATAAAATATACCCCTAAGGAAAAAGGCTCTTAAGTGCTTCGCGCCGCCTAGTTTCTCCGCTTGCTTGTGAGTATTTTGAGATTGAAAGCTAATCGAGGGTTTTGCCGCCCAAAGTATTATTACGTATCATATATATTTGCTTGTTTTCTTTGTGATTAAACCCTCTTGAACAATTTGGTTTTCACCAAAGTTCTAAAGTCATTCGAAGGCGTTCACTCCACGTGATCCTTTTCAGTCTTTTGAGGCTTCTTTAATCAAGAGTTTTGTTCGAGGAGAGATTTCTTAGATTGTTGTCTACAAAGATACGCAAAATCCAAAAAAAATTAAAAACAATCAAAAACACAAAAAAAATTGAAAATCCATGTTGTCCCATAATATTATGATGATTAGTGATAGAAAATAGATGAAAATAGATGGATTCCTAGAGAGAGAAAGTAGTGAGAGAAAGTAGAGAGAAGAGGTGATTAACTTGGTGAATATTAGATTAGAGAAGATTAGATACAAATGATCATCCCACCCTCCTAAAATGCTAGGAGGGTAGTATATATAGTCCACCCACATGCAGGCATTAATGGGCTATATATTGGGCGGGGCTTGTCTTTTGGAATTTAATTAGTTTAAATCCAAGCCCGTAAACCATGACTAATTAACTCTCTATTACAACGTTCTAATAAATATTACAATATAAACCTATGACCGAAATTCTTGTTTGACTCAATATTTTGAGGCTAACAATCTCCCCCAATGTGAGGTCATTCCTCTTCGATATTTGGAGTCCAATGGAAGTTTATGAATTTCGTCATAAATGAGTCTTGAACGTGTAATAGTAGTCTTGTTCCTTCATGCTGTGATCTTTGAGCCTTTGTCATTGTCTTTCGACTAAGTCTTTTATCTTGAGATCTTCAAATCATTCTTGACTTGTCTTTGCCATCTTGCGATCTTGTGTCTTTATCCACATGCTCACACTATTAATTGTTGAATAAGTCTTTGGGCATGAACATGTGGTTTTGAATCTTTGACTATGTTGAGTACACCGTGACGCCACCTTCTCGAGACAAAACATGGACACGGACTGAATGGCTTTGAAATTCGTCCTAAATCAGTAGGGTTTTACCTCCTGTCGGTGAAGACCGTTATACGATATTAAATACCGTACTTGTGATTAGGTAGATTCAATTAAGAGTCTCCTTGACAGGGTTTCGCGGCTGTACTAGCCGTTCTCTTTACTCGACCGTCTCAAAACAAGACTGCGAACATAAAGAGCGAATCAATTGGATGAATGTCCGCTTGATTAAAGTCGTCAATTCAAATTCCTGGAACAAGTTTGATTCATTAAGAATCTTACCATTGTTGCTTTCCAGTTGACACAACTTTGATTCATAAGAATCTCACAAGTCACCTACCGTAGCGCTGTTTGATGTTGACGCTAGAAGGATTTCCATTCGTCACTGCGAATATTAATGAATATCACTCTGAATGTTCTGGCAAGACCATAAAGATATTGCGTAGAAACCTGAACCGAGTTTGAATCAATTCAGAAACAAACCACTGTTACCTTTCAGTTTTGCACATGTTCAATTCATAAAGAATCTTGCATATGACCTACCACATAGCTGTTTGATGTTAACACTGGAAGGATTTCCACTCATCATTGTGAATACTAAGTAGTATCACTCTGAGTGTTCTAGCAATATCGCAAGGATATAGCATAGGACTCTCTTTATCTTAATCCATGTGTCCTAACGAGATTTGATTGATCTCTTGGCTCTAGACTCGATTTGTGCACTTTTAGTGTTCGGAGGCTAGAGCAGATGCCACCTATTCAATATCAACTATCTCGGAGTGAGAAAGTCAATAGAAGTCGTGTTGATCTCCGTGACAATAAAACAAACTTCTTTTGAGAGAAGCCTGAGTAGCTAGGAAAGGGTTGTGCTGCACATCACTGGGTCCATGATGAGTTGTCTTCATGATGTGTTGACCCGGTTTCTGCATAAATTGTATAGAGGTATTCTTTCTTTAGACCCTTTATCCTTACATTTCTTTTTCATTCTTCAACCCCTTCAATGCTTACCAAGACATCATTACTAACACCTTGCTGTGATTGTTCCGGTGCTAGCATCAGTACTTAGTCGTCATTCAGCTACGTTCACATTCTACTCCATCTTTCCTAAGGACTTATAATAATCTATTGGATTGTCCCTGGGAAGATCCCTCCGGTTCTGGTTGGATCATAGGACTTAAACCTAACCACCCTTTTGACACCAATAACGTCGTGAATTAAAGATGTTGTGGGTATTTGATTGTAACCATGAGTGCTTGAATCTTTTAGATCACATTTTAATCACATTTTCCCCCTATCTCTAATATATAAAATCTTTTGATATTAGAGATACCAAATTTGATTAAAATATATTTTGAAAAATAGTCTTGAAAATCTTCGGGAGAATGATGTGTCAGACATAGCATGAATTTTGTAACGCCCCCCTCAAAAATTAATCCAATGCAATTGTCATTACAAGGATTTGATCCACATTAAACTTTTGAGGATAAGAGTTGTTGAACACACAATTTTTGAAAGATTTTGAATATTATTGAGAAATTCTTGAAAAAATTGTGTTCAACGCTTTTTGAAAAATCAATTCTTTTTGACGAAAAGGTTTTTCTAAAGCATAAACTTGAGTTCATAGACGTTGAATGTCTTGACGAATCCACTCAAGTGTAAGAAGATTTAACTTCTTTTGCTAAGGGTAAGGGCACAAAATCGTACACTCCCCCGTGAATATAGTTCTGGGTTGCAATCTGAAAGTGATTACAAGCCACTGTGTTGAGCTCAAAACGTTGAATGTTTTGTGACAAGCTCAACCCAAGATAGATTGCTCTACCCGTTCTTGGAAATATTGTCCAAAATAGACAATTTCCTTTTGAAAAGATAGAAATGACATGTTTTGAAAAATATTTACAAATTTCATTCGAGCTTTATGTACACACCTGTGTTGTTATTGAGCGGGATTTCTAGGTACGTCCATATACCGATACCGAAAGACATGTCGAGAAGAATATTTTTGGATTATCAAAGAATTTTTAATTTTGTATTTTGGATTTTTCATTAATATTTACAAGATAGATGTTTGATAGATGAATCAAGCAGGCTTCTTTGCCAGAATCTCCAGTTCTGCTGGAGTCAAATATCTCATACCAATTTGCCTAACAAGATACACAAACCTCTCTTTCGAAAGATCTTTTGTAAACAAGTCAGCTAATTGGTAATCAGTTCCAACAAAATATAATTCAACAATACCCTTTTCAACTTGTTCCTTAATGAAGTGATATCTGACATCAATGTGCTTCGTGCGGGAATGCTGTACCGGATTGCACGAGATGGCTATGGCAGACTTTGAGTCACAGTACACAGGTACTTTATCAAAGTGGAAGCCATAATCTGTGAGTTGTGTTCTCATCCAAAGAACTTGAGCAAAACACGCAGATAGAGACACATACTCTGCTTCGGCTGATGAAAGTTACGTGCAATCTTGCTTTTTGGAAGACCATCTCACAAGCTTATCTTGACCTAGAAATTGTGCACCACCAGAAGTACTTTTTCGTGTATCAAGACACCCTGCATGATCAGAATCTGAATAGGCCGTTAGAAAGAAACCGGTTTCCCTCGGATACCAGAGTCCCATGTGAATGGTATTCTTAAGGTACCAAAAGATCCGTTTAAACTCCTTGAGGTGCTTTTCAGTGGGTCGTGCTTGATATCGTGCACAATAACACGTAACATGATGAATATCAGGTCTGCTTGCTGTCAAGTACATGAGGGACCCGATCATTGAACGATATCTCGTTTGATCTATGGGTAATCCTTCCAAATCAGCATCTAGGGATGTGGTTGATAATGGTGTCCCAACGGGGTCACATGATGTCATACCATGCTTTGTGATTATCTCTTGACAATACTTAGCTTGGTTAATAAAGATACCACTTGGGGATTGGTGAACTTGAATTCCTAGAAAGAATTTTAGTTCGCCCATCATAGACATTTCAAATCTGCTGTGCATTACTTTTTCAAACCATTTTGAAAGTTTTGGGTTTGTAGACCCGAAAATAATGTCATCAACATAAATTTGCACAAGCAAAATGTCATCCCCATATTTATAAGTGAACAAAGTTAAATCAATGGAACCTGTTGAGAAACCTTTGGAGACCAAAAATTTCGAGAGCTCGTCGTACCACGCCCTTGGAGCTTGCTTGAGTCCATAAAGTGCTTTGTGGAGACGATACACCTTTTCAGGATAATGAGGATTAACGAATCCTTCCGGCTGCATGACATAAACTTCTTCCTTCAAAGGACCGTTAAGAAACGTCGTCTTTACGTCCATTTGATAAACGATGAATCCTTTATGTGCAGCATAAGCAAGGAAAATCCTGACCGCTTCCATTCGAGCTACTAGTGCAAATGATTCTTCAAAATCAATACCCTCTTTCTGTCCATACCCTTTAGCCACTAGCCTAGATTTATTCTTGATGATCGTGTTTTCTTCATCCATCTTGTTTTTCCGGATCCATTGAAGATTTAATGGTGTTACACCGTATGGTCTGTCAACAAGTTCCCAGACTTTAAGTCTTTCAAATTGTTGAAGTTCATCCGTCATCGATTCAATCCAAGCATGATCAGCCATGACTTCTTTGATGTTTTTCGGTTCGACTGAACTCACGGCGAGTGCGAACATACAAACATCGCCATCGGTGTGAAGCTGTCGTTTTGTACGAACGGGCTGTGAAGGGTTTCCAATTACATGAACCAAAGGATGATCTCGGGTCCAATGATGTGTTGAAGGATGTCGTTGGTAGAACGTGTGCATATTTGACGGATCAACATGGCGAGTAGAATACTCTCCAGTTTCGTGTACCGGTGTACCGAATCGGTTGATAAATTCGTCTTCGTCAGATAATGCATCGTCTGCTTGATTTGTGTTCTCTGGAGCAACGACTGTAGTTGTGGATGTTGTAGGATCGATTGTTGAAGTGATATTCTGAGGAGGTAAATCTGCAGCAACCCGTGTTGAAGTAGATGAAGTTGTATCCGATAGTTGACGATGATCTGTATCATCATTCGTATCATGAGTGACAACGGAAGACTTCGATACAACTTGTTTCTCCCCCGTGAAATATTCATCATACATTGGTCCATATAACATTTCCAACTCATCAATTTTCGTGTCGACTGTCATATCAGCTCTAGGAACATTTTCTGGAACCAGCTTCGAACTTGACAATTCATTGTTGTGGTCTTGAGTTTCGAGTTCCGTGCGGTTGTGAACGGAAGTCGTTTGTCGTTGTGGATCGGGACTTCAACTTTTTTGTTCAAGTGCCATTTCTTGTAATTCATCAAATCGGATATGAATAGTCTCGACTATCAATTTTGCTATCTTGTTGTACACTCTATATCCCTTAAACTGAGTTGCATATCCCACAAGAATACATGCATCACCTTTCTCTTTCATCTTATCCAAATTTTCACCATCTCGAATAATGTAACAAGTACATCCAAAAACATGAAGGTGTTTGAGTGAAGGTTTTCGATCATGAATTATGTGATATGTTGTCTTTTCGTGTCTTGGGATAATTAAGGAGCGGTTTTGTGTGTAGCATGCGGTTGACACGGCTTCGGCCCAAAAGTATAGTGGAAGTTTTGAAGCGGATAATAATGTTCGAGTAGCTTCAACCAAAGTACGGTTTCGTCTTTCAACAACGCCTTTTTGTTCGGGTGTTCGAGCAATAGATGTTTCATGTTCAATCCCTTCGGCTTCAAAATACTTTCTCAGATTTGAATTCAAAAATTTTGTGTCTCTGCAGTACAAACCACTTTAACTTGAGCTTGAAGACCACGTTGTATCAATTTAAGGAAACTTATGAGAACGTTAGGTGTTTCATCCTTGGACCTCAAGAAGTGAGTCCATGTGTACCTTGAGTAATCATCGACTATTACCAGAATATATTTCTTTCCATTGATACTCTGAACACGCATGGGACCACACAGATCCATGTGAAGAAGATCTAACCGTCCTTTAGAGCTTGGTGTGGTTTTTGTTTTGAAGCTACTTCGTTTAGCTTTACAAAGTTCACAAGAAGAACAAAGATGATCTTTGATGAATTTCAAGCTTGGAAGGCCTCTCACAATATCTTTCTTGGAAAGCAAGTTGATGGTATGAAAGTTGAGATAAGAAAGACGTTGATGCCATAACCATGCTTGAGTCGATGAAGCTTTAGCCATGAAGCAAATTGGAGTTGATGAATTTGTGTCTTGAAGTGAAATTGTGTAAAGATCAGTACCCCGTGTACCGGTAAGTAAGTCATTCCCATCATAATCACTAACAAAACATGTCTTCTTTCTGAAAGCAACCTCCAAATCCGCATCACAGAATTGACCAACCGAGAAAAGATTGTGATTGAGCCCTTCGACGTAGTATACCCTTTTAATCGTGATATTCCCCTGAACCAAATCTCCATATCCTAGGATCGGTGCAAATTGATCATTTTCGAATCGGACCGTACCCAGGAACTTCTCCACGAAGTTAATTAGAAGCTTGAGATTCCCCGTCATGTGCTTCGTGCATCCGGAGTCCAGTATGAAGAGAATTATTAGTATCACCTGCAGAAGAGTTAGAACACGATGGAGCATTTGCTAAATTGGATACCACAGTAGTTGTGATAATAGAATCATTAGTGTCATTATCAACATTTAAAGGCAAACTAACACTCATTTTCACATTTTCTGTCCTAGCTTTCGGCATCCATTTATATCTGGGAGGACATTGATTAGCAAACCACCATTTCCAACACTTGCTAGCAGACTCATATAAATCCTTAATTTTGCTTCTAGGATTCTTAGTGGTGGAGTCTGATGCATTACTTTTCTTAGTGGGGGTAGCACCAGAATGGTTCACTTTGCTTTTGGGTTTACTAGCTCTAATAGGCATCGCAACTTGCTTCTTAGTTCTAGTATCTACGCCTTTGACTTTATTCATAGCACACATAGAATGATTAGCATTAACACACTTGCCACATTTGACACAAACAAATTTCACATTCATAGCATTCAAATCATTCACATCATTCATATCGTCATTACATGCGATTACAGACTTTTTATTTTTAAAAACAGTCAAATTCCTAGGGTGTGCTTCTACTTCCTTCATCTTCCCTTGATTCTTGTGTTTCCAGACCTTATCATTCACTTGAGTGCACTTAAGCTGAGGCCGGCTAACACTAGTAGTGGAGACTATTCCTGTAGTAGAAGACACATGAATATTAGTGTTTCTAGAAGTCTGAGCGATTGAATAACTTTGTTTGTGGGCTTAGTGGTCATTCTATACATCCCTGGTTTAATCAACATTATTGTGCTTAACGCTTGGTGCTATGACATTCCTTATGGGTTGAGCTTGTGGTAACCTTTCCTTTCCATCCATCTTGGGGGCAAACACAGGTTTTGCAAACGAGGACTTTGATAAAGCAGATGGTTTTCCCAAGATAGAGGATCTATTTACTTTAGAGGCATTGGGTTGTCTAACAACAGGTTTCTTAATGCTAGATTCCACAACTTTCCCATCCATTTTAGCAACGAGTTTCTACAACTCTGCTATCGCTCTGTCCCTATCTTGTAACTGAGCTTTCAACACTTTAATTTCCAAATTCTGTTCATTCATTTCTCGAAACGTTTGGGAAAGTTTTTCTTGCAATTTATTATCATGTGGAAAATTACCAACGTCTTTTTGCAAAGCAAGTTCAAGAGAATGACAATGTTTTTGAAGGAAATCATTTTTGTGTTGAAGTAACTCAAAAGCCTTTTTATAAACATTTTCTTTACGTTTCGAAAGCTCAATTTCAAGACGTTCACATTATATGATCTTATCAAGATATTTGCATGCAACATCAGAATATTCATCAATATCAGCACAAGATGTAAAATTAGCACACATAACATCTTTAGAAACACATTCTTGCAGTAGTAGATCATATTCATCTGAAAATTCAGACTTCTCCATTTGAAGATCTTCAATGTGTTTCTCAAGAGATTCAACATATTTGAAATCATCATACATTTCAGTCCGAATGAACTCCTCAAGTTGAAGAACAGTTTCTTTAATCAACGTCGTGTTAGGAATTAAGAGTTCTTTCACAAGCAAGGTAATATCTTGAGGAATCGGATGTGTCCACTCAGCATTTTCACGTTTTGCCCAGTCTCTTTCAACAATAGATTTAACATTATCTATGTGGTGTTTAAGAATACCTAATGTTTTCCTACTCTTGCTTTTAGATTCATCTAGAGGGAGGTAGTTTATGTATTTGTAAACATTAGATTTCTTAGGGGAAAATGCTTACTTCCATTGAATTCTCTTTTGTTTGCATTCTAGAAACACTTCCTCACGAGTTTTCTGAGTTTTTTGTTGAAAAGACCATAAATACTATTCTCATAAGCATAATTATATGGTTATACAAACTCCTCATTGACAAGTGATCGACTATCATCATCCCAAAGGGTAGTCTCTTCATTATTGGCACTAACAGGCATGCAATCAAGATCGGTTCTTTCAGTCTCATCAAGATAAAGACACGGGTTCGCAGCTTGAGCTTTGGCAAGGTACTCAGGACTTGCAAAGCTAGCTTGACCCTTAAACATCGATGAAGGTGCTAGCATTCTTACGGATTGAATAGAATCATGCGTTTTATAAACAACTTTCTTCAAAAATTCTACTTGTTCTTCTAGTTTCGTTACTTTTTCGGTTTCTTTATCATATCTACTTTTGAAGTCTTGTTTTAACGCATCTACCTCTTGTTTCTTATCCTCTAGAATTTTAGCAGAATCAGTAGTGGTCATAGAGAGCTTTTGTTCAGGTTCATTAACTTTGGTATTGGCAAGGTACGTTTTTTGACGTTCATCCATTAAGAAAACATTATATTGACGCTTCTCTTTAGCTAATAACTCAAGAGTTGTATTATATTTGTTTTCAAAATCGTCCTTTTGACTTTTTAACGCACTTCCCTTGTACCCCTCAAGCTCTTTGGTTTTCTGAAGGAGCTCATCTCAATAGCTTTCAGTCATCTCAGTAGATTTTATAAGAGCAGCTTTGCATTCTTCAAAACTTTGAGTGAGCGTAGCGTTTGCCTTCTTTAATTGCTTTTGACTCTTTTTATTTTCAGTGACATCTTTTTGTAAAGTAGCAATTAAATTAGCAAGCGCAATACGTTCCTCTTCATCATATTTATTTGCATGTTGATCATTCTCAGACTCATTATTGCACATGTCTGATGAATCGGATGTGGTATTGCTATCAATCGTTTCCATCATACACGTGTCATTAATGGCATTGGGTAGATCACTATGCTCAGGAATATCACCAAACACATTATATTCATCAGTAGTATGTACCTTATCGATTGGCCTAGTGTCAAATATAGGGCCATTTTCATCTTCAATGACTTTGAGAACTTCTTCAACCATTGCCATGTATGAGTAATATGCATCGAGCTCTTGATCAGAATCTTCATCATCAGTATCATCAAGCATTGCTCCTTCCTCAGCTGACAATTTAACCCCCGCTTCCATCTTCTTGCATAGCAGCATCTTTTCCTTGTGATAGCTGGAGTCTCTAACCCTTTTCGGCTTCCTGCATTCCTTTGCCATATGCCCATAACCTTGGCAGTTAAAACATTGAATCCCACTCTGCTGAACCACTTGACTTCCAACCGTTTCCCTATTCCTAGTAGCAGCAGCAATCCTCTGAGTATCATACTTGGCAGTTTGTCGATCATATCTTGTAGAACCCTCAACATGCGTTGGATTATGCCGATCATACCTAGAAGGACTTTCACCACGTCGACGTGTGTCATACCTTGTAGGACTCTCAACATATCGGTTCTTTGTGTTAGATGATGTACGAAGATTGTTGTTGGTGGGTTTGTAGATTTTCTTGTAAGTCTTCATTATGAAAGCAATTTGTTGTTTCATCTCTCGGTTCTTTTGAGCTTGGTCTTCATCACTATCTTCTTCAGATGAGGACTCGGATGGTGGTGATGGTGCTCTTGGCACTTTACCTCTAGATCTTGTGGATGATGAAGACTTAGATGATGTGGAAGATCGTGGTGAAGATGATGTAGTGGAATATGACTTAGGAGCACGAGAGTGATGACCTTGAACATGTTGAGTTGTAGTCACTAAAATAAGTGAATTAGCCGTCTTGGCAACACGTTCAGCTCGAATCTCATTTGCTTCATTCTGAAATTGCTTCAAGATGTCAAAGAGTCGATGATATGAGACCTCGTCTAGCTTTTATTGTTGTTTCACCAAAGTGACGAACCGTGTCCACTCGGGTTGAAGTTGTTTAAGAAATTGGACATTGACTTGCATGGTGGAGACTTGCAGATTATTTATTTTCATGTCATTCATCATCTTATAAAACTTAGAGTAGTAAGAGTCAATTGATTCTCCATCCCTTAAAGTAAACTTGCCAAAATTCCAAAACAAGTTTGTTTTGACATCTTGTTTGTTGAGTGATTCTCCTTGTTGCAAGCGTTCAATAGCAGTGCACGTTTCATTTGCTGTAGGACATGCATCAGCCGTGGAGTAAATATCATCTCCAATCCCACTTAGAACCATATAGATGGCTTCCTTCTCCGCATCATGCCAAGCACAATTTTCAGGTGTGAGATCGGCTCTTGTTTCATCACGTTCACTTGCAGGTATTGGATCAGTAGTATCTGTAGCTGCTCTTGGAGGAATTGAGATTTTCTTGAATACATATGGTCCATGAGTAATACATTTCCTCAAGGCATCACCATTGGGTCTTGTATCAAGATATCGTATGAAACGTGATTGCCATTGAGCATACCGACCAGACACAAGCATTGGTGGTCTCTCTTTATTACCCGCCACCATGATATTGTTGTTTGTGACACGATACTCTTGAGTAGAATCCATATCTAGAAACTTTAAATCGATGAATTGAAAATGGATCTTAAGTAGATGTGTGTTGATTGTTGTTGTCGATGAAAAAAGTTAAAATCCCCTAAAAAATGTCTTCACAAGATACCAAAATTTTTTCATTTTTGTGTTTTTTTTGGAATAACTAACATTTTCAGAAAAATTGGGTATTTCGGAATAACAAGTTTTTCAGGGAAATGCCTTTCTTCGGAATATTGATGTTTTCAGAAAAAACAATTTCTTCGGAATAATGGTGTTTTCAGAAAAACGTGGATCTTCGGAAAATTGATGTTTTAAGGAAAAACAACTTCTTCGGAATAATAGTGATTTCAGAAAAACGTGGATCTTCGGAATAATCTTCGGAATAAATGCTTTTTCAGAAAAATGAGACTTTTCGGAATAATCTTCGGAATAATCTTCGGAATAATCTTCGGAATAATCTTCGGAATAATACCAAATTTCGAGAAAATGAAAATTTCAGAGAAACTTACCTTCTTCGGAATAAGCGTTTCTTCGGAATAGAGGCTTTTTCGGAATAAGTCACTTTTAAGAAAAATCACTTTTTCGGAATATTCACTTTTTTAGAATACTCATTTCTTCTGAATAGAAAACCCTTTTTTGAAAAACTGTTTTTCGGAATAATTAACCCTTTTCTGAAAATCTTCTTTTTGGAATGTTCTTGAAGCAATGAAACCGTAACTCAAAAAAAAATCCAAACACCTCAAAATCTTGCGATGTTGACCACGAAAACCAAACCAAATCCCTACCAAATCGATATAAATGATTTATATCAAGATTTCTAGCCCGAAATACTAAAAAGAAATATAATTCGAGATGATTTAGATAGAAAAATCAACCGAATCAAACTCAAACCAAACAACCAAACACAATTTACCCCGTGGCGATTGATACCAATTGTTGTCCCATAATATTATGATGATTAGTGATAGAAAATAGAGGAAAAGAGATGGATTCCTAGAGAGAGAAAGTAGTGAGAGAAAGTAGAGAGAAGAGGTGATTAACTTGGTGAATATTAAATTAGAAAAGATTAGTTACAAATGATCATCCCACCCTCCTAACATACTAGGAGGGTAGTATATATAGTCCACCCACATGCGGGCTTTAATGGGCTATACATTGGGCCGAGCTTGTCTTTTGGACTTTAATTAGTTTAAATCCAAGCCCGTAAACCATGACTAATTAACTATCTATTACAACGTTCTAATAAATATTACAATATAAACCTATGACCGAACATTCTTGTTTGACTTAATATTTTGAGGCTAACAATCCACAAAACATTCAAAAAGAATCTTCTTTGCTCACCTCCCATTCTACGTGAAGTTTATGCAAACTCGTAATCAAGCAAAACGAGCTCGTAAACGTCGTCAAAGTCAAGGAAATCAACAGCCTTTGATTGAATAACAAACTCCAACTGTTGAACCTATTGTAGAACAAAAAGCTATCATGGCTAATCGTACTATGATGGAGTTGCTTCAAGCACCCACCGAGGGTTTTGGAGAAGCTATTGTGATTCCCGCCATTCTTGCGAAGAATTTCGAGATTAAGACGGGTTTAATGTCGATGTTGCAAGCAAATAAGTTTAGAGGTCATGAAAAAGACAACCCCCATTACCACATATGGAATTTCAGTCGTCTCACCGCAACTAGCAAGTTTAAGGATGTTCCACATGACGCCATTAAGATGATGTTGTTTCCATACTCGTTATATGGACCCGCTAAAATTTGACTCGAGAAAGAACCGCCAAATTCAATTTTGACATAGGGTGATCTCGTTTCTAAGTTTGTGAACCAATTTTTTCCACCATCTAAAACAACACATTTGAAAAATGAGATTTCAAGATTTACACAACGTAATAATGAAAGTTTTTCAATGGCATGGGAACGATTTAAGGAAATGTTACATGAATGTCCACACCATGATTTTTTGGAATTTCATCAAATTGATACTTTTTACATTGGGCGTAATGATCATGAACGAGATTATTTGAATGCCGCCGCGGGTGGTAATTTTTTGTGCAAAACGACCGATGAAGCTTTAAAGATTATCGATAATAGATATAAGGTTTATAACCCTCGTAACACACCGAGTGTTGCCAATATGGATTCGTCATCGTAATTATCATCTCGTCACATTAATGCCTTACATGATGATGCTAATGAGGAAAATCGGTTTTTCGATAGGTTTTCGACTCTTATGACTCATTAGAAAGCACATGATGCTTTGAATTCCGCATCGGTTAAAGCGGTTGAAAAGAGTTGTTTGTCTTGTGGTAGAGCTCATGATCTTTCCGAGTGCATTACCGCCGGTGGTAACACTTCGAGTGCTTACGTAGCAACGGGAACTTACAACCAAAACGGCCAAGGTTCCCGCCTAAATCAAGCTCCACCAAATCAAAATGTTAATAACTATCAAAACAACAATCAAAATGGTGGTTATCAAGACAATTCACGTAACTACAACAAAGGGAATTATGAAAGTGGGAATGGACAAGTTGCAAATCAAAACCAAAACCGTGATTTTCAAAACACCACACAAGGTTTTCAAAATGCTCACACTAAAAATCTTAATGGAGAATTTTTGGATTATGCTAAAGCAAATGATGCTAAGTTTGATAATATGCAACGTGAGATGATTAGCTTAAAATCCGAGTTGAAAAATGAGCTTAAAAACGAACTTGCTAATGAACATAAGACTCATGCTAATAAAATGGAAGGCAACGTTCAACGTCTTCAACAAAATCAACAAAAGATGGAACAAGGACAACATGAGATTAAGCAAGAATTGTTAAAAGCGGATTTAAGGCAATCAAAATTTGAGGACCGAATGGCAAAAATGTTTGAAGCAATCATGTGTAAACCCTCTTCCTCGGGTAGTCTTCCTAGTGATACCATTGCAAACCCGAAGGGAGAAATGAAGGTTATTACTACACGTAGTGGTAAAACTATCAAGGAATCAATCTCTCGTCCAAGTACTTCTACGGAGAAGGAAATCGAGAAAGAGCCCGAGGTGATGGTCAAAATGGAGCATATTACAAGCCCACAAAGTACCGATCATACCACACCTACGGTTGAACCAATACAAATCATGGAACCCGAGATTCCAAGGCCGTTGCCTAATGTAAAACCCACACCACCCTTACCTTACCCTTCGAGACGAAATAAAGAGAAATTGCAAGAACGTAACAAATAACAAATCTAGCTTTTTATAAAAATGTTTCAACAAGTTCATTTTGATGTAGGTTTAGCCGACGCGTTGTTATATATCCCTCGTTTCGCTTCCACTTTTAAAAGTATGATGAATGATAAGGAAAAGCTTTCAAAGCTTGCTAATTGTTCTTCGGTTTATCTTAACCGCATACGGGAAAAAGTTGGTGACCCCGGAAAGTTTCTCATTCCTTGTGACATACAAGATATGAAAGAATGCCTCGCCTTGGCCGATCTTGGTGCGAGGATTAATTTGATTCCATTTTCCATTTGGAAATCGCTTTCGCTTCCAACTCTTACTCCTTCGAACATGTCTGTCGAGATGGCCGATCATTCTACAATTTTAGCATGTGGAGTAGCTGAGGATGTTTTCGTGAAAGTGGGGAAGTTCTACTATCCAGCTGATTTTATAGTAGTTGACATCCCCGTGGATCCTCAAGTTCCTCTAATTTTAGGTCGTCCATTTTTAGACACCTCGAGATCGCTTATCGACGTTCATGCAAGGACTTTTACTTTAAGATTCAACGAAGAGGAACTTGTTATAAACGCTACGCAAAACTCAAAACCTTCTCATGTTTATGCAATCGCTACCATCAATCACATTGACTTAGTTGATGTGGTTTGCGATGAGTTTTCACAAGAAGTGTTAGGTTTTTCCGATAGCTCGTCAAGTGGCAATCCCACAATTTTGGATCCAATTCTTGCTAATTCTACACCAAATCTGACTCCATTCCAAGGAGGCGATTTTACTTCAAATGAAATCGACAATGAATATGAGGTGATTTTTGGTAATGATACTTCTATTCCACCATTTCTTCCGCCGATGGAAGTTATGAGTGTTGAGCAAAAATCTTCAATCGAGGAACCGCCTATCCTTGAATTGAAAGATCTTCCATCTCACCTTGAATACACATTCTTGGAAGGTGATGACAAGTTGTCGGTTATTATTGCAAAAGGTCTTGCTAATGATGAAAAATCGCGCTCTTGAAAGTTCATAAAGCTCATAAAGGGGCAATTGCGTGGAAAATTTCCGACATTAAGGGTATTGACCCACATATTTGTACTCACAAGATTTTAATGGAGGAGGACTACAAACCCGCAATTCAAAGTCAAAGAAGGGTAAACCCCAAAATTCACGATGTCATCAAAAAGGAAGTTCTAAAACTCCTTGACGCGGGAATGATTTATCCTATCTCTGATAGCCCATGGGTGAGCCCAATCCATTTGTCCCTAAAAAGGGAGGAATGACCGTTGTGCCTAATGAAAACAACGAGTTAATTCCCACTCGTGTTGTAACCGGTTGGAGGGTGTGTATTGACTACCGAAAGTTAAATGACGCCACTCGTAAAGACCACTTTCCTTTGCCCTTCATGGATAAAATGTTGGAGCGACTCGCGGAAAATGAATTATATTGCTTTTTAGATGGTTTTTCCGGTTACTTTCAAATCCCTATCGACCCTCGTGATCAAGACAAGACTATGTTTACGTGTCCTTATGGAACGATTGCTTATCGTAGGATGCCTTTCGGACTTTGTAATGCACTAGGTACGTTTCAACGGTGTATGATGGCTATTTTTCATGATATGATCGAGAAGTCGATGGAAGTGTTTATGGATGACTTTTCAGTGTTTGGCAATTCGTTCACGTCGTGTTTATCTAATGTCGAGCAAATGTTAAAACGTTGTGAAGAAACCAACCTTGTGCTTAATTGGGAAAAATGTCATTTTATGTGTAAACAAGGAATCGTCTTAGGACATAAGGTCTCGAAAGCGGGGATTGAGGTTGATAAAGCTAAGGTAGACGTCATCGCCAAGTTACCTCATCCCAAAACCGTTAAGGGAGTTAGGATTTTCCTAGGCCACACGGGCTTTTATCGTCGTTTCATCAAAGACTTTTTGAAAATCTCTCGACCTATGACACACCTTCTCGAGAAGGATGCTCCTTTTAATTTCAGTGAGGATTGTGTTAGAGCTTTCGTAACTTTTAAAAGGAAACTTACCGAAGCTCCCATTCTTGTTGCTCCTAATTGGGAGTTACCCTTTAAATCATGTGTGATGCAAGTGATTATGCTATAGGGGCCGTCTTAGGGCAACGTTATGACAAGCATTTCCGTCATATCCATTATGCTAGTAAGACGATGACCGAGGCTATTGAAGTACACCACAACGGAAAACTTGCCATGGTCTATGCTTTTGAGAAATTCCGACCTTATCTCGTCTTAACTAAAAGCATCGTGTATACCGACCATTCGACTATCAAGTATCTCTTAGCTAAGCAAGACGCTAAGCCGAGATTGCTTTGTTGGACGCTCCTCCTCCAAGAATTTGATGTCACCGTGCTTGACAAAAAAGGAGCCGAGAATCTAGCGGCCGATCATCTCTCTCGTCTAGAATATCCTCACAAAGATGTTTTCGAGAACAAGGAAATCACCGAAACATTTCCTCTCGAGACTCTCGGTGTAGTGAATTCTAAAGACACCACCCCATGGTTTGCCGACATTGCAAATTACCATGCGGGCAAATTCATAATCAAGGGTATGACGACACAACCAAAGTGAAAATTCTTTCGTGATGTCAAGTTCTATTTTTGGGATGACTCTTATCTCTTTCGGTTTTGTGCGGATCAACTCGTTCGATGTTGTGTTTTTGGTGCCGAAGCTTCTAACATCCTTAGAGCTTGTCACGAGGGACCCACGGGTGGTCACCACGGTGCTATTCTCATGGCTAAGAAAGTGTTCGATGCCGGTTTCTTTTGGCCTTCTATCTATCGTGATGCACACGCACTTGTGAAGTCGTGTGATTCGTGCCAACGTCAAGGAAAATCGTTTCAACGTGATGAAATGCCAGAAAACATAATTCAAGTGTGTGAGATTTTTGACATTTGGGGCATAGACTTTATGGGGCCGTTCCCATCGTCTCATGGTAACAAATATATCCTCGTCGCCGTCGACTACCTTTCTAAGTGGGTGGAAGCTAAGGCTTTACCTACTAATGATGCTCGTGTGGTAGTGAAGATTTTGAAGCAACTATTCTCTCGGTTCGGGACCCCTCGTGCTATTATAAGCGATCGTGGAACCCATTTTTGTAATGACCAATTTGAGAAGGTCTTAAAGAAATATGGAGTTACTCATCGTCTTAATACGGCTTATCACCCGCAAACGAGTGGGCAAGTCGAGGTTTCAAACCGAGATTTGAAGAGGACTTTAGAGAGGTCGATTGGAGAAAACCGTGCTTCATAGTCCAACAAACTCGATGACGCTTTATGGGCCTTTAGGACCGCTTATAAGACACATATCCGTTGTACTCCTTATAAGTTAGTCTATGGGAAGAATTGTCATTTGCCCATTGAATTGGAGCATAAGGCATATTGGGCCCTTAAGCATGCTAATTTTGATTTAAAGACCGCGGGGGATCACTAGAAAATACAATTGAATGATTTGGATGAACTAACAGATAATGCTTATGAAAATTCATTGATTTTCAAAGAAAATACTAAAAAGTTTCATGATGCAAAGATTAAAAACCGGGTTTTTAACGTTGGTGATCAAGTGTTACTTTGTAACTCTAGATTAAAGATATTTTCCGGGAAATCGAAATCTCGTTGGTCGGGTCCTTTCACCATTACACAAGTGTTTCCTTATGGGACCATCGAGCTAGCTCAAGATGATGGTCCTAACTTCAAGGTGAATGGACATAGGCTTAAGCTCTATTTTGGTGGGGAAATTCCTTAATTGGATGACCTCTACCAAGTCACCTTCCCTAATGATAATTAGCATTGAGGGGATCGAGTCGAGCTCATGACTCGGTAATAAAAAACGAGGTGCCTCGTGGGGGAGATCCCATGCTGATCTTTTTATGCTTTCTAATAAATAATGAGAGGGGATTTGTGCCCTTCCAACTCGTTGTCTCGTGGTTGTTTGTGATTGTGTTTTCTAGATCATCATCATCACTATGATTGAAGACTCTGGTGTTAGTTTACATGAGCCTCCATAGTTTGCTTGAAGAAGTTTTTCACGAATCCATGACATATCCTTTATTGTTCTAACAATTATCTTTAAGCTTAATTAATAAACGGCTTTAGATATATTGTTGATCACCCTTTCCATGATAGATCCTAAGCATTCGACTCTTCGTCCTTATTATGGGGGTGCTCCACCTTTATACTCGAAACATTGAGGACACTGCTGAATTTTTGGGGGGGGGGTGAATAGTGATACACTGGTTTTAATTGGGTTCAGATTTAGTTCTCGGAATCTCCTCGAATTGATAACGGTTCAAAGTGGAATGATTTGTTCTTGGTTAATAAAAAGGTGTTGGTTTGTTTATCTATTTTGAATTAATAACAAATAAGTAAGTGTCGAAGAGTAAAATTAAAGCTTTAAAAGATTCAACTAAATTGACAAGTTAAAACTAAATGTTTGAAAACGTAAAGAAAAGATTAGAAAAATACTAGAACACTTAATAAAACTACCACTTGGAAACTTTATAAAAACAAGAAATTAAACAATTGGGAATCAGCCAAATCGGAATCTCTAAAGTGCATCAATCGGAATGTTTGAAAAGGAATCAGATCGGAATATATAATACTTGCTGTCGGAATATTACAAAACACTCCAATCGGAATAATCATAAATCCTACCGTCAGAATGAGGCTGATCGGAATACGGGGTTATAACTCTGATCGGAATGTGCTAAGACCCACAATCGGAATATCTTAAGATGAGTCAAATCGGAATGTTTAATAAAAGATCCAATCGGAATAATGGAAATATGCCCACAATCGGAATAACCCAAAAATGTTCAGATCGGAATACACTAAAATGAGCCAGATCGGAATCCACTAAAACCCTTTTCCGATCTAACGATCGGAATAAGGGGGGTTTGCTCGTCGGAATAAACCAATCGGAAAAGGGTTTTACCCTTTCCGATTTACCCCTTTTGATCCGAAATATAAGCTAAGGCAATAAGCTATAGGAATAAGCCAACACCAAATCTAGCACGAATCTAAACTGAATCGGATTAAATAAGCACTAAAAACAACTTTTACTAACTTTAAATAAGCAAACTTATAAATCAAATGATAAAAAGATGAACTTTTTAAGAAAACTTTAAAAAGTAAATAAGCTAAACTTACAAATAAACCAATAAGCACAAAGATCTTAAAGCTTATTCGTATATAAACTCAAGGAAACATAAAAAGATTAACTTTTTAAGCACGAAAACATTGATGAACAACACGGATCGTAAGTAATTCGCACCAAAAGTGAACCAAAATCAAAGAAAGGTAGAAAGAGATGAAAGATTAAAAGCTTAAACTTAAACTTGATTAATGAAATCAACAATATAAAGGTTTAATCTTGAAAGATTAAAAGAAAGAAAGATGAAAATTTAGTAAGAGAAAGTTGAGAACTTTCTCTCTCTAAAACTAGAGAAAAATGAAAAACTAAAACTAACTCCAAAACTGTGAAGTGAAATCCTATTTATAGGCGTGTGCTTGTGGGCTTGTGAATGGGCTTTGTTTTTGGGCTTCTTTTCTTCTTTCTTCTTTAGTCTTTACGTTTCTTTAAATAAACGTTTCCGACTTTGGATTTTGAGAAGTGTCGGTGAATAATTCCAACTCGTCTTATAATCTTTTGTTTAATAGACTCGAGTTCTTCGACATATATGAATCTTCCATCTTTGGCCCTTTTCTTTGATAAATCTTCAAATAGGCACAATGACTTCAAATCTTTTGCATCTCTTGGACAATAGACTTCGTCTTGAGTATATTTCTTCGATAAAACCCGTGCAATCCCATGTTTTCTTCAATATTCATCCGGTTGACTCTGAAAACTCAATAAACACAAAAACCACGCATAATTCCAAACAAATGATATTAAATGCGTGTTTTGGTCTCGTTTTAGCCAGAAATAAGTGGTAAAAGGATGGGTGTTTTCACACCTATCAAATACCCTACACTTAACCATTGCCATGCCCTCATGCAATGCTTAGTGATAAAGCAATTTTACACTTTTCTCATAATCAATCAACCTTGGCCTTATTAACATACTACTAAACAAAAATTAAAGTACTAAGAAAAATTAAAACTTTAAAGTAAACAAAAGGATAGAAAATACCTACGTGGAAATAACTTGCAAAGAGATCTAAGACTTACATTAGGGCTTCGGTGCTGCGACGATTCATCAACCTCAAGTTTCACGTTCCCCAAACTAAGCTTAAAAACGAGATCATTGTTATTATAAGTTAACAAATCAAACACTTGCACACATGGCTTAATTATATGCTTAAACTCCCTTATTCATAGGTGTATCTCTTATATTTCATTTTTGTCTTAGAATGATCATGAAGATGCATTTTTGGACTTATTTCGATAGTTTATTTAGGCTGAAAGCAAAGTAGGATGATTTGATCAATAGTTAACTAAAGGACAAAATCTCTTAAAACTGCTTCTCGGGATATAAAAAAGTTCATATCTTGGCATAACTCGGTTCATGATTCGAGACCTTTCTCGGGCCGATATTTGGCATGTACTTCATACTTCATATCTTGAGAGACGTTCTTGAGATAATGGTCTTCTCTTCGTAATAGAGTTTCTTCACTTAGAGACTTTTGAGGGGTACTCCAACTTTGTTGACCACGACTTCATGATTATTTCTTCAATCTCTAATTGGGATTTTGAGATACAACGATCCGCCTCCTTTTCGGACTTGGATCTATTTATCCTCATACCTTGTTAGGGTCTTTTCGGATAGACTTCTCCATGATCTTTATGGGAGTTGATTGCTTTTCGTCGTGAGTCTTGATCCTTCATATTGATTTTGGGAATAATGCTTTTCACATCACTTTGGATCTTCAGCAATAAAATGGAATCCTCATGCCTTGTTAGGGCCTTTTCGGACTCGCCAATCTTCGCGCCCCGCTTCATAAGTTATGCCTTGGCTATGACCTCTTATCATTACCGAGCAACTTTTAATCGATCTTGGGCTAGAAGCTAAGTAACTTTTCAAATCGTACGACCTTACTTATTGCAGATAAATTATTAACAAGTGATGGGAGAATAGGCAAATAATTACACCAAGTGAGCTTGTGCAAGAATACCGACTTATAATTGACTCTATCATTTCTCGTTCTCCACAATTTAAAATCTCAAGTAATGAGACTCGTGGATGCTTATCCTAGTAAACCAATTAAGGTCTACATGGTCAAGGATACTAGCTAGAACAAACTTGGACAAGTCTATTCGGGTTGAGTCAAAATAATCGCAACGGGCCTAATATGTCAAAGACTTCAAAACTAGCTACACCACTTTATGAATATTATTGCGGGATATATACATATGAAAGCAACGATAAAAATTTAAAAATTACGACTACATGGCCAAAGTTAATTAAAAATTTGAAAAATGTTGAAAAAGATGATTTTCTGGTTAAATGAAGGCATTTTCATGGAAAAGTCCACTTAAAACTTCGATAGAAGTCCCCCCTACACTTAAGATAAACATTGTCCTTAATGTTTAAGCATGTGGGAAACGTCTCCCCTACACTTATGACATTGTGCACGTTGGTTAACTCAACTTAAGGAAGAGACGACTAACGTGATCAATATCAAATGTGAGTATGAAGAAAATTGAATCACGATAGTTGAGAGATAGAACCGGATTTTGGATAACACGAGAGCACGATTCTTCAAAGGTTCCAAAAGTGCATTCATCCCTGTAATCACATCACCACACAAATACAAACACCTATAGAGGTCCCCCTACACTTAGGAGGTTAAAACAGAAAAGGATAGCTACTCGGGCTGCCTCCCGAGGAGCGCTTGTTTTTGATAACCGAGTCACGAGCCTGACTCGACCCAAAATTAGTTCATGGGAAACGTGGTGAGGGATGGAATCATCTCGTGAGAGATGTCCTCGCCAAAGTACAACTTCACTCGTTGGCCATTCACCTTAAAGTTAGGTCCATTAGGTTGAGCGAGCTCGAGAGTACCATATGGAAAAATTTGGGCAATGGTGAATGGGCCGGAACAACGAGATTTCAGCTTGCCTGAAAAGATTTTCAACCGAGAGTTAAAGAGTAAAACTTTATCTCCAACTTAGAACTCTCGGTTCTTAATCTTAGAGTCGTGAATGAGCTTAGTCTTTTCCTTATAGATCAAAAATTTTCATAAGCCTCATTACGGAGTTCATTGAGCTCATTGAGTTGGATCTTGCGTAGGTCACCGGCTTTGTTGATATCAAAATTAGCCCACTTCAAGGCCCAGTAAGCCTTATGCTCCAACTCAATGGGGAGGTGGCACGCCTTCCCGTACATGAGACGATATGGTGTACAACCAATCGGAGTCTTGTATGCGGTACGGAAAGCCCACAAAGCATCATCAAGTTTATCAGCCCATGAGGCACGATGCTCTCCCATGGTTCTTTCAAGAATTCACTTTAATCCTCGGTTGGATATTTCAGCCTGGCCATTAGTTTGTGGGTGGTATGCGGTGGAAAGACGATGATTGACACCATACTTACCCATGACTCTTGCGAATTGTTCATTGCAAAAATGAGTCCCACGATCACTAATAATGGCACGAGGCACACCGAATCTAGCGAATAGCAATTTCAAAAAGTTACAAACCACCCTTGCGTCATTAGTAGGTAAAGCTTTGGCTTCAACCCATTTTGAGACGTAGTCAACGGCTACAAGGATGTATTTGTTTCCTTTAGAGGAAGGGAATGGCCCCATAAAGTCAATACCCCAAACGTCAAAGATTTCACATTATTGAATGAAATTCTAAGGCATCTCGTCTTTATGTGTGATCTTGCCTTGTTTTTGGCAAGCATCACATCGTTTAACCATCTCGTGAGCGTCACGATAGATGGTGGGCCAATAAAATCCCGAGTCAAACACTTTTTTGGCGGTGTAGTTGGGACCAAAGTGACCACCGGTGGGTCCTTTGTGGCAAGCGTCAAGGATTTCTAAAGCTACCGGTCCATCAACACATCGGTGAATAATCAAATTAGCACATTGTTTGAATAGATATGGGTCATCCCAAAAGTAAGTCTTAATGTCTTTGAAGAACTTTTTCTTTTGTTGGGATGTTAACCCGTCAACGAGAATTCCACCCGCCAAGTAGTTTGCAATGTCCGCAAACCACGGGGTTTCATCAGAAGTCGAGTTGATAGACATTAAGGTCTCCAGGGGAAAAGAGTCATTGATCTCTTTGTTCGGATGATCCCCTTGATAAGGATCCCCAAGTCTACTGAGATGATCCGCGGCTAGGTTTTCAGCTCCTTTTTTTATCGCGAATTTCGATTTTAAATTCTTAGAGTAGCAAAACCCAGCGAAGAAGTCTTGGTTTAAAATCTTGTTTAGTCAACAAGTACTTCAACGCGGAATGATCGGTGTAAACGATTGTGGTAGAAAGGACAAGATAGGAGCAGAACTTTTCAAAGGCATAGACAACAGCTAAAAGCTCTTTTTCGGTTGTCGTGTAATGCAATTGAGCTCCCGTCATTGTCTTGCTAGCGTAATGGATTGGTTGGAAGTGTTTGTTCACTCGTTGGCCCAAAACCGCTCCAATAGCAAAGTCGCTAGCATCGCACATCAACTCAAAGGGCAGCTCCCAATTAGGGGTAACCAAGACGGGTGCCTTAGTTAGCTTATCCTTAAGCGAGTTGAAGGCTTCAAGACACTCGTTGGAAAAGATAAAAGGAGTATCTTTTTCCAAGAGGTGGGTCATCGGGCGAGCGATTTTAGAAAAATCTTTGATAAAGCGACGGTAGAAGCCCGCATGACAAAAGAAACTTCTCACACCCTTCACGGTTGAAGGTGGAGGCAACTTAGAAATAACATCGACTTTAGCACGGTCTACTGCAAGACCGGATTTGGAGATCTTGTGTCCTAGCACGATGCCCTCTTTTACCATGAAATGGCATTTTTCCCAATTAAGAAGAAGGCGAGTGTCTTCACACCGCTTAAGCATACGTTCTAAATTGGCAAGGCAAGCAGAGAATGAATCGCCATAAACCGAGAAATCATCCATGAATACTTCCATAGTATCTTCCACCATGTCATGGAATATAGCCATCATACACCGTTGGAACGTCCCAGGAGCATTGCATAAACCGAAAGGCATGCGTTTGTAAGCAAATGTTCCGTAAGGACAAGTGAATGTGGTCTTCTCTTGGTCTTTGGGATCGATGGGAATTTGAAAATACCCGGAGAAACCGTCTAAGAAGCAGTAGTAGTCATTACCCGTAAGACGCTCGAGCATTTGATCCATGAAAGGAAGAGGAAAGTGATCTTTTCTCGTGGCATCATTGAGCTTGCGATAATCAATACAAACTCTCCACCCAGTAACGAGACGAGTGGGAAGCAACTCGTTGTGTTCATTGGGAACAACGGTTATTCCGACCTTCTTGGGCACACAATGGACGGGACTTACCCAAGGCGAATCCGAAATAGGGTAAATCAAGCCGGCATCAAGAAGTTTGATAACCTCTTGTTTGATGACGTCATGAATACGAGGATTAACCCTTCTTTGGCTCTGGATTGCGGGTTTAAAGTCATCTTCCATGAGAATCTTGTGAGTACAAAAGTTCGGATCAATTCCGCGGATATCGGAAATTTTCGAAGCAATTGCCTTCTTATGATCTTTAAGCACGGCGATGAGGGGAGATTTCTCTTCTTCTTTCAAGTCCTTCGCAATGATGACGGGCGACTTCTTATTTTCTTCAAGGAACACGTACTCGAGATGGGGCGGCAACTCCTTAAGTTCTAAATCCGGAGGATTTTCGATGGGAGGCGTTTTCAAAGTCGGAGCATCGCTAGCAATAACCGTGGGAGATGGTGGAGAAATATTGTCTTCTTTAAGAATGTTCTCAATGAGGCGAAGATCTTCATCCCAATCAGTGGTAGAATCGTCATTAGCTAAGTTCACATCTCCCATGGTGGCTTCCAAATCTTTCCAAAGGAAATCACTTTCTCCAAATAGAGATATTGATGAATCAATAGAGGAAACGGTCTCAACATTGGGAAGAGAGGTAGGAATACTTTTACAAGCATCTTTGAAGTGTTCTTCACAAGCCTCATCAAGAACGTCAATACAATTAACACTCTCGTTAGAGTAAGGCTGTTTAGAAAGCTTTCCCATATTGAAGACGATTTTATCGTCACCAACTCTCATGATAAGCTCACCGGCTTCAACATCGATGAGAGTGCGACCGGTCCTCAAGAATGGACGACCAACGATCAATGGCACACGAGGGTCCATCTCGTAGTCGACGACGACGAAATCGGCAGGAAAAGTGAATTTGTCGACTCCTACAAAAACGTCTTCGGCTATCCCCACTGGATAAGCAACTGTACGGTTAGCTAATTCCAGAGTCATTTTGGTGGGGATTATCTCAGGGAGAGATAATTGCTTCCAAACGCTTAGAGGCATTAAATTAATACTGGCACCTAGATCGGCTAGGGCCATGCAATTCTCTACTCCCGGGAAGTTGCAAGGGATTAAGAAACGACCCGGATCACCAAGCTTGGTTGGCAATTTCCTTAAGAGCACTGCAGAGCAATTCTCATTAAGTTAGGTGTTAGCAATATCAAGAAGCTTCTCCTTGTCGCTAAGAAGATCTTTGAACATTTTTTCGTATATAGGCATGTGAGCGAGAGCCTCAGCGAAGGATATGTTGAAATTCAATTGTTTAAACATTTTGAGAAAGTTCGAAACCTGAATATCGTCCTTGCTTTTGAGCTTCTCGTTCCTCAACCTTGATGGATAAGGTATATCGGAAGAAGAGGAAGGCTTTGGGAGAATAGGATCACTCACATCCTTGGGTGGAGGAGGGGTAGAAGTAAGAGGTGGAGAAATTGGGGAAGTGGAAGGATGAGGAATAGGAGCAGGTGACTCGTTTTCCTTAGTCACAATCACCGGTGGAGGTATAGGAAGCTCGGGTTCCTTGGTACCTTCGCCACTGCGAGTGGTGATTGCTTTCATCTCCCCTCTTGGATTCGCAACGGTGTTACTCGGAAGAGTACCCGAAGAAGAGGGTTGATTACCTTGGAAGAAACTAGCCATCATGTTCCTTAAGTCATTCGTTTGACTAGCCAAAGTGTTTCTCATATCAGCTCGCAGATTGTTCCCTTGTTTCACCATGTCTGCTTTCAAGTTGAGCACTTTTCGTTGGAGATTGTCCACGATTACATCATTAGTCCTCATGTAGGTTCCAATATCTTGTTGTAATGCGGTGGGTTGGTTGGGAGGAGCATTATAGGCGGGTGGTTGATAAGCAGGTTGTTGGTAAACTTGGTTGTTTCTTTGAGGTGGATATGGTTGTTTGTGAGGTGGTATGTATGGTGCACGAGGTTGTTGTTGTTGTTGAGGAGGGCGATTGAGGTTTTGCTGTTGGTTTGGGTTGTTAGGAGGAAAACCGGGCGGGGAAAGAAAGTTGTTAGAGCGGTAGCTAAGCAAGTTGCGGTCACCTTGAGGACGAGCTTGATAAGCGGCTAGAGGATAGGTACCATATGCTGCATTCGCATTCTTAGAAGGATAGTCTTGGGTGGCGGTACAAGTGGTGTAAGAGTGAGGACCCCCGCATATCTCACATGGTTGGCTAACAACATTGACTTGAGCGTCGTGAGCGTTTTTAGCGTTGATGCTGTTGGTGTTGCTAGCGGTTTGGGCGGCAAGCGATTCAAGAAGCGTAGTAATTTTGTCAAATCGCTTATCGTTGTCACTAGTACTAGCACTAGCAATATTGGTCCGCGCACTCTTGGTTTGCACGCGAGACTTATTCTCAATGATATCCCAAGCGGCATTAGAAGTCTTAACCAAAATATTACTCCCCGAGGCACTATTCAGTGAATCTTGGTCATTCATGCTTAAACCATTGTAAAAAGTGTTAATTTGGTGCACTTTGGTAAAACCATGTTGTGGGCATTTTCTCAAAAGGTCTTTAAAACGGTCCCAAGATTCACTAAAAGACTCATCGTACTTTTGTTCAAAATTAATGATTTCATTCCGCAAAGCGGTAGTACGAGAGGGTGGGAAAAAGTAGTTGATAAATTTGGTCTCCAAATCCGTCCACGTAAGAATACTTTGTGGCGGTTCCTTTGCAAGCCAATGCCGGGCTTGTCCCTCTAAAGAAAAGGGAAAAAGTTGTAAACGGATTACCTCTTGTGGAACACCATTGAATTTGACCGTATTCGTGAGTTGCAAGAATCTCTTGATGTGGTTATGAGGATCATCAATGGTACGCCCCAAGAATGGTTGAGCAGAGACCATCTGGATAAAGCCGGATTTGAGCTCAAAGTTATTGGCTGCAATCGCGGGTATGACAATTGGATCATTGTTACAATCTACATGTGCTTGCAGAAGTTCAATCATCGGGCGATTATCCGGTAGAGGCTGATTGTTGTTGTTATTATTGTTGTTGAGAGGTGGATTGTTATTGTTGTTATTGTTTTGAGGTGGGTTATTGTTGTTGTTTTGTACACCAGCCATGTCTAAGTCTTTGAGAGGCTCGGGCTCTTGATAAGACGTTGATCGTGTACGCATGCACATACAAAAGAACTAACAAAGCAAACAAGAAATATTTTTGGTTTTTATGGTTTTTTATTTTTTTTGTATTTTTGAAGATTTTATATTTTTTAGGGTTTTTGAAATTTTTTATGAAAAAGTAACGTTCACGGCGAACGGATCCCCAAGTTTTCACAAAAAACTGTTGATCTTAACGAGAAGAGCCGGCAGCGGCGCCATTTGATACACTGGTTTTCATTGGGTTCAGATTTAGTTCTCGGAATCTCCTCGAATTGATAACGGTTCAAAGTGGAATGATTTGTTCTTGGTTAAGAAAAAGGTGTTGGTTTGTTTATCTATTTTGAATTAATAACAAATAAGTAAGTGTCGAAGAGTAAAATTAAAGCTTTAAAAGATTAAACTAAATTGACAAGTTAAAACTAAATGTTTGAAAACGTAAAGAAAAGATTAGAAAAATACTAGAACACTTAATAGAACTTTGGAAACTTTATAAAAACAAGAAATTAAACAATTGGGAATCAGCCAAATCGGAATCTCTAAAGTGCATCAATCGGAATGTTTGAAAAGGAATCAGATCGGAATATATAATACTTGCTGTCGGAATATTACAAAACACTCCAATCGGAATAATCATAAATCATATCGTCGGAATGAGGCTGATCGGAATACGGGGTTATAACTCTGATCAGAATGTGCTAAGACCCACAATCGGAATATCTTAAGATGAGTCAAATCGGAATGTTTAATAAAAGATCCAATCGGAATAATGGAAATATGCCCACAATCGGAATAACCAAAAAATGTTCAGATCGGAATACACTAAAATGAGCCAAATCGGAATCCACTAAAACCCTTTTCTGATCTAACGATCGGAATAAGGGGGGTGTGCTCGTCGGAATAAACCAATCGGAAAAGGGTTTTACCCTTTCCGATTTACCCCTTTTGATCCGAAATATAAGCTAAGGCAATAAGCTATAGGAATAAGCCAACACCAAATCTAGCACGAATCTAAACTGAAACGGATTAAATAAGCACTAAAAACAACTTTTACTAACTTTAAATAAGCAAACTTATAAATCAAATGATAAAAAGATGAACTTTTTAAGAAAACTTTAAAAACTAAATAAGCTAAACTTACAAATAAACCAATAAGCACAAAGATCTTAAAGCTTATTCGTATAGAAACTCAAGGAAACATAAAAAGATTAACTTTTTAAGCACGAAAACATTGATGAACAACGCGGAACATAAGTAATTCGCACCAAAAGTGAACCAAAATCAAAGAAAGGTAGAAAGAGATGAAAGATTAAAAGCTTAAACTTAAACTTGATTAATGAAATCAACAATATAAAGGTTTAATCTTGAAAGATTAAAAGAAAGAAAGATGAAAACTTAGTGAGAGAAAGTTGAGAACTTTCTCTCTCTAAAACTAGAGAAAAATGAAAAACTAAAACTAACTCCAAAACTGTGAAGTGAAATCCTATTTATAGGCGTGTGCTTGTGGGCTTGTGAATGGGCTTTGTTTTTGGGCTTCTTTTCTTCTTTCTTCTTTAGTCTTTACGTTTCTTTAAATAAACGTTTCCGACTTTGGATTTTGAGAAGTGTCGGTGTATAATTCCAACTCTTCTTATAATCTTTTGTTTAATAGACTCGAGTTCTTCGACATATATGAATCTTCCATCTTTGGCCCTTTTCTTTGATAAATCTTCAAATAGGCACAATGACTTCAAATCTTTTGCATCTCTTGGACAATAGACTTCGTCTTGAGTCTTTTTCTTTGATAAAACTCGTGCAATCCCATGTTTTCTTCAATATTTATCCGGTTGACTCTGAAAACACAATAAACACAAAAACCACGCATAATTCCAAACAAATGATATTAAATACGTGTTTTGGTCTTGTTTTAGCCAGAAATAAGAGGTAAAAGGATGGGTGTTTTCACACCTATCAAATAGACACTTGCTTTGCGACGCCCTCACGTTTTCCAACTTTCAATGTTTTGTTTTGTTTTGTTGCTAATAAGGCTAAAAATGGCTGAATTTTAAAATTTTTCTTAGTTTTCATTAGTGTTTTTAAGACACGAATGTATATTTTCCGATGGGTAGAATAAGAGCTAATTTTTAACTTAATGGGCATTTGGAGCCCTTTACATTCCTTAACCCGCTCAATTCAAGTTTTGCTAGACTTTTATATAGGGAACTTTAAAACGCGAAAGTCTTAGCTCATTCGGGTTAAGAACAAGAACTTTTCGCAAGATCCTATAATTGATCCTAGAAAGTCACTTATCAAGGAAACTATAAAATGCATTATCTAAACTTGAAAGAGTCCAAGTAAGTGCAAGATCCTATAGGTGGCTTGAAAACCCAAAACTTCGATTTGATATACTCTTAACGAAAGATAATCCAAATTTGGCTTACGTTTGACTTGCATGGCTAAGTATTCACGAGTCTCTTTAATTAGAGGTCTTTAAATAGTGAAGAACGAGAGATGATAGAGTTAGACAAGTGATCATGCTAAACGTAGAACATGAAAATGTTCTTTCAAAAACTCATATGTTTTAAATTGTGGCTTTTTCTCCCATAAGATCAATGCATTAGGAATAAAAATAATTGCAATAAGTAAGGTCGTACGATTTGAAAGGTTACTTAGCTTCTAGCACAAGATTGTTTAAAAGTTGCTCGGGGTCGAATAGAGTTCATAGCCAAGGCATAACTTATTGAAGCGGGACGCGAAGATTGGTGAAGATCCAAAAAGGCCCTAACAAGGCATGAGGAACTCTATTTTGTTGCTAAAGATCCAAGATGATGTGAAGTATCATTATTGCTAAATCAATATGAAGGATCGAGACATACGGCGAAAAGCAATTACTCCCCTATGATCATGGAGAAAGTCTATCCAAAAAGACCCTTACAAGGTATGAGGATAAATATATCCAAGTCCTAAAAGGAGGCGGATTGTTGTATATCAAAGTCCAAAATAAGGATTAAAGAAAAATGATGAAGTCGTGGTCCAAGTATGAAGAATCTCTTAAAAACGTCAAGTGAAGAAATTCCAAAATATGAAGAGAAGACCATAATTTCAAGAACGTCTTCCCAAGATTTGAAGTATAAAGTACATGCCAAATATCGGTCCGAGAAAGGTCTCAAATCGTGAAACGAGTTATGCCAAGATATGAACTTAAGGAGATACACGAGAAGTCGTTTTAAAAGATTTTGTCCTTCGGATAACTATCGATTAAATTGTGCTACTTTACTCTCGGACTAATAAGTACTCAAATAAGTCAATATGAATCACTTGTGATCCATGACAAATAGTTAAAAAATTCTAGAAACCCAATAACCCAATTCTTTTTATAATAACTAGGATTGCGGGGAGAAAAAGTATTACACAATTTGGACGTATGAGTAGTGTTATCACTGTGACTTGTACCAACAATGATCTCGTTTTTGCACTTAGCATGGAATGTATGACAATCAAGGATGACGAAATTTACTCTATGGGACATTTACTTGTTTCTATTCATTGACCCTAAAAGTCACATTCGTGATGAAAATCATACATTATGTCTTTACACATCATCGTAGTATTATTGCAAGTCTTTTATTTTTCAATAAAGGGTAATAAAATTGAATGTTGGTGATGCTTAGATACTTTATTCTAGCATTGCGTGAGGGCACGTCAATGGCTTAGTATGGGGGAGTGATGAGATGGCTTTTATACATGATCTCATCGTTCTTTTATGGCTTTAAATGCATGAAATGTCATCATTATACCATATGTATGCTTGTATTTGTTTACTTGTGTGTTTTAGGTATGGATATCGTGAAAAAAACAAAAGATCACAAGAAACAAGGAAAAACTGTAACACCCCCAAATTTATACAATTTTTCAATACAGCGGAAGACTAGTTGGTGTTACGGGATAGCACATTACTCACATCATAGACAACGCTTAAAAATCGCGTCGTTTAACAATAAAGCATTTCCATTCATAAATATCAAATTTACATAGGTCCCAAGTCATGGTCATTTCATACAATTTTACAAAATATTTGAATGGAAATAGTTATTTAAGTGCGGGCCATGAATTCTTGTTGTCTTCCCGAGAATTACCTTCAAGTACCTGAGATAAAACATGTTAAAAGAAAAGGTCAGCGATAACGCCGAGTGAATTCATAGAGTTTAATAAAATCCATCTATATAACATCGGTATAAAATTATTATCGAAAATCATTTTTGTACAAGTCATGTAATAGGCCATAAAATAGCCAAAGTCATTTTTATACAAATCCTTATCGAAAATCATAATATAGGCATTTGCCTTAAAAATCATTATACGAGCCAATGTCGTAAAAAGATAATACAATACGTCTTATGAAGTTGTATTAAGTTAAATAAAAACCGTTATATGATTATGGTTATGAAAACCAAAACACGAACATAATATCAATAGTAAGACCCCGTATTGCTAGTCAGGCAATATATCGTAATTTAATGCGTATAGCAGTATTTCGTTAATTGGATTATTATAAGCCGCATGACATTGTTACCTTACTACAACAAACAACGGGTAGCTAACCCGAAACTCATTTACCCATCTAAATTAGCGTGTCATCACAAAGGTCACGCTATGTAAATCTTCTCATAGATAAATTCGCTTACCAATCAATGTGGCACGACGGGGATCAACCGTCAAGGCGCGAACTGGGGTGATCATCCCCAAATAGTACTATTATATGCATAAGCGTCTACCAAATCCCGGTAGTTCACAATTCATGCTAATGGGACTTTTAGTGACATAACCTAACTTTAATAATCCATTTTATCTCATCTATCGGGTCATTAATCATTCATCGGGTCATACAATCATTCGGGTCCAAATCAATAAACAAACAATCGGGACAACTAGTGTCCTATTTCATAAAAACTAACATGTTATCTCCCTCGCAGTTTTATCAAACATTTCATAAAAACATTTAAAAGAGTGCGAGGCTATGAACTCACGTTGATGTGGGAAGGCGGGTTATCGGCAATTCGGACGTACGGTACGTGCTTCAATCACGGAAACCTAGACAAATAATACTCGTCTTAGACTCTTGTCCAATGAATTTATAAAAATAACAATTATGTATACATATGATGATTATATATATATATATATATATATATATATATATATATATATATATATATATATATATATATATATATATATATATATATATATATATATATATATATATATATATATATATATATATATATATATATATATATATATATATATATATATATATATATATATATATATATATATATATATATATATATATATATATATATATATATATATATATATATATATATATATATATATATATATATATATATATGATGATCAAGTGGGTTTACATATTCTCATTTACTCATTTTAGTGTTATGTGTTGATAACTTTTATACTAGTTTACTAGTTTTACCTATTTACATATTTTAAGTCCAATAAACTTATTATAAGTTCTTTAACTTGTATTAATCCATTTTATACTTGTATTATCAGTATTTATACTTTACATGTTGGGCCCAAATGGGTTAAGCCCAATAAATAAGTTTATAAGTGTTTTAGCCCATTTTGTTGTATTATTAGTCCAATAACGTTAACTTAGCCCGTTAATGTCCGTATGTTTTATAGTTCGGGTTTTATCGGTTTTTACTTGTTATATATGTTTATATATCAGTATATGAGTTTATAAAAGTTTACATTAGACGGGTCCAACCGTCTAAGTTTTATTTAACAAAAACGTTAATTTTACGGTAATAGCGGAAAAAGTCGTAAAAATCATGTTTATAGTTTTATAACTTATAAAACTTATCAAACTACCATTTTTATAAAGTGCTCATTTATTTGTCCTTATACATATTTATATAAATGTATTATATAAGTTAGTGGGTTTTAATTCATATTTTATACTATTTTTATTTGAGTGCTTATATAATACTATTATACTTTAATTTCCCAAAATCTGATTTTTACTTTCACTTTCACCATTTTTACCATATCTTGAGTTCTACAAGGAGATAGAAGCTCATTTTTGGACACCATAAACTACATGATATGTGCTACAATAAAATTAGCTTTAGCTACTGCTCAATCCAACTCTAAATATCCTTAACAGTCCGTCCAAAACTGACTATTCAGATTGGTACTCTAAACTTGTTTTGATCATATCTCACTCATTATAATGATTCCATTGTATGGCCAACTCTCACATGTGTATGACATCTTATACTTACTGTATATTGATTCTACTTTGCCATTTTATCAGTTTAACTTATGGTTAGTTACTGTTTTTATACAGCCAACAATTTAAGCAATATTTTAGCCTTGTTTCTTATAGTTTTTCATCTTTTTAATCATATTTATCAACACCAAATCCCCACACAATACTTTTATCATCATATAATCATCATATACATATACAATAGAAAAGAAAATACATGATTACATAATCAAAATAACAAGAGGATGGGGAGAAAAATCTTTATACCAACAAGATGATGTAGGTTGTGATTAGGACATGGATTTTGATGGAGAAACTTGTGATAAACCAAGACCATCTTCAAGTCCACCAATCTTCAAGAACTCCTTGTTGAAAATCAGCCCTAAGACTCCATAGAAACTCCTCATTGGATGTTATAATCACCTCCAATCTTCAAGTCTTCTATAGGTTTCCATCTTATGCAAGTTAAACATAAGATTTATGGTGGAAAATTTGATGAACATGGTGGTGGTGGTGGCAAAAGGGACGACAAAGGGTAGAGAGTGAGAGAGTTTTGGAGTAGTTTGCGTGTTAGAAATGGGAGTAAGTGGTTTTGCTAGTTGGTTTTGTGGTTAGAGTAGCTTAATATTGAAGCTAAGTTACAAGTGTTAGCTTGTTGTTTACAAGTTGACACATAAGTGATGTGTTGGTGGTGTTTGGCCGTCCCATGTGTGGGGTGGGGCAAGATTTATCTTGTCTCATCCCATTAACTTACGGGTACTCCTCGATTCTAGTTTCCTCGATTTGCGTGCCCTCGGGTCGTTTTATGAAAAACGTTTTTATAAATTATAAATCAACGGCACAAAACGAATCTAATAAAAATTGTCTCATCAAAAACGGAGTTCGAAAACGTAAATACGTAATCCTAAGGTTTCCGGTTTAGTCGTAAAGGACTTTAAATTATAATCGTAAGTCCTAATCTCTTCTCGTAAATTTGTTAGTTTATGAACCAACACAAATTTAAAATCTTAAAATAATATTCACGGGCAAATTTATTTTCTGAAATGTCGGACTGTCACCCAAACGGTGTATGTAAACGTAAGCACGTAACGTTAAATCCTCCGGTTTAGACGTAGTCGATGCTACTTCAAGACATAAATCCAAATTTCTTCCCAGAAATAAGTGAGTTCATAATGTAATATTAAAATAATGTTTTTAAATAATATTTGAGAATAAAATATCAACCATAAATTGACAGATTGTCACAGCATTTACCCCTAATCAGGATCTTTCTCCTCAAAGATCATCTTACCTTACTACTCGCTTCTTATAGAGTTAAAGCCATGTGGGTATTTCCTCCACATTCGGTCTTTTCTCACAAGTGTAATCCATTTCAATACGCGAGTTTCATCAAACATAACTACGGGAATAAGATCAGGCTTATTGTTGACTTAGTTTCTCTATCCATGATGTTCACAAGTTTCTGATGAATGCAACTTTTCGCCGATCTAAACTTCATTAAGGAATAGTCAGATTTTCACTTGATAGGTATTTTATCAAGTTCGATATACGATACATAATTCACGCAGCTCTTGAACTCCTAGGGTAGATCCAGCTTATATGCCTTTCAAACCCACTTTTATATCATCTCAATGGTCCCATACAATGGGGACTTATATCCCATGATCTTTCAGATCAGTAATTCATTTTTCCATGGTTAAAATTTTTGGCATAACTTTGCTACCCGTCTGGCACTTCAAGATCTACATTTCATATTCACATAACCTCCTGCCCACTACTAGCAGTCAATAATCAAATCCTAATTTAAACAATCAATTCAGGTCTCGCGGGTCGAGTATTTTTTAAGGTTAGGTTCGCCATCATAGGAAACCTTAAACCTAAAAGACATGTCCAACTCACAATTGGTGTATGTCGGGTGTCTTCATCTCAACACCTGCTTACATATGCTCTAATATATATCCTCACAAGATTCGATCTCGATCCTAATATGATAATTATCAATGATAATCTCTCTAAAGGAAAGCGATTATACGGTTTATTACCAAAGGTAAATCGTTCAAACATAAAACAATACTTATAGTATTTTGTATCGTTACTTTACCTCGTCCCTTCGATTGGGGTGGTACACAGTACTCTCATCAAGATTCGTTCTCAATGACTTCTGAGCAAATCTCTAGAAATTCGATGTGAAGCGAGGATCTTGATAGAGATGATCGATACAGGCACACCATGTTTACACAACTCCTTTAAATACAAAAGAGTCAATTTCTTCATCAAGAATCTATCATTAACAGGAATGATATTAGTAGATTTGGTTAGTCTGTCGACGATGACCCAAATCAAATCAAATTCAGATGATGACCTTTGTAATAGCTTGACGTTTACTAATGTATGAGGCAATGTCTGCCTTCATAATTTTCCATTAGTACAACTTCTTCAGATAAAGATACATTTACTCAGAAATGACATGAATCGAATACTTAATCTTACGAGATTCCAACATGACTACATCTCAAAATCTCCATATTTAGGCAACCACAAGTGGCCTTTTATACATTTAACGCCATCGGCTCCTGAATTCTAATGGTTCATATTAGCCGCGAACCCCTTTTTATTATCTATATTATCCTTCTTACAAGCATTGTTTATTTTTATAATGTTTGGCAATTTATTTTGCACCTTCATTATTAAGGAACATGTCCTAATTAGTTCTTTATCTTTTCTATATAATGTGTCAATATCTACATTCACTTTCTCCTGATGAAATATATATAACATGACCGTATTAATTAAAAATTTCTTTCTTCGTATCTTCTATGTTTTAGTTTCGTCTCAACTATTATTTTTATCTTTTCTACTCAATCCGGCGTCTAAAGCGTCGATAATTATTACAATTAATTAGATAATAATTATTAAATTTTTATGAAACGTAAACGTAAAAATTTTAAATTTCTTAGTTCGACCAGTTATATAGAATGCTCAAAATAAATTTGAATTTAATTAACAAGATTTTTGTTGATTTATCGAAAATATTTAATAAGATTCGTAAATGTTCGAAAAATCTTTGGTTATACTTTGGTCAAAATTTTCTTAGTTGAAAAGTAAAAATTGTCGTTTCAAATTTCAAGTCATAAGTTATATAGTTTCCTCAATTCTTCTTAAGTTGTCTAGAAGTACACACAAACATTTACCCCTATACAGGAGTTTAGTTAAATGATTTGTGTATAAGGGAATAATCCCTAAAAAAATCCTTTGTTAAAACATTTATCAAAACATATTTGCACTTTTCTTTTTGGTATAACCCTAAGCCTTAATGGCTCTAATTTTTTGAAGAGTCAATATATATATATATATATATCTCTTACCATCATTAATCAAACGGTCATTTTATGTAGAGGATTAAGCCTTAATTCACATGTTAAATATTCAAGGTACAGATTTTCATTGTTCGGCCAATTCAGGGCAATCTATAAATAATTATTAACGCATTCTTATTCTTATAAACAAACAAATAGTCCTTAATGATCTCAAGCATGAATTTATCAAATTACAGCCTACACACGTGATTCACCAAATTTATGGATGCTACATGTGCATTAGTCAATCCAAACGACATAACATGAAACTCATAATATTCATTACAAGTTCTGGATGTAGTGATTGGAATAGATAATCTTTTTCGCGGACGCGAAATTGATGATAACCATGCCGTGGATCAAATTTTTAGAACATACGCTAGATCCTTGTAATTGATCGAACAAATCTTCCATTTCGAGTCATGGATATCGTTTTCGATTGTCAATTTACTCAGTTCACAGTAATCTATAAATATAAGGAATGATAACACCATAGCTCTTCATGATGACGAGATCGGTAGAATAAAATCTTTCTCCGACAACTCTCTCAGTTGTACGGTAATTCCTTTAATTCAGATGGTGCTGACGTACAGTGCACAAGCTACAGGTGCAGCACCGGAAATATAATCAATACCAATTTCAATATGCCTTAATGGCAAAAGTCTAGGTAATTCACCAACAAATACTTCCTAAAGTTTCAGATAACATAAACATCTTTTAATAAATTCATATAGGTTCTTTCTAGATTACAAGATCTATGACTAATTCATAACCATTCACGGTATAATTTCAAGTCTAAATGCAGGATATGGTCATCCATCAAGAATTATTTAGATTACTTTTGATAATCAACATCTTATCATTTAGGGGAATTCAATTCGAGTTCCCATCAATTAAGACAATGTCGTCATGTCATAATCAATCAATCCATTCTACTAACACTATCAACTTTCCAGTTTCATTACCGTCGATAAGATGTGAACTTCTCAAAAGACTAATAATAACTCATAATCCTTCACAAATTCATGGATATATGGAGACACAACTACTATTAAAAGAGTAAGGTCAACGCATAATCTATGCGAGAGAAATTCAAATCAGATACAGACGAAAACATTTAACGAATATGAATATATCCCATGTTTTCATAATTTGAGTACGCATTCTAAAGCTCCTCGGATCATTACCCAGGTCATTCAAATGAAATCAAATCAAAAGAAATGATAGGAATGTCGATACATCCAGTCGGGTATCAACACTCGGTAATCATATACTTTTCCTAAGAATCTCACTACGGGAGAATTGGATAAGAAAGAATTGTCAATTGTCAAATAAGACAATTTCCATAGATGAGTAAATTCGACTCAGAAGAATAAATAGTACGGGTACATATGTAGATATCCCTAACAATATGTCCCTAATTTGCACTTCTTGCAGATCTCATAAAATTTAATCTTTCACAGCTTCAAAGAAAATGTAGTGTTTATTAACAATTTTATGGTGACTACTAATCAGCCTTTCATGGTCCATTCCAAATTGTATGTAGGCGCGCAACTATATACAATTTCAAGATTAAAGATGCAATACTCAGTTCGTCAAACTTTTATTATCATAATAACATTTTCATGCTTAATTCTTAAATAAGAATAAAAAATAAATTTACAAAGATTTTCTTTATTATGAAAACAATTAAGTTTTTCCAAGGTGTTTTATAAACAGCCTCATTTCGTTAACAATCACTTATAAATCTTACTTTAAATAATCCTTATGGTGATGAAAATTCATTTTTTCTCAAGGGATACTTTTTTATCTTATAAAAACAATGAGTGATCTGCAGAAGAGTGATGAAAGCTTGTTCACCAAGAACTAACTACGATATGATACGAAATGAGCTTAGCCAATTAATCATGAGGTTCATGATCTCGATGGCACTCAAAAAGAATAATTCACAACGTAACTCAAATCGAGATGAGTACTTGTTCAATGGTTGCATCACTAATGTGAACATTAGGATGAAGCAATAAAAGATAGATAACATCGATACATGTAGAATTTAGCAATCAAAGTTAGTCTTTTCATTAATCGCAAACAAGTCAAAATTGTACCGTAACACATTATGTGTCACTATGTCATACAATTCCAAGAACTCATCCTACCAACTGATGTCTCAGTTAAGTTAGGGATCTTTAAAAGATACCACAATGAATACTAATCTACAAGAGTCATTAGGTGTCCCACCTGTCTCGGAAGATCCATCGGTCCCAATTTAGACGAAGATTTCTTCAATTTATTTCTTGGACACTGGGCATCCTCGTTAGTGGACAATGGCCTAGGAACAACCGTTAACACGAATCAACAATCAATTAAAACCTAATAATTCAATCACAGGACTTAACGACTTCCTCTTAACAATTTCTTATTCCATAAAAGTTAAATTTTACTTTATTCAAGTCTCAACCAACTTATTCTCAATTCGATATCCTACCTGATTCTCCAATACTTTTTATTTTTAGATCTTAATAGGGCAATAAAAGCTCGATATTATCAACACTTAATTTCCAATCCTATAACTCCTTTATCAATAATTATCAAATGAGTCACTAGTATGAAATGACTTGATCATTCAACTAGACTTCTCGGAAAGGTACTAATGGCATGAGGCTTTTGGGTAATGGTTCCAATGACAGCCTCAAGTGCAACATTCACCCTTTCGATTTCAATTTAAGAATTGGATGACAACGAATCAGATGACATCTTTCTAGGTGGTTATGTTTTGTAAACTCCACTCTATAAGGAAAGATCGTCATGACATCTATATCAGATTTTATCTTGCCAATTTTTTTTCAATATCACAATCAACAAATATCTACATTTCTACGAATATCAACCATTTGTTGGGATCATAAATATCCACAACTTGGTTTAGATCTAGGATAGCTAGAATTCCTACGAGAATAGCTTCGATTAATTTACTAGGGGATTTAGGGTTCCTTGTGACAATCTACGTCGTATAAATACCTCGTATAAATATCAAAATAATCATCAAACAATGATGTAATCAAATTACATCATATATATATAATCCAAGTTATATATATATTAAAGTAACACTTCTCAGTCTGGCCTTGTCGGTAACTCGGGAATTCTTCGGCACCGTTATAGTCAAAAGATTTTTAGACATTTTGTGAAGAATGTTTATAGTTAAAAGATTTTGAAATGTTTTATTCAAAACTTTGGTTTTAAAAATCTTTCGTTCTCTATAACGAGAGCTCTGGTACCAAACTGTAACACCGCCAAATTTATACAATTCAATACAGCGGAAGACTAGTTGGTGTTACGGGATAGCACATTACTCACATAGAAGACAACGCTTAAAAATTGCGTCGTTTAATAATAAAGCATTTCCATTCATAAATATCAAATTTACATAGGTCCCAAGTCTTGGTCATTTCATACAATTTTACAAAAGATTTGAATGGAAATTGTTATTTAAGTGCGGGACATGAATTCTTGTTGTCTTCCCGAGAATTACCTTCAAGTACCTGAGATAAAACATGTTAAAAGAAAAGGTCAGCGATAACGCCGAGTGAATTCATAGAGTTTAATAAAATCCATCAATATAACATCGGTATAAAATTATTATCGAAAATCATTTTTGTACAAGTCATGTAATAGGCCATAAAATAGCCAAAGTCATTTTTATACAAATCCTTATCGAAAATCATAATATAGGCATTTGCCTTAAAAATCATTATACGAGCCAATGTCGTAAAAAGATAATACAATACGTCTTATGACGTTGTATAAAGTTAAATAAAAAGCGTTATATGATTATGGTTATGAAAACCAAAACACGAACATAATATCAATAGTAAGACCCCGTATTGCTAGTCAGGCAATATATCGTAATTTAATGCGTATAGCAGTATTTCATTAATTGGATTATTATAAGCCGCATGACATTGTTACCTTACTACAACAAAAAACGGGTAGCTAACCCGAAACTCATTTGCCCATCTAAATTAGCGTGTCGTCACAAAGGTCACGTTATGTAAATATTTTCATACATAAATTCGCTTACCAATCAATGTGGCACGACGGGGATCAACCGTCAAGGCGCGAACTGGGGTGATCGTCCCCAAATAGTACTATTATATGCATAAGCGTCTACAAATCCCGGTAGTTCACAATTCATGCTAATGGGACTTTTAGAGACATAACCTAACTTTAATAATCCATTTTATCTCATCTATCGGGTCATTTAATCATTCATCAGGTCATACAATCATTCGGGTCAAAATCAATAAACAAACAATCGGGACAACTAGTGTCCTATTTCATAAAAACTAACATGTTATCTCCCTCGCGGGTTTATCAAACATTTCATAAAAACATTTAAAAGAGTGCGAGGCTATGAACTCACGTTGATGTGGGAAGCCGGGTTATCGGCAATTCGGACGTACGGTACGTGCTTCAATCACGGAAACCTAGACAAATAATACTCGTCTTAGACTCTTGTCCAATGACTTTATAAAAATAACATATATGTATACATATGATGAGTATATATATGATGATCAAGTGGGTTTACATATTCTCATTTACTCATTTTAGTGTTATGTGTTGATAACTTTTATACTAGTTTTACCTATTTACATATTTTAAGTCCAATAAACTTATTATAAGTTCTTTAACTTGTATTAATCCATTTTTTACTTGTATTATCAGTATTTATACTTTACATGTTGGGCCAAAATGGGTTAAGCCCAATAAATAAGTTTATAAGTGTTTTAGCCCATTTTGTTGTGTTATTAGTCCAATAACGTTAACTTAGCCCGTTAATGTCCGTATGTTTTATAGTTCGGGTTTTATCAGTTTTTACTTGTTATATATGTTTATATATCAGTATATGAGTTTATAAAAGTTTACATTAGACGGGTCCAACCGTCTAATTTTTATTTAACAAAAACGTTAATTTTACGGTAATAGCGGAAAAAGTCGTAAAAATCATGTTTATAGTTTTATAACTTATAAAACTTATCAAACTACCATTTTTATAAAGTGTTCATTTATTTATCCTTATACATATTTATATAAATGTATTATATAAGCTAGTGGGTTTTAATTCACATTTTATACTATTTTTATTTGAGTGCTTATATAATACTATTATACTTTAATTTCCCAAAATCTGATTTTTACTTTCACTTTCACCATTTTTACCATATCTTGAGTTCTACAAGGAGATAGAAGCTCATTTTTAGACACCATAAACTAAATGATATGTGCTACAATAAACTTAGTTTTAGCTACTGCTCAATCCAACTCTAAATATCCTTAACAGTCCGTCCAAAACTGACTATTCAGATTGGTACTCTAAACTTATTTTGATCATATCTCACTCGTTATAATGATTCCATTGTATGGCCAACTCTCACATGTGTATGACATCTTATACTTACTGTATATTGATTCCACTTTGCCATTTTATCAGTTTAAGTTGTGGTTAGTTACTGTTTTTATACAGCCAACAATTTAAGCAAGATTTTAGCCTTGTTTCTTATAGTTTTTCATCTTTTTAATCATATTTATCAACACCAAATCCCCACACAATACTTTTATCATCATATAATCATCATATACATATACAATAGAAAAGAAAATACATTATTACATAATAAAAATAACAAGAGGATGGGGAGAACAATCTTTATACCACCAAGATGATGTAGGTTGTGATTAGGACATGCATTTTGATGGAGAAACTTGTGATAAACCAAGACCATCTTCAAGTCCACCAATCTTCAAGAACTCCTTGTGGAAAATCAGCCCTAAGACTCCATAGAAACTCCTCCTTGGATGTTATAATCACCTCCAATCTTCAAGTCTTCTATAGGTTTCCATCTTATGCAAGTTAAACATAAGATTTATGGTGGAAAATTTGATGAACATGGTGGTGGTGGTGGAAAAAGGGACGGAAAAGGGTAGAGAGTGAGAGAGTTTTGTAGTAGTTTGCATGTTAGAAATGGGAGTAAGTGGTTTTGCTAGTTGGTTTTGTGGTTAGAGTAGCTTCATATTGAAGCTAAGTTACAAGTGTTAGCTTGTTGTTTACAAGTTGACACATAAGTGATGTGTTGGTGGTGTTAGGCCGTTCCATGTGTAGGGTGGGGCAAGATTTATCTTGTCTCATCCCACTAATTTACGGGTACTCCTCGATTCTAGTTTCCTTGATTTGCGTGCCCTCGGGTCGTTTTACGAAAAACGTTTTTATAAATTATGAATCAACGGCACAAAACGAATCTAATAAAAATTGTCTCATAAAAAACGGAGTTCGAAAACGTAAATACGTAATCCTAAGGTTTCCGGTTTAGTCGTAAAGGACGTTAAATTATAATCGTAAGTCCTACTCTCTTCTCGTAAATTTGTGAGTTTATGAACCAACACAAATTTAAAATCTTAAAATAATATTCACGGACAAATTTATTTTCTGAAATGTCGGACTGTCACCAAAACGGTGTATGTAAACGTAAGCACGTAACGTTGAATCCTCCGGTTTAGACGTAGTAGATGCTACTTCAAGACATAAATCCAAATTTCTTCCCAGAAATAAGTGAGTTCATAAAGTAATATTGAAATAAAGTTTTTAAATAATATTTGAGAATAAAATATCAACCATAAATTGACGGATTGTCACAAAAACGGATACGAGAAACAAAGCCGTACAAAGAACCGGGTCCTAGTTCATGATTTATCCAAGCAAAACACTTGAAGACTTGAAGATGTACAAGATTGATCCTAAATTAATGAAGAAATGACACTTAAAACCCTTTTATATTCATAATTACAAGGTTGGTCCCTTAAGTTTGTCAAAATTACAAAATGGTCCTTCAACTTTGAAGAATTTGCAAGTTTAGTCCCTCAACAATTCTAAATTGCCCATAATGGTCCCTCATGAAGTCAAAGATACAATGAATACCTTTGAAGATCAAGAATGTCCAAGATCAGTCCTTGAAATATTCAAAATTGGCAAAAACAACCCTTGAAACCATTATCATAAAGTTTGGTGGCCAATATGTGATGTTTGAAACTTATTTAACAAAGGAAAGTGAGATTTGTTGCTGAAAAACGTTTAATACACATTTCACCAAAACACAAGAGCCCTTTCTGCCATTCCAAAAGTTCAAATAATACAAACACGCGCCAAACACAACACACCCCCTTATTTCGGATCAAAATTGTTACTGTTTACCTCTATGAACCCAGGACTTACCCAACTTAAAACAAAGGGTAAAATGAAATTACCCAGGCACACGCTTAATTCACATGCCCATGAACTCATCCCACACCCAAAACCCTCACTCCCACTTACCATGTGACCCCACCATTCAAACCCGTCCACCTATCACATCAAACCTTAACCTCCAAGGTATTGCCACGTGGTCAAATCAACAGCCCACACTCCTTGCTTGGTTACAAAGCTAAAATGAACAATCAGAATTCATTTGGACAGCTCAAACATCAAATGCGTCTAGAAGATTCAAGGGCATTTCAGGAACTTCATAGTTAGGGTTTTCTCTTGTAATCTCAGCCCTTGTGGCCTATATAAAGACTCCTCAACATGTGAGAGATCCTTGTTCCAGTTTTACTCTTTAAACATTGTAATTCCTTTTTAAAATTTTCAAAAGTTGGTATTTTAAGAAAATTGTAATTCCTTTTTATGTTTTTGAAAGTTAGTGTTGTTTAAGGGTAATTTTGAGTTCCATTTGATGTTATAAGTATGCTTAGATCTTGTGGTTTAAGGACATTTATGTTTGGTAAGGATTTCAAAGTTGAAATAATCTTGAAATTAGTCATTTGTTTTTGCTTATTTACTTGTACTAACCCTTATCCAAAAGCTATAAGCCCTTGCATGCTTGTTGACACCAAGCTAGTGAAGGTTTACCAACCTTTGGATAGGTTGTTTGTTGTTTGTGTTGAAGACATAAAGCCCTTGAGTTTCTTCTTTGAAATATCAACCAAGGCACATCTCATCTTCTTTATTCAAGTACCTTGGTCTTGTTCTAGTTGTTGAACAAGGTCCAAGGAGCATTGCTGATCCTCCTAGGAAGTTGTGGGGGATAGGTATAACCTCTTGTTAAGATTCCTCTAAAAAATTTCATGTTATTGTCTGATTTATACTTTGCCATGTGATTTGTTGATTTTGTGTTTGTGCTTTGTGTTTTATAGTTGTTATCTGTTAGTTTTCACCTAGTTGAGGTATTGGAACTATAAAATCAGTAGGTTTCTTGTAAACATAAAAAGTTTGTTTGAAAAAGTACTAAAACAAGGTTGTTTGGTATTTTGGGATCATAAGGCTTTGTTCCCTTGGTTCTTAGGGTTTGGGGAGTCTAAACAATGTATATGCAATAAGTTTTAGTCACTGGTTAAGTTTCAAAAGGTTTGGAAAAAGGATTTCAAGTTTTGGAAAAATCTGAAAAAAGTGGTTTGAAATTGGTCGAACACATCAGATCCAATAAAATCTTTGTTTATTGGATCTAAGGTCTGAAATCTGGTTTGGGAAGAGGTTAGCTATATGTGCATTATCTGTTTGTTGAATTTGGTGGCTTATTTTGGGTGCTAGAGCTTATCAAAGTTGGCTAAAGTGGTCAATTGCATCAGCAAAGTGACCACCTCATTTTGTACTTGCATTTGTTGTTCTAGTGTATGCCCTGCTTGTTTATCACTTGGAACTTGTTTTTGTGCTGCTTGTGAGTAGATTTGGCTATTTGGTGTGCTTTGTTGCTGGCTTATAAGATCACTAGCTTATTAAGCCTTATTTGCCAAAATCTGTCATTAATTGGTCAACTGACCTCTTGATTCATAAGGACTCCTCCTTGAGTTCTTCACAAAAGTTGCTTATAACAAGCCTATAAACCATCCCTGATCATTTGATGAACTTTGTAGTACTTTGACTTTTGGTCAAATAAGCACAATTTGGCTTATTTTTTAGAACTGCTTATTGGTACATGCAACAACTTAGCTTTTGTAATAGGTGTCATTTTTCTCAGCTAAATAACAAATCTGGAAGTTTACAAGTCATTTGGTTAAGCTTTCACTAGAAAACTAGCTTATTTTGCTTTTTCAGTCGGCTTATTGGTTCACACAGCTTATTCTACTTGGCTTTTTGTGAATTTCTTGATTGATTATTCTTAGTTAAGCTATTTGTGAGCTTTTGCAACAAACCAGAGCTTCTGAAACAACCTAGAACTCTAACCCGACTATTTTGTCGTTTTGTGAACTTCTTCTTTGCTTATTTATGGCTTATTGAGTGTCCCTTTTCAAAATTTCTTTCACATATCTCTTAGGCATCTTAAAAGAAGGTTGTGTGTTTAAGCGAAGCTTATGCATTGGCTTATTGATTAATGGGCTTATTGGCCCAATAAGAATAAGCTGTTGACTATTTAAGTTGTGATAAGCTCAAAATCAGCTTTTGGGCCTTCATACTTTTGTGTTTAGAATTGAATTTTGAGTCAGATAAGGCTTTTTCAGGTCATTTGGGCCAAGTTTGACTTTTTGGGCCCATTAAGCCTATTAAGGTAGACTGTTTTTGTTTTTAGCCCATTTAGGGGCCCATTAGGGGTATTTGGGTAATTTTAATTTCATTTTTTGATTATTTAGGTTAAAATAAACTAGTTTGCAAGTTTTTAGAATTTTTAGAATTTTTGAATTTTTAATATTAGTTTATTATTAAATTTCAAATTTCACATTTTTGTAGTTTTATATTTTTTCTTGGGTTTAATACATTAAAATAGGATTTTTGCAACTCTTAGATTAATTTTATCATCATTTTTCTAATTTCTAGAATTATTTTTAGTTTTTAATAGTTTTTAATCATATTAAATAGTTTTGATTAGTTTAAAAATAATTTTTAGTCTTATTTGGTTATTTTAGAGGTTTACAAAGTGAAAAATCTTTATTTGGACTTTTTAATAATTAATTTGATTTTTAGGGCTTTAACTAGCATTTAAAAATTAATATTTAATTAATTAAAAGGTTTCAAAAAGTTTTGATCATTTGTAAACACTTAGTTTATTTAATTTGATTTTTGGTAATTTTTTGGGAATTTTTAGAATTTATTTTTATTTTATCTCTTTTTACGGTTTTAATTTTAGTCGTCATAGTAATTAATTTCACGTCTTCGTCATTCTATTTTCTCATCCCCTTCTTTCAAATATTAATCTCAAATCAATTACGAATTTTTCACACACATATACCTCCTTGGGAAACGAACTTTCACCTTTGGATCATTAGTGTTTGATTTTCCTAAATAAACACTTAATACTTTCCGCTTTTACTCTCTTTTTCCTAAAAGACGTAAGTTTACCACAATCAGTGGTGTTTGGATTAGTATTGAATTGTTGATTCAGTTGTTGGAAATTGTTGTTTAGAGAATACATTCACTCACTAGACCACTACAAGTAAACTTGTAAGCTTTTGAAGTGAATCAAATAGTCAAAGAGGCAAATTGCCATAAAACACTTTGGGTTAACTTTCTTAGTGAAAACATGCTTGATTCAGTCACATTCCATTTCTTGGATAGTTGGTTTTAGGAGTTGATTTTTGTTGCTGGGTGAAGTTCAACATACAAGCTTTACATTCATACCAAGTAGACCATACAGCTTTCCAAAATAAGCTAGAAATAAGCACTTGAATGAGCTGTTAGCAAAGCTCAGTTTCTGTAATAAGGCCTATACTGTTTAGCATTTCCCACTAATCCACTTCATGGATCTTGTGATTTTATTACATATTATTGTTGCCCAAGTGTTCCTAAGTGGATTTGGAACTTTTCAGATTTTTGTCAAAAATTGGTCAACGAAAGTCAAATAAGCCAATTTTGCTTAATTCAACATTCCAGCTTATTCACTTGAAATTTGATAATTCTTGACATCCCATTCTTCTATAAGCCTGTTCTTTCATTTTCATTAAAAAAATCAAATAGTGGTCGTCTAGATAAGCTAGGAGCTTATTTTGAGCTTATTCCAATAAGCTAACTTGAGTTCTATGATATTTTAGTTTATTTCCTAGGAGCTGACTAAGTGAATTTCATTTTTAAGACTTTTGAAACAAATTAGAGCTTTTAAGACTTAGAAATAAGCCAGAACGAGCTTATTGAACTTGCTAGCCCGTTTTTACTTAAGAACTTAGTTTAACTGCATTTAACTCCCTAAACTTTTGGAAATTGGTTAATCAGCTTTTAATAGATACTTTTCTAGGGTTTGCTTAATTAGGTCCCTTGAATTTGAGATTTGTTACAATTCAGTTCGACAGTTTTACAAATTTGTTACAAGTTTGTTTTAGTTGGTTAATATTTTCATTTTCAGTCCTTCTAGTTTGTAAATTTACATTTCAAGTCCTTATACTTTTCATACTTTACATTTTGAGCAATTTTATCATTTGTGCATTAGATACTTGTACAATTTCCTTTAATTGTTGTAAATGCACTTTGTTTTAGATTAGTAAAGATACATAGTTATAATATTTTATCATTTTTATGTGCTTTCTTGAAATAGACCTAGATTACCAAAAAATTTATAAAATCTAAAACCAAAAACAATTTGTGAAATTTAAATCTTTTGGACAAATCAATTCGTTTTGAGTTGGGAATTACGAACTAAAAACTGAAATATTAAATGGCGCCGGTGCCGGGGAAGAGTCTACCATCTATGAGCATTTTCACTTGGGAGGACTTAAAGAAGAAATTTGTGAATAAGTTCTTACCTCCTTCACGAACCATCGCCTTGAGAAACCAAATCATAGATTTAAGCAAAAGCAAGATCAAAACTTTAGTGAGGCTTGGGAAGAGTTCAAAGAGTTATTGAGAAAGTGCCCAAACCATGGTCTTAACCAAGTTAATCAAATCAACACCTTCTACAATGCTTTGAGATATCACCATCAAGATTCCCTTAACTCGATAGCGGGTGGGAACATTCTTTCAAAATTCACACAAGATGCATGGGATATCATTGAGACAAAATCCATGGTTCAAAAAAATAACCAAAGAGATGAGGTAGTCCATGTTGTTCAAGAGAGTGCTCATACATCCATTGATAATAAACTCCTCAAGAGTCACAATGAAATACTTCAAGCAATTGACAAGAATCAAAAGATGAATCAAGAGATGATTCAAGCCCTTATGAAAGTGTCATTCAACAATTCTTCTTCCAATGATGTTAATGCCATTACCATAAGTTGTGAGACATATGGAGGACCTCACTCATATTTGCAATGTGATAAAGTTCAAAACTTTCAAAGTGAATGCTATGCTTATCAAGATGAACAAAGAGAGAACTTTAAACCTAACATCAACCCTAACCATCTCTCTTAGAAGTCAAAAAATTTCCTTGCTCCACCCGGTTTCCCACACCATCAACCCATCGAAAATCAAACAAACCCTCCTCAATTGCTTCAAAGAAATAAAGGTCCAAGGGGAAATTACCAAGGACACAACAACTATAGAGAACCTAATAACTTTCAAAATCAAGGAAACAACTTTCATGAAAATAACCAAGGATTTCACCAACCACCTCCACCTTTCCATAATCAAGGATATAATCAAGGGCATGGGCAAAATGAAACAATTGAGCTTCTTCACAAGATGAATCTAGATAATGAAAGGAGGTTTCAAGCAAATAAAAAGAGAATGAGGTAAATGCAAGAAGAAACCACAAGGTGCTTTATCTTCCAATACATAAGCCAATCCAAGGGCAAATGTAAATGCAATCACTACAAGAAGTGGCAAAACAACCATTGATCCTTCAATGCCTCCTACACCTCCTTTGGTAACTCCTACCACGGTTCCTCCTTGATAAGCCTACACCTTCAAAGTCTATACCTTCTAGTTCTACAACTTCAAAACAAACACCTTCAAGCTCTACAACTTCAAAGCCTACACCTTCTAATCCTATATCTACTAATCCTTCACATTCCACACCCATCAATGAAGAAACCAACAACGAGAGTCCTTCAACAACTACTACTCAACCCACACCAAAACCAGGTCTCCCATATCCTTCAAGATTGAGAAAGGAAAAGCTTAAGAACAAGGATGACTGATGAGATGGCATTTATACACGATCTCATCGTTCTTTTTGGGCTTTAAATGCATAAAATGTCATCAAAATACCATATATATATATGCTTGTGTTTGTTTACTTGTGTATTTTAGGTATGGATATCGTGAAAAAGACAAAAGATCACAAGAAACAAGGAAAAACGAACATGAGAAACGAAGCCGCACAATGAACCGGGCCCTAGTTTATGATTTATCAAAGAAAAACCCTTGAAGACTTGAAGATGTACAAGATTGATCCCTCATTTATGAAGAAATGACACTTAAAACCCTTGTATATTCATAATTACAAATTTGGTCCCTTAAGTTTGTCAAAATGACAAAAAGGTCCTTCATCTTTTATGATTTGGCAAATTTAGTCCCTCAACAAATCTAAATTGTTAACAATGGTCCCTTATGAAGTCAAAGATCCAAAGAAGACCTTCAAGTTCAAGAAAACTACACATTTAGTCCTTTTTAAATGGATAAAACATGAAAAGGGCCATTTGTGTAATTATACCAAAGTTATTAAAGCCCTAAATCCTTGTTTGGAAAAGTTTTTGTGGCAAAACTATGAAATTCGAAACTATGGTCCCTTAGGTGGGTATAAGGCGGGTGTTATAAAATACACCCTATAGAAAAAGGCTCTTAATTGCTACGCGCCGCCTCGTTTCTCCGCTTGCTTGTGATTATTTGAGATTGAAGGCTAATCGAGGGTTTTGCCGCCCAAAGTATTATTACGTATCATATATATTTGCTTGGTTTCTTTGTGATAAAACCTTCTTGAACAATTTGATTTTCACCAAATTTCTAAAGTCAATCGAAGGCGTTCACTCCACGTGATCGTTTTCCTTCTTTTGAGGCTTATTTAATCAAGAGTTTGATTCTAAGAGAGATTTGGTAGATTGTTGTCTACAAATACACACAAAATCCAAAAAAATTAAAAACAATGAAAAATACAAAAAAATTAAAAATTCACAGAACACCCAAAAGAATCTTCTTTGCTCACCTCCACATTCTACGTCACGTTTATGCAAACTCGTAATCAAGCAAAAAGAGCTCGCAAACGTCGTCAAAACCAAGGCAATTTGATTGAAGAAAAACGCCAATTGTCGAACCCGTTGTAGAACCAATAGTCACCATGGCTAATCGTACTATGATGGAGTTGCTTCAAGCACCCACCGAGGGTTTGGAGAAGCTATTGTGATTCCCGCCATCCTTGCGGAGAATTTCGAGATTAAGACGGGTTTAATGTCAATTTTACAAGCAAACAAGTTTCGAGGTCATGAGAAAGACAACCCGCATTATCACATAAGAAATTTCAATCGTCTCACCGAAACAAGCAAGTTTAAGGATGTTCCGCATGACGCTATTAAGATGATGTTGTTTCCATACTCGTTGGATGGACCCGCAAAAATTTTCCTCGAGAAAGAACCGCCAAATTCGATTTTGACATGGGGTGATCTCGTTTCTAAGTTTGTGAACCAATTTTTTCCACCATCTAAGACAACACATTTGAAAAATGATATTTCAAGGTTTACACAACGTAATAATTAATGTTTTTCAATGACATGGGAACGATTTAAAGAAATGTTACATGTATGTCCACACCATGATTTTTTGGAATTGCATCAAATAGATACTTTTTACAATGGGCTTAATGATCATGAACAGGATTATTTGAATTGTGGAAATCATTATTCATGAATCGATTAAGCTTACTAGGATAATCAACGTTCATATGATAAACATAGCGGAATTAGAACATTGATTACGAACAAGGTGTTTCTCTTCCAACGTTTACTTCTCATTAAACGTTAACACTCAAACCCTAGGCGTGTTTACAAAGAACACACACACCTAGAACACGACACACGCTTTATGACTACATTGTGAATAATGGGAATGATTATTCACGTATGGTGTATGTGTTTATATACTACACATAACCCTTCTTATAAGAAATCTAATTACACTAGAAGTCCCTCCTTCTTTTGCTAATAAGTCCTTCTTGTTGTATGAAAGGGCTCCATATTCTTGTAAATATTTGTTTTTGCATATAAGTCCTTATTGTTTCATTATTCTTGTTTTGTCTCATCAAATTAATTCCCAACAATCTTCCCCTATTTGATGATGACAAAAACAATCTTCAAATCTTGATTTTTCAAGAATGAAACAAGCTTCCCTTTAAAGTGAGATTTCTTGTAAAACATATCACCACATAAGAATAAGTTGCATACCTTGATATTTGAATCTTCTTCCCCTTTTTGTCACATCCAATAGGGTTCTTCTAAAGATAAACATCTAATAAACTCTTCCCCTTGAGTGGTGCATGTAAATGAATCACGAACCATGTAGACTCTAATTATAGACTACGAATGAAGAAAAACAAATATAACCTATATGTTGAAGAAGTGGAATCTCCCAAACTTGTACCTTATATCTTGCACTATCCACGTGACGTCGAACTTATATGAGTGCTTATAAGTAGACCTCGATCTCTTGTCAAAATCCTCATCCTTTTGTGAGACACTGAGCACGATAATGTAACTCCTTCAAGTGATAGCAAGGTATCTAGTTGCTAGATATGACAAGTCTTCGTCACCATTCATGTAAGCACGAACAAGTTATCTCAAAAGAGAGACAAGAATCTATTGAGATATGATAAAATACAAACCTGCGAAAAACAACTCTAACACCAAATAAGCAATAATCAATCGTCTTCTTCGAAACCTCCAATTGCAATGAAAATGATTTAAGTACAATATCATCCTCTTCTTTTATGCAACTGCTGCCTCTGTCGGCGTTCTGCTTCTAATCCAATTCGATACGTAACCGCAAGGTTAGCCTTGTCACATAATCAAATAAAACATCATTTCACCAAACACAATCTTCATAAACGAGCCATAAAATTTTAAACAGTCAGTTCTGTCCGAGAACCTTTGTCATCCAATATATCTGATGTATATATTGTCATATATGAGACGATACGTTTCAGCGCTTAAAAATAATATATCGGACAACACGCTGTCAGCGTCTAAATTACAACGTGTCAGCGTCTTCTCTGTCAGCGTGTATTTTATTCTTGTCAGCGGCTCGACTCAGCCACTGACACCATCTGTGGCTAAATAACTCATGACAACGGCTAAATAATACACTGTCAATGGCTGCATCATATATATCCCATTGCATTCAACTTGAACTTGAGTGGACCAATATATATTAAATCCAAGCAGCAGCAATTTTAGATTCAAACTGCACCAAAATCTCCATCTCAATGCGTCCAGTTCGTTAGTATCAACAAAAGTGATTATTATTACTTTTAGATTGGGACAATCAAATCCATGTGAAGACATTAGAACAAATCTCCAACAATTCTCCATGTGAACACACTTTTATTGACTCAACAAGAATTGTAAATTGCATCTTCGCCCACTAATATTCAAACAATACCCAATCCTTGTTACTCACGTCTTTTGCTCTTTGACTATTGGCCCACATCCATAACACAATTCTAATGTTTACGTCTGCCTCCTTTTAACATACGAGCATATTGCATTTAACCAAAGTTCATAGTACAAACAATAATAAAAAAAGAGCATAGAAACCTTTACCTCGTATCAATTAATGTGACAAACTGTCTCATTGCTTTTAACTTTTTCAAAAACTCTTAACATCACGTGAACACTCATCTGCTTGGTGGTCCCATGAAGATACAGCAATCCCACGTTGCCTTTTGATTAGACGAACAATATCCTACACGGACTACTCATACAGTACCCCACATTCTTTTGTACAATACGACCATGTTTGTGAGCAAATACACCTTAATGTTTAAACCCATGTGATCACTTTTCATAACTTTCACGTGATGGCAGTAGCTTTCAACTTTTGCCTTCTCTTATTTAAAGATATCAATCCCACGTGACTATCCTTAATATATTAACAATAAAATCAACGTACCATACCATCTCTTTGATTTGAAAACACATCACGTGATGCATATAACTTGGAACATAACAGCATATACAAAGATAAACCTTGAATTGACAACTGTCTATATCACGTGTATACTAATCCAATCCAAGTGATCAATATAAACTTTTTTACACGTTGATTTGTTACTCCAAATACACAAACGCTTTTGTCAATCCTTCAGACCATAACAGCTTTATCAGCACCAACAAATCACACAACCGATGCAACAACGAATCTATTCCATACTGCCTCATTAATACCAGATCTAGGGTTCTATAAAAACCCTAATTTGAAAATCGAAACCCTAACGTAGGGTTTGAGAATCGAACTCCATAAAAAACATAATGAATCTAGAACATCTTTTCTTTTTAGAATCTATCTAGGGTTTAGGGGAAGAAACCCAAAATCTTATTTAATAAAAACACAAAAACAGAAATTTTAACCTTTCTCTGCAGCAACATTCGACGAGCTATAACTTTTTCTTGAGATCTCAAATGGAAGATCGCTCCAGTGAGATCCAATACACGTGTATCGAGAACCTACAGCCAAAATTTCACGACGATCCAACAGTTAACGAAGTAGTTATCGCAGTTTGAAAACTACTGCGCAGTGAGTTCCGACCATAAGACCCTAGACGGGTTTTTCTTCTTTTTCGACATTCATCGACTCGAACACCTTGTTGATCCTAGCATCAAGAGCCACCCGCTCTGATACCAATTCTGGAAATCATTATTCATGAAACGATTAAGCTTACTAGGATAATCAACGTTTATATGATAAACATAGCGGAATTAGAACATTGATTACAAACAAGGTGTTTCTCTTCCAACGTTTACTTCTCATTAAACGTTAACACTCAAACCCTAGGCGCGTTTACAAAGAACACACACGCCTAGAACACGACACACGCTTTATGACTACATTGTTAATAATGGGAATGATTATTCACGTAGGGTGTATGTGTTTATATACTACACATACCCCTTCTTACAAGAAATCTAATTACACTAGAAGTCCCTCCATCTTTTGCTAATACGTCCTTGTTGTATGAAAGGGCTCCATATTCTTGTAAATCTTTATTTTTGCATATAAGTCCTTCTTGTTTCATTATTCTTGTTTTTTCTCATCAAATTAGTTCCCAACATGAATGCCGCCGCGGGTGGTAATGTTTTTTGCAAAACAACCGATGAGGCTTTAAAGATTATCGAGAATAGATATAAAGTTTATAAACCTCGTAACACACTGAGTGTTGCCAATATGGGTTCATCATCATTGTCATCGTCTCGTAACATGAGTGCCTTTCATGATGAAGCTAATGAGGAAAATCAGTTTTTTGATAGATTTTCGACGCATATGACACATTGGAAAGCACAAGATGCTTTGAATTCCGCATTGGTTAAAGCGGTTGAAAAGCGTTGTTTATCTTGTGGTGGAGCTCATTATCTTTCCGAGAGCATTACCGCCGGTGGTAACACTTCGAGTGCTTACGTAGCAACGGGAACTTTCAACCAAAACGGCCAAGGTTCCCGCCCAAATCAAGCTCCCCAAAATCAAAATGCTAACAACTGTCGAAACAACAATCAAAATGGTGGTTATCAAGGAAATCCACGTAACCTACAACAAAGGGAATTACCAAAGTGGGAATGGTTAAGTACAAAATCAAAACCAAAACCGTTATTTTCAAAATACTACACAAGGTTTTCAAAATGCTCACACTAAAAATCTTAATGGAGAACTTTTGGATTATGCAAAAGCAAACAATGCTAAGTTTGATAACATGCAACGTGAGATGATTAGCTTAAGATCCGAGTTGAAAAACGAGCTTGAAAATGAACTTGATAATGAATTGAAAACTCATGCAAATAAAATGGAAGGAAACGTTCAACGTCTTCAACAAAATCAACAAAAGATGGAACAAGGTCAACATGAGATTAAGCAAGAGTTGTTAAAAACGGATTTAAGGCAATTAAAATTTGAAGATCGAATGGCAAAAATGTTTGAAGCAATCATGTGTAAACCCTCTTCCTCGGGTGGTCTTCCTAGTGATACCATTGCAAACCCGAAGGGAGAAATGAAGGTTATTACTACTCGTAGTGGTAAAACTTTCAAGAAACCAATCTCTCGTCGTAGTACCTCTACGGAGAAGGAAATCGAGAAAGAGCCCGAGGTGAAGGTCTAAAAGGAGCATATCACAAGCCCACGAAGTACCGCTCATACCACACCTACGGTTGAACGAATACCAATTATGGAACCCGAGATTCCAAGGTCGTTGCCTATGCCCCAACCCACACCACCCTTACCTTACCCATCGAGACGACACAAAGATAAAATGCAAGAACGTAACAAACAACAAATCGATATTTTTATAAAAATGTTTCAAACAAGTTCATTTTGATGTAAGTTTAGGCGACACGTTGTTATACATGCCTCAATTCGCTTCCACTTTCAAAGGTATGATGAACGATAAGGAGAAGCTCTCGAAGCTATCTAATTGTTCTTCGGTTATCTTAATCGAATACCAGAAAAAGTTGGTGACCCCGGTGTGACAACCCTAGATTTTGGATTTGTCACTTTTGACTGTTTGATGTAGATTATATGTTTAGTGTGCGTTTATGTGCTATATGTTTATATTTGAGCCTTTGATTGGATGTTATCCATATTTCGTGTATTGTGTGGTACGTTATATGATGTTACGAATGGGACAGTTCGTGCTCATTAGTTCACATGGATGTGACTATGATAGAATGCGATGTAATTTTAATATTTTATGTGTACGTATATGTATTATAGTTAATCGTATTTTTACGATTTAGGGTTTAGCATTTGGAGGTCTCGGATAAGGTAATTAGTCACGGGAATATTTTTCGGGATGGTTTTAAGTAATGTAGGACTTAGTTATTTAGTTTATTTCATACTTCAAGAGTTTTTATAAAACTGTATATTTTTACGTCTTTTACGGTATACGCGTAAAAACTGACTAGTTTTACGGTTTTGAGGTTTTGGAGGCTTTAGGAGCTGAAATAAATTAAGTAAAATTAAGGTAATATTACTAAGATATTAATTAATAATAAAATATATAAAAATCGAAATTTAGGTGGTGTTTGGTCGGTTATGTGACGCATGAAAAGAGAAAAAAAAGGAAAAAGAGAACCGGGCTTTTGTACTTGGGCAGGACTTGTTAGGATTAATTATATAAGGTTTTTATTTATCAAAACACTTCATAAAATCCCTGGAGATCAAGAAGGAGTCGAAATATACAAGAGAAAATTAGGGTTTTCATAAATTTTGACTTCTATTAATTTTAAGGTAAAACCCTTGTTCACCTATTTAATTTAAATGCTATTTACATGTACTTAATCAATGCATGATAGATTTAGGGTTAGGTTAATTATGAAATCTGTAATTTAAATATATGAACATGATTAGAATAAGTAAGGTTAATAATATAAACGATGATGGTAATTAATTAGGTTAATTGTGTTAAAATCGTTTTTAAAAAATGGGCAGAATTTTAGGTCACTTGTTTAGATCATATCTAGAGTTCTAGACACTTTCATGATGCGATCAAAGTAGTCCTGGAAAGGTATTTGAGTTGGATTTTTAATGCAAGAAACGAGAACTAAATTGGAGTTAGGGAAGTGGGTCAAAAACAGTTTACAACAGTCGGAGGTCAAGACAGTTTTAAAATCAGTCGGGTTTAAATTAATGTTTTAAGATGGTGAGGGTACTTAGGAGTACAATTGGACCTTCAAACGAACATGAGAGTTAGTTCATATGTTAAATAAGAGATCTGAAAGAGGCTAATCAAGTGGGATAGTGGAAGACCCTCTGATCATAACAAACTTTTCGTATGTTCAAAATCAGTAAATTCTGGATAGGTAAAAGTAGATATATACATATATGGAGGCCTTAACAGTAGATTTAAGGTTGCAGCCAAATGGGAGAGTTAGCTAACACATGTAAGTTCATAGGGTTTCTTTTACAGGGCATGTTAATTTGGTTAAGGGGGTGTTCGACCCATAGTTTGAAGTATGAAAAACAGGACTGTTTTGGGTTAAATGTTAACGAGGCGAGTTATGAACTAAACTAAGTTAAGGGCTTTATTGAGGGATGTAATAAGATGCATATGTAATATAAATGGGGTTAAATTATAGGATAAGGTTATATATCCATAATAGATTGATGAATCATTATGAGTTTTCATTAGTTCTTGTCTTGATTGTATGTATTGTGTGTTAGATTTTGCTAGTGTACGGAAACTTGGAGGAGCTTTATAAGGTGAGTTCATAGTCCCATTTTGCTACGTTTTAAATGTTTTTCCAGTATGGAATGGAGATGACACTTGCAATGTTCTTTAACATGATTTAGTACTATGTTTTAAAATGTGTGGACCAGTTGTGATGTGTGTGGAGCGTGGGGCACGATCCGTCCTAAGTTCTTGGTTCGTGGGGCACGATCCGTCCTGAGTACTTGTGCATCGTCTTTTCGGAGGCAAGATATCTCGACGGGGATATTGTTCATATTCCACAGGTGGTGTGGGAAAGATCCGGATAGTGTGGTGTGTGTTCTTGTGTGTGTGATGGGATACTTCTTCACTATTATGGTGTGCTTTGTGAATTGTTGATGTGATTGGTACTTGACTTAAGTTTTGTTGTGGATGCATGTAGCATGATTATCAAATTATGGTCCATTACTATAAATTGTTTTCTTCAACTATATACAGCGGTTGTTAAGGGTTCTTAAGATGTTTTCGGTAACTTAAACCTATGTTCTCAACAACTTTATGTTGACAGATTTTAGTGTCATTTTCAGGTGAGGTAGTTGAGAAGGATGCTATTAGAAGTGGCTAGAGTTTAGAGGCTGCTAGGACTACATTAGGAGGAATTCCTTTCCTCTTAAATTTTATTTTGTCTTTTGATTAAGTAGACTTTATGATACCTATATGTTTGATGTTTGTTTATTTGTATGTCTTTGGTAAGAGGTAGGCCTGTTACCTACTTTACCTAGACGCCTGCATTGTTTGATATATTGTCATGACATTGTGTCACCTCTTTATGACATTTCTATTTCATTTAGTTAACTCTATAGACACGCTATTGTTGTGATGATATCCATACGTCGCGCCTCATATTCCGCCATGGTGGGGTGTGACACCCGGGAAGTTTCTCATTCCTTGTGATATACAAGATATGAAAGAATGCCGCGCCTTGGCCGATCTTGGTGCGAGCATTAATTTGATGCCATTTTCCATTTTGAAATCGCTTTTGCTTCCGGCTCTTACTCCTTCGAACATGTCTATCGAGATGGCCGATCATTCTACGATTTTAGCATGTGGAGTAGCCGAGGATGTTTTCGTGAAAGTGGAAAAGTTCTACTATCCCGTTGATTTTATAGTAGTTGACATCCCCGCGTATCCTAACGTTCTTCTAATTTTAGGTCGTCCATTTTTAGACACCTCAAGATCGCTTATTGACGTTCATGCAAGAAATATTACTTTGAGATTCAACGAAGAGGAACTTGTTATAAACGCTACTCAAAACTCTACACCTTCTCATGTTTATGCAATCGCTACCATCAATCACATTGACTTAGTTGATGTGGTTTGCGATGAGTTTTCACAAGAAGTGTGTAACACCCGTGAAAGTGCCGCATGATGCTAAGTTATCGTCTCAAGAGTTGTTCAATATGAGCATCTCTCTTAAGTTGTGACTCACTTGTGGATGTGATATCCCGAGCCCAACGTCATTTATTTAATCCTATTTTACGTATATTTTTGAAATTTTTAAGAAATTTCGTTTGCTATATAATTGACGGTTTAAGTTGAAACCAACGTTTAAGGTCGTAATTTTAACGTTTGACGATTTAAGAAGAACGATGACGACTACGATACCGACGGATGCCCAAAATTTACATTTTACTATCGATTGATCGATATTTGAGTTTTTCGAGATTTTATTTTTATTACGTGTTAAGTCGAGTCGGAACCATATGTATATTCGTTTTGTGTGCGTTTAAACCATTTAAAAGTATTTTGAGGTAGCCCGGACTAAACCCGACTCCCGTAAAGTTTTTAAACCGACTACTAGTCAATCCTGTAAACATTTGAAGTCGTTTTTGCTTAAGGCCAAAAGAAAGGTGAAATTGCACCTAGGTCCCTCCCATTTCACAAAAGGGGACAAACACAAACACACACTAAACACTTTACAAAAAAAAAATCAAACACTCTCTCCTTTCTCTCCTTTAGCCGCCGGCCACCACCAAGCCACCACCACACCACCATTTTTTTTTAGGTTTTTGACAAATCTAATCAAAGACCACCTTTTCTTTTATCATTGTAAGTAATCAAATCCATTAAAAACACACATGCAACATCTTTGATTTTTCCAAAAATTTGTGATTTTTTAAAAACGGGTTTTGATCAAATTAAACCATACACATGTTTAATTCATGTGTATATAATGTTAATTCACCTATAAAACAAGATGGGGGTTATGATTTGTGTCTTCCACAGCCCCTAAAAGCCACGAAATTTTTGGGGTTTTGGGTGTGTTCAAGGTGTTTGATGAAATGTGTTGTGGGGTTGTGTTTAAAATGGTGTTTTTAGTGTTTATAAATTGTTTAATTACATTGCATGCATGATTTAGGTTTTGGGTTTTGATTTGGATTCGATTATCATAGAGTTAAGGGCTGTTTGGATGATTGGGAATGGTTAATTGGTGTTATAATAGGTCTAGGATGTAAGAAAAAGGGTTGGAATGGTGATTTTTACGGTTTTGAAAGAGGTGTTTTTAGATCAGAAACTTTAGGGGTATTTTCGTGGTTTTAAATTTTTGTCCAGGTTGTGATTGTAGGATATTGTTGTAGAGCTTCTTTTTAGCTTCGTTTCGGTATAAGATAGAGCCTTTAACTCCAAACGAGTCAAAAGTTATGTTATTTTGAAAATACGTGTACCGGGAGATGAAAACCGTCATAATCCGAAATTATGCTTGGTTTAGGTCAAATCCCGGGGACTATAAGTCTAGTTTGGTAAATGGTCAAGGGCTGAATTTTGGTCTCAAACCTGTGTATTTGAGTCTATTATTAGACTTAGGGATTGTAGAGGTCAATGGTATATTTTAAATGGGTCAAATGAGTCCGATTTGGTCAAAGTGTAATTTCAGTCCGAAAAATGTAGGTTTAGTATTACGTTGAGTAATGGGTCGTTAAAGCGAAAACTTTTAAGGGTATTAAAAATGTGATTTCTACAGGTCTTAAGGTATTTTTGAGAATTTTCTTAATTTTTATAACAAGGGTTAAGCCTAGTAAAACAGCCCATACTTTTGGTAAGTATCGGCGAAATCGTAAAATGGATAGTAACTTTAATAACATTGATAAATGGTATAAGTCTAGTAACAACTACTTGTTTGACTTTGGCGTGAGTTTTCATAAGCATTGAGTGTGTTTGCATATGCGTGTGTTTAGTACAATAATGTACGCGGAGTATTGATTTGGTTTTCGTACTTTGACTTTTAGGTCAAGTGTTTGGTTTTCCCGGGCATCCACGTCGTCGGTGACATTTCTCGTTATGTCTTCGCTAGAACTACTACTACTACGCCAGGTGAGTCTATAGCCTCGCTCTTTACTTTATTCAAATGTTTTTAACCCGCGAGGGGGATACATGCTAATTTAAATGAAAATGAACATAAGTCTTGATTGATTGTTGGACCCGAATGTTGCCTCGAAATTGTGTTGAGTACCTAGTTGCAAAAGTCCCTAAATTCATGAACTATTAACTATTGTCTTGCCCTTGCGAAGGGGGAAATAGTCGCTTATACAATTTGTAGTACTACGGGGCTAACGACCCAATGCTAGCCGAGAAGCTGTACGTTGAGTAAGTTCTGCGGTAGATTATCTTGTATGAGAGATAAGGTATAATTGCAACTGATGCCTTTAGAAGGGGCACTGGTTTCATCTGGATCACGCCGGTAATTATTACGCGGGTGATTGAGTTAACGGATTAGTGTCATGAGCTTAAACACAATTGTCATAACCTTGAAAATAGATTGTGAGTACGACAATGCTATTGAATGATCATGATTAGTTTTTAATACTTATGTTCAACTTATGATTTGATAAACCTATAGATTCGCTCAACCTTTGTGTTGACGATTTTAAGCATGTGTTTCAGGTAACCAAGATTGTTAGCAGCGGAGCATGCGAGGATGGAAGTTGTGCTGGCTTGGCGTTCTACTTTGTTTTTCCTCCCTTTTTGCACTTAAAAAAAAAAATTTCATACTATGTCATGAGATTGAAAATGTATTTTTGGGTTGAGATTCAGTGGGGACCTAAACGCAAACTCTGTATTGTATTCTTTTGGGGTTTGGAAAACAGTAGACATGTACATTTTAACTATGTTTAAATTATGTCAAGACTTTTACGTCTTTTGAGTCGTTTGATATATCTTGTGTGCGATGATAACTGTGTAGCACCCAAATGTTGTAGTTCCGCTGCGCATAGCATTTGTGGGGGTGTTACAGATTGGTATCAGAGCCATGAGTTATAGAGAACTAGGTCGTTTTGAATAATCCTAAACTATAACTTTTGGTGTCGTAAGAAATTGTCCAAGCACACAACTATCCTGCATGGCTCCGGTAAGAATTCTTTAGCATTGCTTTATATTTTAGATGTATCCCTCGAAATTGATATGAATTCTCTAGTATTTAGTAAGTAAATACTATTATATAGATTGAGATATATTGTTTTGTACGTTGAGTACTTATCATCGTAATTTGCAAATTCATGTAAAGATTATCGTATATGTTGCATGTAATTGGCATAACGGGCTACATTGCATTACATGGCAACACCGTGTTGTAATCCTACGTGTATGTAGGAATGGTTGTATGTATAAGTATGTATATACTATGGTATTTAAAGGCATTGCACGCGAAGCAATGGTCCTTGTGTGATTATCGTACATTAAAATGCGGTTTCGTTGAGATTTCGGCTTAACCGCTAATTATCAATCTTGATAATTTATTTATTGTTCGAATAACCGAATATGAACCTCGTTTGATATCCTAGATACGTAAATAACGCCTCGTAACATATTGTATATTGACTAGATTGATCTCGATTGTCGTTATCGCACCGTGATGTGTCATTTTGGACATTTTCTTTTGAAACGTAATTTACTTATGTATTACTTTATTTCCTTTATTCCTTATGGGTTTGATATGATAGTTGGCGTAACTATAACATAACCAAAGTATAATCAACGATGCGTACATCGTAGCGGCGAATCATGTGTATATATTATGAAAAGTGGTTGAGGCGTGTTGCCATTTAATCGTTGTTTACTATTCTACTTGAATTTAAGGATGTGTTTTAAATTAGACTAGCGTTGTGAGCAATCGCGATAACTTGGAATTTGGTTGGTTTTTGTGTTAATTTTGTGGAGTACGATTTTGAGACTCATCCGAGGCCGATAACAACACTTAGTTGACATACGTATTCTCGCTTCGTTTATTTCATTTTGTTTTGTTGTTTCATTATTTTGAATTCGATATTATGTATGACGAGGTCCGGCATTTGTGTGAGTTAAGTAAGCACTAAACTTTGTTGATTAAATGGGTTAAACATAAAGTGTTTTACATATTTAATACTTGGCGGATGAAACTTTTGGATAAAATGACTTATGATGTGTCTTGTAACAAGTAAAAATAAGTGTAGAGAATAAACGGACATTGTGAAATTATTTTCCTTCAACCTTGGTTGGTAAATCGTAATAAGTAATTATTATTACTCGTAAAATCCTTGTTTTCATATATTAAAATTTGATACTAAAAGATTGTGATGGACTTGTTAGGAATTTGTTTAAATTTATTTGAGAAAGGAGTTTATAATAAAACTTGCGATATGACTATTGAGTATATGTAGCTTCGGATTTAGTATGAATTAATTTTCGGGTCAATGTAGCAAACTTTTGGCATAATTTGTAATATAGAACATGAGTAGAAGATGTGGACATGTGTTTTGGAGCTAAAGATTCTGTAAAATTGGTTTTACTTTAAACATAAGGTTATGTTTACGTATGTATTGGTATAAACTAGAACACGTTACTTGTTGTATTGAATAAACTGGGTTAAAAAAAAATCGGAATGTACCCTTTAAGTGAGAAATTATAATGCTTGAAATGAATTATAAAATCTTGGTGGAACGTCATTTGAAATAATTTTCTTGTTTAATTGTCGTTATAGAGAATCAATATGTGTAATTTGATGATGCTTGTTTAAAATCGTTTGAAAAATCTTTTGTTTTATTCCGCGACGAGATGTGTTAATTTTAAAATCATTTGATAATGGGCTAAGGATTAAAAGTTGAATTATATATATTTTAAAATTATTGAGATAAGCATTTTGATTGTTTATTATATTATTATTATTATTGAGATTTAAGTCTCGACTAAAATCAGTAAGTATCCGAGATAATACCACGTGAAACCTCTTTATCATTTGAGTCGAATTACGCGAATATGATTTAACAAAACAGTTTTGGGAAAACATGTGTGTAATAAAAGTCAAAGGTTGATTTTAAGAGTTAATTGGACTAGTTTGAGTCATGTTGGATACGTGTATATTTGTGATAATATAAGTCGTAATAATAAAAACGTAAAACTTGGAAAATTCTTACTACGTATGTTTTTGGTACTTAAGATATGAACATTAATGAGGTTTTGACACAAGTATGGAGATTTTCAAACCTAATGATTTGTCAATTATGATAACCGAGTCACCGCATCTACTAATGTTAATAATTTCCGAGAGATTGAAATTTTTCCAAAAATGAAAGCGTTGTAAAGATTGAAAAATGAAAGGTATAAATTCTTTAATGGTGTAACACAAATTAAAAATGTGTAAATGTTCGGTTTTACAATGTACAAGGTAACACTAATTATAATACGCTAATGGATTACCCAACAAACAAATATTTGTATTATTTTCTTAAGATGTATATATAATGTTTTGAGTCACAATGGTTCGATCGTCCGACATCCCTTCTTTGATTTTGTGAGTCTGTATCTAAACATGAGTCGTCATGTGACTGTTCATTTTAACATTTAAAATGATATGAAACCATTATTGTTATATTTATTTTAAAACTACTATTTCGCTAGTACTTGATGATGAGGGTATGTCACCCGGTGTATTTTTGTCCCCTTCATGGACCCCGCAATTTTTTTTTCTCCTTTCGGTTAATGGAACCAAAAATTATGTATTTACTTGAATGATGCTATAAATCTTCATTAAATTGGCTATTTATTTATATTGAACAAAAGCGAGGAGGCGAAGCCGCTTTACCAAATTGTAGAGGTGAAAGAACTCGATCTTCCTGGTGAAAATTGTTTATAGTTAACCAAGTGATTATTCTTCTCTCCCCGTATACCCTTGGTGGAATGTGTGTGCAACTCGAGACGATGGGAATTATGATCGTTGTTTTATTTTTATTTTTATTTTTGACGCTTGTGTTGAAATTCAACTTTCACTCCATGTATTCGTAGATCGCTGTTATTATCCTGAGACTTTGGTCATATATTTGAAGTATTTTCATTTCTAATGTAGTTAATTTCCGTTGGCAAATATATTGCTCGTTTACCTCGTTCGATCTCATTGATCTTAATTTTATTACTTGTTGTGCTTGCAATGATCTTTAATCATGAACCACCTTACCGTTATTTTGTGAATAGTCTATTGTGAAAATAGGTATGAGAGTGTCAAATGTTTTGGTGAACTAAATGCAAATGGTGTCGATTTCTTTATTTAATTATTTATTTATTTTCCTCACAAAAAGGCAAAGTAAAAGTATGTTGCCAAAGTGGACGAAAAATGTTTGATGTGTTTCTTAAAACGATGGTAGCAATATTTTCCCATTTCAAATTTCATTTCAAATGATTTAATTATTTTGAAGGCTAGGTCGAAAACTTCCATAGTCGTGTTTGGTATGTAATAATAATGTTTGTGTTGTCACTCGATCCTCAATTATGCACAGCTTAGCTAACTATGCATAATTCGGGAAGAGTCCTGTTTTGTTGGTTGTTGTTGCTTTATCCTTAAGTATGCATGATCTAGCTAATTATGCATAGTTTAGGAAGGGCACTATCGTGTCAAACAAATTGGTCATCTTGAAACTTGTAGTGTTTTGATAAACGTTTGGATGAGAACGTTTCTTTCTAAAATGGTGGATCATTTTTGCAAGTGGTCGTAATTTCTTTGATTCTTAAAGACAATTTTTGAATTTTCTTGTGTTCTTTAAAATCTTTTCTTTCGTTTGGTGTTGACTTAGTAAGTCACTGTGGCCGAGTAATTTTAGAAAATGTTTTTATGTGTAGTGTGTAATGTGTGAAGTTTATCGGAACCGCTAGGGTATTGATGATATACCAAAGGGGCGCGAATCGACACAAAGAAGAGTTTTTAACAAAGATGGAAAAATGCCGAAGTAGAGGAAATCAGAGTTCGAATAACTCTAAGGGAAATAACGAAGACTTCTCCTACAGCGAATGTATCGTACTTTATTTATTATTCTTTCTTGTTCTTTTGATATGACAACGACACATGATAAATTGTTGAAGTTTACCAACTGTGCATCGGTAATTGGAAGACCATTCCAATTGTCGTCTTCGTTTATTTAAGTGAGGAATCCTCTTTGCTTGACTCAACCATCCTTGATTATCGATGGTTAAACGATAGATATCCCTAGTTGATGTTTTTGGTGGTAAACCCTTGCCTTTTATGTATTTGTGTGGTAAGTAATCTGGTCGAGTGATCGAAAGTTGTGAGAACTTGAGACGACATTGTCCAATGAAGTCCGATCATGGAGAACACGTGCCATGTAATGTATTTTTTTTTAACTGTGAACGATGATATTTATTAAGATTTTGACCACGTTTGGGACGGAAGTAAGATGGTGTTCTTGTAGTATCTTTTGGGTATGGATCCGTGTGTGAGCACCCCACGATGACACATGTATGTATTTTATTTCTTTTTGGATATGCATCCATAGCTGGCAAGCCCGTAAACCTTCTTTAACTTGCAATTTTCTTTTTGACTGGACTCATCCGAGAAATATGTAAATATTCTTGTTTTATCTTGGCTTGGCTGATTAGCAAGCGTGGGTTAACTGATTGAACTGATTGGTTTAGCATGGTTTGGCTATGTTGCAAACATGTCGTAATATGGTTGTATGTGTTTCATACTGGCTTTTGTGTTTGGTTGGATTGTGATGTCTTCGAGAGAGTTATGTATACGCCAAATGATTTCATATCGATGAATTCGTTTTTGACGAAGTAGGGTTGTATGTACGTAATATCGTAACAAGGTGATTTTGTACGACTAGTAATAATTACTTCGTCTTTTATATTTTGAACGTTTTCCGATGGGGTTATGTGTGACCCGTGTGATTTTCTTTATGATTAATTGTTTTTATGAGACGATGAACCAAGTGAAAGGACGATTCGAAAGTTGGAAGACGTGCTCCGAGCGTATGTGTTTGATTTTGGTGGAAGTTGAGATCGTGGAAGGGCGTGATTCGTTTTGGAGAATAAGAAAGGTGGGTCCAAAGGTATGTTGGACCAGTTGCCTACTAGTTGGAACTGCTGGATGAACTCCGTGGAAATGACAATACTCTTCATGTGTCGAATTCGAAGGATTATGGGATAAAAATGTAGATCGCCAGTTGGATAGAATGAAGCAGGAAAAAGTCAGTTGAATGGACTTGAAATGATTCGAGAGGCTACGGAAGAAATGGTGTAGATTAAGAATTATATGCTAACCGCGAGAAGCTGTGGAAAGAGATGTGTTGATACCCGTGGGAAGAATTTAGGGAAATTGAAGTGGAGATCATGGATCAAGATGGTAAGAGATTGAAGCAAGGCATAATACCCATGGTGAAGGTGTGATAGAACCCGAGACGTGAACCGAAGTCCACATCAGAACGTAAAGACCTCTTTAGGAAGGAGTACCCTTATCTTCCCAGTAGTACGAAATGCGAGTATAAGAACCGGAGAGCGCCGGGACGTCGCTCCTTTAAGGAGGGGAGGATGTAACACCCGTGAAAGTGCCGCATGATGCTAAGTTATCGTCTCAAGAGTTGTTCAGTATGAGCATCTCTCTTAAGTTGTGACTCACTTGTGGATGTGATATCCCGAGCCCAACGTCATTTATTTAATCCTATTTTACGTATATTTTTGAAATTTTTAAGAAATTTTGTTTGCTATATAATTGACGGTTTAAGTTGAAACCAACGTTTAAGGTCGTAATTTTAACGTTTGACGATTTAAGAAGAACGATGACGACTACGATACCGACGGATGCCCAAAATTTACATTTTACTATCGATTGATCGATATTTGAGTTTTTCGAAATTTTATTTTTATTACGTGTTAAGTCGAGTCGGAACAATATGTATATTCGTTTTGTGTGCGTTTAAACCATTTAAAAGTATTTTGAGGTAGCCCGGACTAAACCCGACTCCCGTAAAGTTTTTAAACCGACTACTAGTCAATCCCGTAAACATTTGAAGTCGTTTTTGCTTAAGGCCAAAAGAAAGGTGAAATTGCACCTAGGTCCCTCCCATTTCACAAAAGGGGACAAACACAAACACACACTAAACACTTTACAAAAAAAAAAAATCAAACACTCTCTCCTTTCTCTCCTTTAGCCGCCGGCCACCACCAAGCCACCACCACACCACCATTTTTTTAGGTTTTTGACAAATCTAATCAAAGACCACCTTTTCTTTTATCATTGTAAGTAATCAAATCCATTAAAAACACACATGCAACATCTTTGATTTTTCTAAAAATTTGTGATTTTTCAAAAACGGGTTTTGATCAAATTAAACCATACACATGTTTAATTCATGTGTATATAATGTTAATTCACCTATAAAACAAGATGGGGGTTATGATTTGTGTCTTCCACAGCCCCTAAAAGTCACGAAATTTTTGGGGTTTTGGGTGTGTTCAAGGTGTTTGATGAAATGTGTTGTGGGGTTGTGTTTAAAATGGTGTTTTTAGTGTTTATAAATTGTTTAATTACATTGCATGCATGATTTAGGTTTTGGGTTTTGATTTGGATTCGATTATCATAGAGTTAAGGGCTGTTTGGATGATTGGGAATGGTTAATTGGTGTTATAATAGGTCTAGGATGTAAGAAAAAGGGTTGGAATGGTGATTTTTACGGTTTTGAAAGAGGTGTTTTTAGATCAGAAACTTTAGGGGTATTTTCGTGGTTTTAAATTTTTGTCCAGGTTGTGATTGTAGGATATTGTTGTAGAGCTTCTTTTTAGCTTCGTTTCGGTATAAGATAGAGCCTTTAACTCCAAACGAGTCAAAAGTTATGTTATTTTGAAAATACGTGTACCGGGAGATGAAAACCGTCATAATCCGAAATTATGCTTGGTTTAGGTCAAATCCCGGGGACTATAAGTCTAGTTTGGTAAATGGTCAAGGGCTGAATTTTGGTCTCAAACCTGTGTATTTGAGTCTATTATTAGACTTAGGGATTGTAGAGGTCAATGGTATATTTTAAATGGGTCAAATGAGTCCGATTTGGTCAAAGTGTAATTTCAGTCCGAAAAATGTAGGTTTAGTATTACGTTGAGTAATGGGTCGTTAAAGCGAAAACTTTTAAGGGGATTAAAAATGTGATTTCTACAGGTCTTAAGGTATTTTTGAGAATTTTCTTAATTTTTATAACAAGGGTTAAGCCTAGTAAAACAGCCCATACTTTTGGTAAGTATCGGCGAAATCGTAAAATGGATAGTAACTTTAATAACATTGATAAAAGGTATAAGTCTAGTAACAACTACTTGTTTGACTTTGGCGTGAGTTTTCATAAGCATTGAGTGTGTTTGCATATGCGTGTGTTTAGTACAATAATGTACGCGGAGTATTGATTTGGTTTTCGTACTTTGACTTTTAGGTCAAGTGTTTGGTTTTCCCGGGCATCCACGTCGTCGGTGACATTTCTCGTTATGTCTTCGCTAGAACTACTACTACTACGCCAGGTGAGTCTATAGCCTCGCTCTTTACTTTATTCAAATGTTTTTAACCCGCGAGGGGGATACATGCTAATTTAAATGAAAATGAACATAAGTCTTGATTGATTGTTGGACCCGAATGTTGCCTCGAAATTGTGTTGAGTACCTAGTTGCAAAAGTCCCTAAATTCATGAACTATTAACTATTGTCTTGCCCTTGCGAAGGGGGAAATAGCCGCTTATATAATTTGTAGTACTACGGGGCTAACGACCCAATGCTAGCCGAGAAGCTGTACGTTGAGTAAGTTCTGCGGTAGATTATCTTGTATGAGAGATAAGGTATAATTGCAACTGATGCCTTTAGAAGGGGCACTGGTTTCATCTGGATCACGCCGGTAATTATTACGCGGGTGATTGAGTTAACGGATTAGTGTCATGAGCTTAAACACAATTGTCATAACCTTGAAAATAGATTGTGAGTACGACAATGCTATCGAATGATCATGATTAGTTTTTAATACTTATGTTCAACTTATGATTTGATAAACCTATAGATTCGCTCAACCTTTGTGTTGACGATTTTAAGCATGTGTTTCAGGTAACCAAGATTGTTAGCAGCGGAGCATGCGAGGATGGAAGTTGTGGTGGCTTGGCGGTCTACTTTGTTTTTCCTCCCTTTTTGCACTTAAAAAAAAAAAAATTTCATACTATGTCATGAGATTGAAAATGTATTTTTGGGTTGAGATTCAGTGGGGACCTAAACGCAAACTCTGTATTGTATTCTTTTGGGGTTTGGAAAACAGTAGACATGTACATTTTAACTATGTTTAAATTATGTCAAGACTTTTACGTCTTTTGAGTCGTTTGATATATCTTGTGTGCGATGATAACTGTGTAGCACCCAAATGTTGTAGTTCCGCTGCGCATAGAATTTGTGGGGGTGTTACAAAGTGTTAGGTTTTTCCGATAGTTCGTCAAGTGGAAATCCTACTATTTTAGATCCGATTCTTGCTAATTCTACACCAAATCTCACTCCATTCCAAGGAGGCGATTTTACTTCAAATGAAATCGACAATGAAGATGAGGTGATTATTGGTAATGATACCCTTATTCCACCATTTCTTCCGCCGATGGAAGTTATGAGTGTTGAACAAAAATCTTCGATCGAGGAACCGCCAACCCTTGAATTGAAATATATTCCATCTCACCTTGAGTACGCATTCTTGGAAGGTGATGACAAGTTGTCGGTTATTATTGAAAAAGATCTTGCTAATGATAAAAAACCCACACTTTTGAAAGTTCTTAAAGCTCATAAAGGGGCAATTGCGTGGAAAATTTCCGACATTAATGGTATTGACCCAAAATTTTGTACTCACAAGATTTTAATGGAGGAGGACTACAAATCCACAATTCAAAGTCAAAGAATGTAGAAATGTAAATCTTTCTTATGTTTTTAGAGAGAGAAAGAGATGGTGGATTTCACACTTTTAGAGAGAGAAAGTTAAGAGAACTATCTATAAATTATGAAACCACACACCCTCTCCATCTAAGGAGAGGGTTTATATACCCAAGCCCTTGTCATAGGCTTGGACTTACATTTGGGCCGGCCTACACATGTTGTAGGCTAGGCTCGTTCTTGTTTGATAAATAAAGAAAGTTAACTAAACTACGAGATATTACATGGACTATCGTTGGAGTGACCGATCCTTCTTAATACGTAAAACGTATTTCCAACAATCTCCACCTAAGGGAGGTCACTCCAAACAAGGGCGTTACCCAAGTTACAATAATAAAATAAACCTAGCATACTATGCTTGTCTTGAGCTCGTAGTCTTCGTCTTTCTTTTTCTTTTTCTTTTCTGGTGAACATGCTGATGTGATCTTTGATATCCATCTTTGAGCATTAATCTCTTTCCTTGATCTCGTGCATCCATCACTTGTGATCTTCGCCTCTTCGTGACACCATGTCCCACATACTTATACCTTCGTAATTCTTGAAAGCTTCAGAGTTCGATACAGCGGAAGACTTAACTTTTAGGCTTTCTTGAAATAGATGAGATATTAAGTGCATAAAGTATAAGCATGCGGGACGACTTCTTCTTGGATTCCGCAACGCCACCGTCTTGAAATGCCGCAACATAAGTAGACACGAACGAAATGTCTTTGAACATTTCATTCTAAATCGGTAGCATTTTACCTTCGGTCGGTGAAGACCGTTGGACGATATTATATATCGTACCCGTGACGGATAGTTTCAATTTAGTAACTTCCTGAAAGGATTTCACGGGTAAACCCGTTCTCTTTATTCGACCGTCCAAAGCTGACTGCGAACATAAAGAGTGAATCATTTGGATAATAATATCCGCATGATTGAAGCCGTCAATTCTGATTCCTGGAACAAGTTTGATTCATTAAAGAGTCGCACCATCGTTGCTTTCCAGTTGTCACGAGCTTGATTCGTATAGAATCTTGCAAGTTACCTACCAAGTGCTGTTTGAGGTTAACACTAGAAGGAATTCCACTCATCACTGTGACCACTAAGGTATCACTCTGAGTGTTCTGGCAAGATCACTGAGATTTTGCGTAGAGGCCTGGAACGTGTTTAAGTTCAGTTAAGAATTAAACCACTGTTGCTTTCCAGATATCACAAGCTTGATTCATAAAGAATCACACAAGTCACCTACCATGAGCTTTTTGATATTCGCTCAAGAAGGATTTCCATCTTCATTGTAAATACTTTCGTATTACTCGGATGTTCAGGCAAGATCATGAAGATTTTGCGTAGGACTCTTAAAATCTTTCTTACTTTTGATGATCTCAAATGGCTCTAGACTCGATCGTGCATTTTGGATTTTAGTGATCGGAGGCTGGAGAGGAGTTCCACCATTTCAATACCAATTTATTCGGAGTGAATAAATGAATAGATAACGTGTTGTCTCCGTGTGATTAAAACAAATACCTTTTGAGAGATATCTGAGTTAGCTGGGATGGGTTGTGCATTGCATCACTGGGTCCATGATGTCTTATCTTCAATATCAAGCATCATTAAAATGATCTCAATAACATATGTATTGACCCGGTTTCTGCCAAAAGTTGTAAGGAGGGCTTATTTCTTTACACCCTTTATCTTTACAATTCTTTTTCATTCTTCAACCCTTTCAATGCTTACCAATACGTCATAACTAGCACCTTGTTGTGATTGTTCCAGTGCTAACTTAAGTACTTGGTCGGCATTCAGCTACGTTCACAATCTTTCTCCCACTTTCCTAAGGACGACTACTTCTAGCTATGGAATGTCCTTGGGAAGATTCCTCCGGTTCTGGAAGAATCATAGGACTTAACCTATCCTACCTTCCTTATGTCACCACAATCTTCATCGTCGTGAAATAAATGGGTTTTGGGTAAGTATAAATCACCATGAAATCCATTTTTGATATGCAAATCCATTTTGCTCCCCCTTAACATATGCCACGATATTCGAAAACATTTCGCATATGTCGGGATGAGCCAGCACATTAAGTCAGACCATTTGTGATAATATCCCATATTAAATCACATTTTCTCCCCCATATTAAAAATATTATCCCAATCGATGTTTTTAATATCAATTGATTTAATGAAGTGTTAACAAAGGTTTTGGGAAGAAGAATGCAAGTCCGTTTTATCTTCATGATATCAAACGTATGAGATATGATACCGATTTGTAACATGATCACATATTCACCATATTAGAAAAGAATTGACAAGGTTGGACTTGATTGATGAGAACATCATATGATAAGATCAAATGGTTCTTGTCAGCATATGTTGTTCGCCTCGTCACGTCTGAAGTCATCTCTTGACACCACGTGTACGATTGGTATTGTTGTCTTGACACCAACTTGTGAACTTGGCGCTTTCGGCATCAAAGATTTTGAATGCTTGACAATTGCTCCCCCTCAATTGTTGACCCGTGTTCTATTGAAAGAGCTGTAGTCGTCGGTTGAGTAGTCTCATCGTCGAGTATGTAGATACCAATTGTAGATAGCATGGTTATAGAGATGATAGCTTCATAAAAACAAGACTTCTATTGTTTTAACAAATAAATGCACTGAGGCGTACATAGGATTGTGTTAGACCAAGTTATAAAATAAACCTGATCCCTTACAAGGTTTTAAAGTAAACCTTGCCCGAGAAAATTAATTCCCGTTGTGAGCCAAAGCTTTCATAAGAAATACTTGACTTTAATGTGAAAAACGGGTTGTAGTCAGAAATAACTACAAGCCATAAGGGCATGTTTCATGAAATATTTACAACTTTTGTACGAACTCTATTTATGGCGCCGTGTCAATATTAATCAACATTTCTAAGGCCGTAAATATTATCATACCAAAAGACATGCCTTTAAAAATAAAGTAAAAATATTTTTGGATTTTTCTAGATTTTTAATTTTTATGGTTTTATATGGTTTTATATTTTTGTATTTTGCTTTTGTGGATAAAAATATAAACAATATATACAGATGATCACCAAGGATACGGAGAATAGTTTTACCAAGACTATTCTTTCGCTTCATCTGCCAGTTCCTTTAGAGTCTCAGGCGAGAAAGTTCTCATTCCTAGCTTGTCGGCCAAAAATTCAATTCGAGCGCGATCTAAAGCCTTCGTGAAAATATCCGCAAATTGATGCTCAGATCGGACAAAATAAAGCTCGATTACTCCATTTTCTACTTGCTCCTTGATGAAATGGTAGCGAATGTCAATATGCTTCGACCGGGAGAATTGAACATTGTTGCAGCATAAGGTAATTGCACTCTTGTTGTCACAGTACATCGGAATTTTGTTATTACCTAGACCATAGTCGGTTAATTGCGATCTCATCCAAAGAATTTGAGCACAGCAACCGGACATAGCTATGTATTCTGCTTCCGTACTTGAAATGGCAGCACTTTTATGCCTTTTCGATGCCCAACTGATTAGTCGATCTCCTAGTAGTTGCAAAGTTCCACTCGTGCTACGCCTTGTATCTTGACAACCCGCGTGATCCGCATCTGCATATGCCATTAGTGCAATAGAAGAGTCCTTAGAATACCAAAGTCCCCAATTAATGGTTCCTTTAAGATATCGAAAGATCCGTTTAACAATAGCTAAGTGTAACTCAGTAGGCCTAGTTTGATACCTGGCACACATACATATAGCAAACTGAAGATCAGGTCGACTGGCTGTGATATACAGAAGAGTACCGATCATTCCACGATAAAGTGTCGGATCAACGGCAACTCCATGTGGATCTGCATCAAGCTTAGATTTTTCCACCATTGGAGTATCCACGGGGTCGCAAGATTCCATCTTATACTTCTTAAGCGATTCAAGGGCATACTTGGATTGATTGATAAAGATGCCTCTAGGACTCTGAGATATCTAAAGAACTAAGAAGAACGATACCTTGCCCATCATTGACATCTTAAACTTGGAAGACATGAGTGTCCCAAACTCATCCGATAAGGTTTGGGTGGAGGCTGCAAATATAATATCATCAACATATATTTGTACCATAATCATATCTTTACCTCGTTTCTGAATGAACAGCGTGGGATCCACCTTGCCTTTAGCGAAGCCTTGTGTAATGAGGAATTGTGACAATAGATCATACCATGCACGTGGAGCTTGCTTCAACCCATAGAGAGCCTTCTTAAGCTTTTACACATGATTAGGATAATTAGGATTCATAAAACCATCCGGTTGTTGAACATAGACCTCTTCCTTGATTTCACCATTCAGAAATGTCGTCTTCACATCCATCTGATAGACGACATATGGGCTGCATAAGCGAGGAATAGTCGAATAGATTCCAAACGGGCAACAGGTGCAAAGGATTCCATAAAGTCGACGCCCAATAATTGCTTGTATCACGAACTACTAGTCGAGCTTTGTTCTTCAATATTCCGCCTAACTCATCGAGTTTCACCTTGTAAACCCATTTCAAAGTGAGTAACTGTACTTGATCCGGGCATGGGACAAGTTCCCATACTTCAAGACGTATAAACTCATTAAGTTCTTCTTGCATAGCTTCTATCCAACAGGATTGAGTAAAAGCTTGTGCCATGTCTTAGGTTCAACTTCAGTGAGAAAAGCATCAAAATGACAAAACATTGCATTTTCTTGTAACTGACTTCGTGTGGATACCGGTCGATTAGGGTCACCTATAATAGAATCTATAGGATGATCCTTTGTCCACTTGCTGTCATGTTCACGAATCCGTGGATTGGAGTAAACTGTAGTTGGAGCTTTCTCTGAGGTGGACGACCCGACTTGATTAGGGTCGGGAATAGGTACACCAAAGAATGGAAGTTCACGCATTTGAGCAAATTCCAAATCGTGATCATCATCATCCTCTTCATCATCAATAGGCATGACATGGGTAGTTGAAACAGGTGTTGGTTGAGAATTACTTATTGTAGGTATATCTTGACCAATTATAGGTGCAGATGTGACTGATTGTGCAACGGTTGATGGAGCGACAACTTCGGTCATCGGAGCTATTACCTTAGGTTCTGGAGCCACAATACTTGGAGGAGTAAAGAATTCCTCAAAGAACGATTGAAACAACGTATCCCATTCAGTCCTAGAAGGTGGTTTAAATGATGATGAAGTAGGGTTATTTGGGACAAGACCAGAACTAATTTACTGGGTCCCATTTCATGAAGTACGGGTTCAGAGCTGCTTTGCTCAGAAGCCATTGCTGTCAGCTCATCAAAATCAACATTCATAGTTTCGAGGATCTTGAGAGAGTTACGGTTGTAGATTCGGTATGCCTTTTTTGCGGGGGCGTAACCAATGAAAATACCAATATCAGCCTTTGGTTGAAGTTTTCCTAAATTGTCACCATCATTATTTGGATAGCAAAGAGAACCAAATACATGAAGATATGATAAATCTGGTACTTTACCATGGAGAAGATCATAAGGTGTTTTACCATGGCGTTTACGAATTAGTGACCGGTTTTGGGTGTACACTGCTGTAGATACTGCTTCTGCCCATAAAAATAATGGAGCCTTTGCGTAAATTAACATCGTTTGAACAGCTTCCATAAGTGTGCGATTTCGCCTTTCAACGACACCGTTTTGTTGTGGAGTGCATGCAACGGATGTTTCATGAGATATGCCAACTTCTTCATAATAATAACGCAAGATTTGATTCACAAATTCGGGTCCATTATCTGTACGAATGCGTCGGACAGTAGTGTTGCGACGCACTTGAATCATCTTGAGCAATCCGATGATGAATTTAGGTGCCTCATTTTTTGCTTTAAGAAATTTCACCCATGTAAACCGAGAATAATCATCGACAATGACGAGGATGTAGTTTTTGCCACTAAGACTTTCAACACGCATTGGCCCACAAAGATCCATATGCAACAGATAAAGTTTCTCTTGGTTGGTGTCTTCAGTCTTGGGTTTGTAAGACTTCTTAGTGCTTTTCCCCATTGTACACGCGGAACACAAATGATCCTTGTGAAATGATAGTTTAGGAAGACCACGAACAAGTTCGTTTTTCGCCAAGTGATTAATAGCGTCAAATTTAAGATGACATATTCGTCGATGCCATAACCATGACTTAGTCTTCGATGCTTTGGAGAGAAGACATACCGGAGAAGCGGCCATCATGTCTTGTAGAGACAAAGTATACAAATTATTCCCTCGAGTACCTTTCAATAAATCAACCCCTTCCAAATTACGAATAAAGCAGGTATGCTCTCGAAAAGCAACTTCTAGGTTTGCATCACAAAATTGTCCCATAGAAAATAAGTTGTGACCGAGACCTTCCACATAATACACTCTCGAAATTATAACATTCCCAATATGATATTCACCGTAACCCATTATCTTTGCAATATGATCATTTCCAAATCGAACCGTACCAAGAAACTTGCTGACGAAATTTCTGAGCTGAGAGCGATCTCCGGTCATATGCTTGGAGCAACCAAAGTCCAAATACCAGAGAACAATTTGGACCACCTATTTTCAATAACAACAGTAGACAATGCATTAGAAACTATTGGTTCTGGAGTGTTAGCAGATATAGATATAGAATTATCAGAATTGCTAACATTTTTTAGACCCTTAGATTTCCTGCGTTTTCTAATGTGAGTCTTAGCACTAACAGGTTTTACTGTTCCAACTTTCTTAGGATTTGGATTATTAGCGGGCACTACAGTGGGAGTAGACCTATTTAAAGGGCACTTGGTTCCTACGGTAGTGTCGGTGTTCCTAGTTAAAGGACACGCTTGTGTTTTGGTAGCCTTGGTACTCCTAGTTAAAGGGCACGCTTTCTTCGCTTTAGTGGGAGTGATCCTAGTTAAAGGGCACGTATTTCCTACTATAGTGAAATTTCTACCAGTGGGGCGCCACATCCAACCAACTTGGGTTAACACTTTCCCAGTCGGTTTCCATTCTAATCCATTTTTCCTGGCATACATCTCATTCACATGGTCAATAAGGCAAGAATCATGACGACTAGAAAACATACATTCATTGCAATTCCAACATTTCAAACTAGAATTCACAGTAGGCTTAGAACGCTGCACAACCGCAGAGCCTTTAGGTTTAGCTACATGATTCATTTTTTTCAAAACAGAAATAACATTCCTAGGATGGGCTTCTACTTTCTTCTTCACTTGACTACTAGATGGGGGCAAGATCCTATCATTCTTCTTGTTTCTTTTAAGCTTAGATCTTTGAGCCTTAGTAGTGGTGCTTACTCCTATAGAAGGCAACACGGGAATATTAGAAGCTGGTTTTGATTCCGCCTTATCTTTAGTGACCAAATTTGGATATGGTTTAGTCCTAGGGCCCTTGTTAAGTGGTGTGACGGCTATAAGGGTTCTTTTTATTGCACTAGAGGACGATGCTGAGATAGTGGCTGCGTTATCCACAACATTCTTACCTTTTAGAGTACGAAGTGTTTCCTTTAACTCAGCCAAGACCAGATTCTTATCACAAATTTGTTCCCTCAAATCAGATATTTCCATCGACTTTCGATTCAATTGTTCAATCAATGATTGATTCTGTGCAGTGGTATCAACACATGCGGGCTTTACTGAATCGAAGAGTCGTGTATTTTTCTGTTTTAAGTTATCAACTTTGGACAAAATCATGGAAACTCGATTATCTAGATCAAGTTTAAAATTCTCAGCGGCCTCAAGTATGTTCACACAGTTAAGCTCCTTAGATTTCTCTATTTCTATCGACAAAGATGTAGCAACTTTGTCACTTGGCTGACGCTGTTTTGATTGTAAATTCAATCGAAAATTCTTTTCAAAGTTTGCATCATCGATATTAACACCTTCGAATGACGTTTCAAAGATTTCTTGAATAAATTGTTGCTTGCATTCAAGCGAAATACAATGTGTTTGAATCTCATCAAAACGTTTTGAAAGCGAAGAATATGAATCTTGAAGCTTTAAAAATTCAGCGTCAGATTCGTGACAAGTACTATCTACGACATTATCCACAGATTCAACATTATGCACAATTGAATCATTATCAACACTGTTATTCACACATACGGAAACTAGATCATGAGACATCACTTGCTTAAGAAGCAGATCATTTTGGCGTGAAACCCGTTCTATTTCAAGTAAACTGTTTTCATAAGCATCTTCCATTTCATTGAAAACACGTCTAACTTCTTCTAGTTCTAAAAACAAATCTTGACCAAGATTACTAAGACACGCTTTAACATTGTCTACAAACGGAACAATTTCATCTCAAAACGCAGCTCTAGTGTGCTCAAAGTTCCACTAACCTTCCGTTATGGCCGTGGTCGTCGTACGTTCCAAAATGACCTTATCAAAATCGGCTAAGTGTTGGTGAACCGCATTTAAGTTAACGGACGCCTTACTTACCGGTGGAATTAACTTCGTTAAATCCTTTTTGACAAGTGTAGGAGACGTACTAGGAAGGTTTTCATTTGACAAACTTTGGGGCACAAGAACTGTTAATTCAGCTAATTTCTTTTGTAAGCGAATGCGTGTCTTTTTCGAAAATTGATCTATGTTATGTTTATCATAATCGATTGTATGGAATTTTGAAATCATTTTAGAATGAGTTTCATCCGCAAGTGACCGTGTCTCCTCAGTACTACGAACAAAAGGTGCTTCTTTCGATTTGCCAATTATGGTCATATCATAAAGACCGGGAATATATTCCTGAGCTTGTTTTGCATACCCGGGATTAGGTGGTAAATCTTGAAGACGTTTAAGTTCGAGTTCTTTAAATGATTTAGTTAAAAGATGAACCTTTTCTGTGGAAGCGTATTGTTTTAAAAGCTGTTGTTCCTTGAATTTAAGAAGTTTGGTAGCATTAATTTCTGATTCAACCTTTTTAGACTCGAGTTTTCGAAATCTATTTTAAGTTTCTGAAAATCATTGACAACCGACTCCTTTTCTTTTAATTCATTAGAAAGATTAGCTTTTAATGATTCCATTTCTTTCAAGTGTTGAATCTTTTCAAAACGAAATTGGTCAAATTCAGAACATGTTATTTTCTTTGCTTGAGGGACCATTTTAAAAGTTTTGACCTTTTCTTTATGCAACGCAAGCTCAGCAGTTAGGGTGGAATTGGTATCTACGGATTGTTTGAGGGCCATATGCATTTGATCAATAATATGTTTAGGCACCATGACCAAATCATGTTGAGCATAAGATTCCATACCCGTCATAGCATTTGGTTGAGGTTCACTCAAATGTGTAGGGTTGGGTACCACATCATTTGAGTTACTAGTTCCCGAATGCTGTTAGAGGTTGTCCTTTTCATGCCCAACTTGATGTTGGTTATCATCAATATTATTAGATGTGGTTGGTACCTCACTGATGACATCATAACCGTAGTGAGAGAGATTAGCAACGAGAGCAGCTTGGGCAGAGTGAATGTCATCACAATCCGAATCATATGCGTCAAGATCATCTGCTTGATAAGCTGCATTAGAAGTAGAAACGACTGCAATGCCTTCAGTATCTGCTGCCCCTGGGTCTTCAAGAAATGGTAACTCCTCTGAATCCAAAATCTTCCCCTTAGACTGAGCATCAACCAAATACATCTTCTCACGAAACCATGCATCATACCTTCTCCTCCTTGGTTGAGTGCATTCCCTAGCCATATGACCTTGTCCTCGACAATTGTAGCAAGTCACAACATTTTTAGGACCAATAGGACTTCCATTTCCACTAGCTTGAGAAGTCACAGCTTGATTGTTCCCAGTCCTTGTAGGAGGTCCATATGAATTTTGCCTTCCCTGAATAGGTTTCACCGTCACTTGACCATCTTGAACAGTGGCTTGTTGTCGAGGATTTGAAGAGGTGCGGAGCTGATTGTTTGTTTGTGGAAATCCTCGAGTTGCAACAAGTTTTGACAAGTAAGCAGTGAGATGGTTTAGTACATCAGCTGGCGTATCATTTGGAGTAAAGACCGGTACTTGGATTGGTTGAAGTTCATTAGAGTAGAAAGATTGTGCTGGTTGTGCTTCAATAGGAAAGTATCCTTGCTGAGGGGTATAGCCCATTGGAGAAGTGTTGGCTAGTGATGGTGATGTCTGATATGGTGGTTGCTGTGGAAAAGATTGTTGATGAACACTTTGTTGAAATGCTTGTTGTGGCATCATTAGTGGTGGATAAGATGGTTGTTGTGGTTGCTGATAATTGTGTGGTGGTGTCTGCTGCAAGTATGATGGTTGCTGATAAGTATAAGCCATGTTTTGTTTAGAAGCATACATTGCAAGTGGATCATGAACTGGAGGTGTAGATAACCGAGCCTCGATCACATGGCATTCGTGTTGTTGAAGAAAGGCTTGAAGTTGATCCACATTGGTTTTATGCAAGTCCTTAGCCAATTTAACATCTGTCACGTATTTTTTCCATTCTGGAGGAAGAGTGTTCAAATACTTGGTGTTCAATTGAAAGGTAGGAATTGCCATGCCATAGATATTTAGCTCATTCAACAATAGGGTAAATCTCAGATAATAGTCATTGAGAGTCTCCCTGGCACATAGGCAAACTTATCAAAAGTATCATAAAGCTTACACTCTCGTTCTTGTTTAGTTAACGAGGTGCCTTGCATTAGAACACGAATTCTATCCCATAACTCTTTGGCAACTTTATGTTTGCTGACGAGTTTGTAGAAATCTGGAGGAAGGGCTTGGAGAATGATGTTTGTAGCATACTTATCACATTTATCTTGAATCTTCATATCTCCAGTCAACTCACCCGTTGAGCGAGGACGAGTAGTTGTACCTTCCGTCACAGTACCATAATCTAATGGTCCATTGAGCACTGATGCCCAAATAAGATGTCCGTTCTCCTTGTTCAACATGTAAAGTTCCATTCGGGAAGTCAAATCCTCGTACATAGACTTCTCCAACATTGGTGGACGATTATACGTACCCGAGAGGATGGACTTATCCGTAAGAGATGTGTACTCCATTTCAATAAGTTAAGATTTACAAAGTTGATCGATCAATGAAAGAAAGTAAATGTATTTGTTGTTGTGTGTTAAAGACCGAGAAATAATGTTAAAATCCCCTAAATTATGTCCTCGATAAACCAAAAAATTCCAAGACGAAATTACACACGATCTCAATCCTTGATCGTACCCAACGATCGTACTCTGATCGCAACGAGTGATCGCACTCACTATGATTGAACCCAACGATCATGCTCTGATCGCAACGAGTGATCGCACTCACTATGATCGCACTCAGATCGGACTCCCAGATCGTATTGCGATCATACTCCCCTATCCTAGTCAGTGATCGTATTCTGATCGTAGCCTTGATCGTACTAAGCTATCGTATTGAAGAGATCGCACTCTGATCGGATTGATGGATCGTACTAAGGATCATAGTGAGCTATCGAAGTCAAGATCGTAACTTGGATCGTACTAATGATCGCAGTTAGATCGTAACAACAGATCGTGACTATGGATCGCAAGTAGAAACCCCCAGGGTTTATGCAAACACAAAGTCAGATCGTACTGGATACCAGCTTACCTTTTTTCTCGGACAGTACACGAACACAAACAATTCAAGATTCTAAGCCAAAGAATGAATCAAACAACCAAAATTTTTTTTGTGTTTTTAACCCAAATAACAATACCAAATCACTATAACAAGTAATAAGATGAAGTAAATCAAGATTAACCCATAAAAACACAAAAAAAAATTTTGGTTCGTGTGAAAATAGATCAAAAATGGCGAGAGAATCAAGAACACAAACACAAGAACTAAAAAATCATCCCATGGCTCTTGATACCATTTGTAGAAATGTAAATCTTTCTTATGTTTTTAGAGAGAGAAAGAGATGGTGGATTTCACACTTTTAGAGACAGAAAGTTAAGAGAACTATGTGTAAACTATGAAACCACACACCATCTCCATCTAAGGAGAGGGTTTATATACCCAAGCCCTTGTCATGGGCTTGGGCTTACATTTGGGCCGACCTACACATGTTGTAGGCTAGGCTTGTTCTTGTTTGATAAGTAAAGAAAGTTAACTAAACTACGAGCTATTACATGGACTATCGTTGGAGTGGCCGATCCTTCTTAATACGTAAAACGTATTTCCAACAAAGAAGGGTAAAACCCAAAATTCACGATGTCATCAAAAAGGAAGTGTTAAAACTTCTTGACGCGGGAATGATTTATCCTATCTCCGATAGCCCATGGGTGAGCCCAATCCATTGTGTCCCTAAGAAGGGAGGAAAGACCGTTGTACCCAATGAAAACAGCGAGTTAATTCCCACTCGTGTTGTGACCGGTTGGAGGGTGTGTATTGACTACCGAAAGTTAAATGACGCCACTCGTGAAGACCACTTTCCTTTGCCCTTCATGGATCAAATGTTGGAGCGACTTGCGGGAAATGAATTCTATTGCTTTTTAGATGGTTTTTCCGGTTACTTTCAAATCCCTATCGACCCTCGTGATCAAGAGAAAAGTACGTTTACGTGTCCTTATGAAACGTTTGCTTATCGTAGAATGCCTTTCAGACTTTCCAATGCACCGGGTACGTTTTAACGGTGTATGATGGCTATTTTTCATGATATGATCGAGAAGTCGATGGAAGTATTCATGGATGACTTTTCGATGTTTGGTGATTTGTTCACGTCGTGTTTATCTAATCTCGAGCAAATGTTAAAACGTTGTGAAGAAACCAACCTTGTGCTTAAGTGGGAAAAATGTCATTTTATGTGTAAACAAGGAATCGTCTTAGAGCACAAGGTCTCGAAAGCGGGGATTGAGGTCGATAAAGCTAAGATAGACGTCATCGCCAAGTTACCTCATCCCAAAACCGTCAAGGGAGTTAGGAGTTTCCTAGGCCACGCGGGCTTTCATCGTCGTTTCATCAAAGACTTTTCTAAAATCTCTCGACCTATGAAACACCTTCTCAAGAAGGATGCTCCTTTTAACTTCAACGAGGATTGTGTTAGAGCTTTTGAAACTCTTAAAAGGAAACTTACCGAAGCTCCCATTCTTGTTTCTCCTAATTGGGAATTACCCTTTGAAATCATGTGCGATTCAAGTGATTATGCAATAGGGTCCGTCTTAGGGCAACGTTATCAAAAGCATTTCCGTCCTATCCATTATGCTAGCAAGACGATGACCGAGGCTCACTTAATTACACCACAACGGAAAAGGAATTCCTTGCCGTGGTTTATGCTTTTGAGAAATTCCGACCTTATCTCGTCTTGACTAAAATCATCGTGTATACAGACCATTTGGCTATTAAGTATCTCTTAGCTAAGCAAGATGCTAAGCTGAGATTGCTTCGTTGGATACTCCTCCTCCAAGAACTTGATGTCACCGTGCATGACAAAAAAGGAGCCGAGAATCTAGCGGCCGATCATCTCTCTCGTCTAGAAGATCCTCACAAAGATGTTTTCGAGAACAAGGAAATCACCGAAACATTTCCTCTTGAGACTCTCAGTGTAGTGAATTCTAAAGACAACACCCCATGGTTTGCCGACATTGCAAATTACCATGCGGGGAACTTCATAATCAAGGGTATGACGACACAACAAAAGAGAAAATTCTTTCGTGACGTCAAGTTCTATTTTTGGGACGACTCTTATCTCTTTCGGGTTTGTGCGGATCAACTCGTTATACGTTGTGTATTTGGTTCCGAAGCTTCTAACATCCTTAGAGCTTGTCACAAAGGACCCACGGGTGGTCACCACAGTGCTAATCTCACGGCTAAGAAAGTGTTCGATGTCAGCTTCTTTTGGCCTACGATCTATCGTGATGCACACGCACTTGTGAAGTCGTGTTATTATTTCCAACGGCAAGGAAAATCGTCACAAAATGATGAAATGCCGCAAAACATAATTCAAGTGTGTGAGATTTTCGACATTTGAGGGCATTGATTTTATGGGGCCGTTCCCGTTGTCTCATGGAAACAAGTATATCCTCGTCGCGTCGACTACCTATCAAAGTGGGTGGAAGCTAAGGCTTTACCTACTAATGATGCTGGTGTGGTAGTGAAGTTTTTGAAGCAACTATTCTCTTGGTTTGGAACCCCTCGTGCTATTATAAGCGATCGTGGAACCAATTTTAGTAATGACCAATTCAAAAAGGTTATAAAGAAATATGGAGTTACACATGGTCTTTCTACGGCTTATCACCCGCAAACGAGTGGGCAAGTCGAGGTTTCAAACCGAGCTTTGAAGAGGATTTTGGAAAGGTCGATTGGAGAAAACCGTGCTTCATGGTCCGACAAACTCGATGACGCTTTATGGGCCTTTCGGACCGCTTACAAGACACCTATCGGTTGTACTCCTTATAAGTTGGTCTATGGAAAGAATTGTTATTTGCCCATTGAATTGGAGCATAAGGCATATTGGGCCCTTAAGCATGCAAATTATGACTTGAAGACCGCGGGAGATCACCAGAAAATACAACTTAATGAATTCGATGAATTAAGAGATAATGCTTATGAATATTCATTGATTTTTAAGGAAAAGACTAAAAAGTTTCATAATTCAAAGATTAAAAACCGGGTTTTTAACGTTGGTGATCAAGTGTTACTTTTTAACTCTCGTTTGAAGATATTTTCCAGGAAATTGAAATCTCGTTGGTCGGGTCTGTTCATGTTAGCCTCAAAATATTGAGTCAAACAAGAATGTTCGGTCATAGGTTTATATTGTAATATTTATTAGAACGTTGTAATAGTTAGTTAAAAATAGTCGTGATATTACGGGCTTGATGGTTAGATTAAAGGCCTCTTTCAAGGTACTAAGCATTTATTCAAGCCCGACCCAAAACAATATAGTCCATTAGAGAGCCCGCATGTAGGTGGACTATATAAGCACCCTCCTAGCATGTTAGGAGGGTGGAAGTTCTCATTATTCTTAATCTAATTTCACCTTGTTAATCATTTATCTCTCTCTACTTTCTATCACTACTTTCTCTCTCTAAAATTCATATTTTTTCCATCTCATTTCTTTAATCTATCATCATATAGTTAGGTACAACAATTGGTATCAGAGCTGCATGGGATAGATTCGTGTTTAGTTTGTGGTTATCATTTTTTATTCGTGTGATTTTCTTATTCAAATCATCTCGTCTCAAAAAATTTGTGTTTTCAAGCTCAAAATCTTCATACAAATTACCAACAAAGTTGTGGTAGGAATTTGTGTTTGTCTTTTTGGTGATTTCCACGAAAATATTGGAAGCTTTGGCTTGATTTTTGGGTAAAAATTCGTCATTTTTAGTTTTTGGTTAAACAATTTGGAATTTGAGGGTTTGAGAAGTCGGGTAACAAGGGTTTAGAAAGATTCCAACTTGTGTGCATAGGGGTATTCCGAACTAGATCAAGCTTGATTATTCAGGATTAAGTTGGTTTTTAGTCATTCCGAATTAAGTTGGGTTTAAGATTATTCCGGATAACGTCGAGTGTTGTGTTATTCTGAACAAGCTGTGATTCTTAGTATTCCGAATTAGGTGGGAAAAAGATTATTCCGACTTGTGTGTCTTAGTGTGTATTCCGAATTGTGTCAACATTCAACATTCTGACTTACGTAGAGAATCATATATTCCGGATTAGGTAACAAACACGGATTCCGGATTTGCTTTGCAACGTGGATTCCGGATTATCTTCATTAAGTTTATTCCAGATTAAGGATTCAGAACAAGGCCGAGTATTGTGATTCCGGATAAGGTCGAGTACAAGATTCCGGATAAGGTACATTTAAACATATTTCGGATAAGCTTGAGCAACATACATTCCGACTTTGATTCGTTACAGTATTCCGGATTTGAGCATCGTTCAGGATTGGATCTTCATATTTCGAATAAGGTTTTGTATTCCGGATTGATTACTTGAGCCATATTCCGACATAGGTCAAGAGGTGATTCCGAATTATCTATATATTGAAGATTCCGGATTTTTTTTAATTCTGACTTGATTCCAGATTTTACAAACGTGCATTCAGGATTGATTACACAAATTGGATTCCGACTTATTTTTTTTGATGCTATATTCCGAATTGTTGATTTATAAAATTTTCAAAAACGTGAGTCGTGTGATTTTTCGGCTACGGATTTTTTTGTTTCTTACGAAGGCACTGTTTAGGGTTTTCACACCATTTCTTGAAGTTTCAACCACAATCTACTCACAACAACATCTACTTAAGATCCTATTCACTTCACTTCATTCTTGAGATGGATTCTACTACTGAATATCGTGTTACTAATAACAACATCGTGGTGGCGGGTAACAAAGAGAGACCACCAATGCTTGTGACTGGTAGATATGCACAATGGCAATCATGATTCCTTCGATATCTTGACACCAAACCCAATGGTGATGTTCTTAGACGTTGCATCAAAGAAGGACCCTATACTCTCACTACAATAACCATTCCTGCAATTCCAGCAACCGACTCGACGACCGGTTCTGATGAGAATACAATTGAGGAAACATATGAGAACACTTCGAAAGAGAAACGTTCTTGGATTGATGCAGAGAAAGAAGCAATCTATTTGATTCTCAGTGGGATTGGGGATGATATTTACTCAACGGTTGAGGCATGCTCTACTGCAAAAGAAATGTGGTTTGCCATTGAACGCTTGCAACAAGGTGAATCACTTAACAAGCAAGATGTCAAAACTAACTTGTTCTGGAACTTTGGTAAGTTTACTTCATTGGATGGGGAATCAATTGATTCATATTACTCAAGGTTCTACAAGATAATGAATGACATGACAAGATCTCCACCATGCAAGTCAATGTGCAATTTCTACAGCAACTTCAACCAGAGTGGACACGGTTTGTAACTTTGGTGAAACAACATAGTACGTTAGACGAGGTCAACTATCACATGCTCTTTGACATTTTGAAACAATTTCAAAATGAGGTAAATGTACTTCGAGCTGAAAGGATAGCAAAGACTGCTAATCCACTTGCTTTGGTGTCTACCACTCAACACGTTCAAGATCATCGCTCTCGTGCTCTAAAGTCATACTCCACTGCATCCTCCTCACCAAGATACTCCACTACATCCTCTTCACCAAGATACTCCACTTCATCTAAGTATTCAGCTCCCACAAGATCACGAGACAAAGAACCAAGAGCACCATCACCATCACTGAGCCATCTTCTGAAGAGGACAGTGATGAAGAACTAGCTCAGAAGGATAGGGAGATGAAGCAACAAATTGCTTTCATTATGAGACCTACATGAAAATCTTCAAACCCACCAACAACAATCTTCGAACATCATCAAATACAAGGAACCAATATGTTGAGAGTCATCGAATATATGACACACGTCAACGTGATGAAAGTCCTCCTAGGTATGATCGACGTAATCCAACACATGTCTAGGGTTTGACACGGTATGATCGACAAAATGCTTAGTATGATACTCAGAGGATTGCTACTGCTGTTGGGAATAGGGAAACTGTTGGTACTCAAGTGGTTCAGCAAAGTGGGATTCAATGCTTTAATTGTCAAGGTTATGGGCATATGGCAAAGGAATGTAGAAAGCCGAAACGGGTTAGGGATTCTAGTTATCATAAGGAAAAGATGATGCTTTGCAAGAAGATGGAAGTTGGGGTTAAATTGTCGGCTGAGGAAGGAGCAATGCTTGATGATACTGATGATGAAGCATCCGGCCAAGAACTTGAAGCACATTACTCGTACATGGCAAAGGTTGAAGAAGTTCTCAACGTCACTAAAGATGACAATGGTCCTATATTTGATACTGAGCCAATCGATAAGGTACACACTGAAGACGAATATAATGTGTTTGGTAATATTCATGAGCATTCTGAGCTAACCAAAGCCATTGATGACACATGTATGATGGAACGGTTGATAGCAATACCACACCCGATTCATCAGACATGTGCAATAATGAGTCTGAAGATGATCAACATGCAAATGAGTATGATGATGATGAGGAGCGTATTGCACTTTCTAACTTAATTGTTTCTTTAAAAAAAGATGTAAAAGAAACTAGAAAGAGTAAAAAGCAATCAAAAAAGGCAAACGCTATGCTCACTCGAAATTTTGAAGAATGCAAAGCTGCTCTAATTAAATCTAGTGAGACCATTTATAGCTATAAAGCTCAGCTTCTTCAAAAGAATAATGAGAATGAGGGGTAAAAAGGGTGTTTAATTAATGTCAAAAAGGACGATTTTCAACAGAAATACAACGAAACTCTTAAGCTTCTAGAACAAGAGAAACGTAATTATAACACCTCTTTGAGTACTGAACGTCACAAAACATATCTTGCTACCACTAAAGTCAATGAGCTAACTCAAGTAAATGGTTTTCTTCAAGAGGATAAAACTAAACTTGTTAATGAAAAGAAACCCGTGGTTGAAAAGATGGAAAAGGATTTCAAAACTAAACAAGCGAATGACATCGACAAAATGATGGAACTTGAAACTCAACTTGATTTTTACAAGAAAAATGTTTACAAAACTAATCAATCAATTCAAACCATGAGAATGTTGGCACCTCATTCATTTATCAAGGATAGACCTAGTTTTGTAAATCCAAAGTACCTTGAGTAAGCTCAATCTAAGAATCAACACTTACATCTTGATGAGTCCCAATGGACCGATCTTGATTGTCTTGTTGTTAGACGCGATAGTGAAGAGACACACGATTTGGAAGAAGAGAGTAGACCAAAAGTTAATAAAGAGTTTGTTAAACCATATAGTTATGCTTATGAAAATAGTCTTTATGGTCTTTTCAAACCACAAACACAGAAAACTCGTGAGCTAATATTTTTCGAATGTGAACAAATAAGACTTAAATGGATACAAGTGTTTGCCATTAAGAAAACTAATGTTTTAAAATTTATTGAGTACTTGCCATATAAAACTTATGTAAGCAAGAGTAAGGAAGCACTTAGTATTCTCAAGAGTAACATTGAAAATTTCAAAAAGGTTGTTGAGGATGACTAGAAAAAACGTGAACTTTCGAAAGGAGACAAAGAAATTCCTCACGATATAACTGTGCTTGTGAAAAGTATTTTGATTCCGCTTGCGGAAAGAACGCAAAAACCTATTTTGGAATTGAAACACTAATTAAGCAAGAAATTCTTGATGATTTGAAATATGTGGAATCTCTTGAACAAGAAGTGAACGACCATCAGACTGAAAGAGATAAGTTTTCTACAGCATATGATCTACTCATACACGTCTTTGTCTCAAATGATATTATGTGTGCTTATGTTACATCTTGTGCTAATATTGATGAATATTCTGATGTTGCATGCAAATATCTTGATCAAGTTAAAGAATGTGAACTTCTGGAAACTGAGCTTTCGAATAAATTTGACCAAAAAGAGTTTTCGTTACTTCAACATAGATATGATTATCTTCAAAAACATTGTCACTCACTTGAACTTGCTTTGCAAAAGAAAGTTGGTAGCTTTTCAAATGATACACCTTTGGAAGTAAAATTATCTGAGTCATGTCGATTACTAAACGAAAAAAGTCTTGATATTTCGGATTTGAAAGCTCAGTTACAAGAAAAAGACATAGCAATAGTAGAGTTGAAGAAACTCGTTGCTAAGATGGGTGGGAAAGTTGTGGAACCTAGCATTAAGAAACCTGTTGTTAGACAACCCAATGCCTCTAAAGTGAATAGATCCTATATCTTGGGAAAACCATCTGCTTTCTCAAATTCTTCGTTTGCAAAACCTGTGTTTGCCCCCAAGATGGATGGAAAGGAAATGTTACCACATACTCAACCCATAAGGAATATTGTAGCACCAAGCGTTAAGCACAATAATGTGATTAAACCAGGGATGTATAGAATGACCACTAAACTCACAAACAAAGTTAGTCACTCGCCTTAGACTTCTAGAAACACTCATACTCGTGTGTCTTCTAGTACAGGAGTAGTCTCCACTCCTAGTGTTAGCCGACCTCAACTTAAGAGCACTCAAGTGAATGATAAGGTCTGGAAACACAAGAGTCAAGGGAATATGAAGGAAGTAGAAGAACACCCTAGGAATTTGAATGATTTTAAGAATAAAAAGTCTGTAATCGCGTGCAATGACGATTTAATGTGTTGAATGATTTGAATCCTATGAATGTGAAATTTGTTTGTGTCAAATGTGGAAAATGTTCTAATGTTAATCATTCTATTTGTGCTATCATTAATGTTAAAGGCGTAGATACTAGAACTAAGAAGCAAGTTGCGATGCCTATTAGTGCTAGTAAACCCAAATGCAAAGTAAACCATTCTGGTGCAACCCCCACTAAGAAAAGTAATGCATTAGACTCCACCACTAAGAACCCTAGAAGAAGAATTACAGAATCATATGAGTCTGCTAGCAAGTCATGGAAATGGTGGTTTGCTAATCAGTGTCCTCCGGGATATAAATGGATACCTAAAATTAGGACAGAAAATGTGACAACGAGTATTAGTATGCCTTTAAATGTTACTAAGGACACTAATGATTCTACAATCACAACTAAGGTGGTATCTAATTTAGCAAATGGTCCATCGTGTTCTAACTTTTCTACAGGTGATACAAATAATTCTCTTCATACTGGACTCCGGATGCACGAAGCACATGACGGGGAATCTCAAGCTTCTAATTAACTTCGTGGAAACGTTCCTGGGTATGGTTTGATTCGGAAATGATCAATTTGCACCGATCCTAGGATATGGAGATTTGGTTCAGGGGAATATCACGATAAAAAGAAGACATGTTTTGTTCGTGATTATGATGGGAATGACTTACTTACCGGTACACGGGGTACTGATCTCTACACTATTTCACTTCAAGATACAACATCATCAACTCCAATTTGCTTTATGGCTAAAGCTTCAACAACTCATGCATGGTTATGGCATCAACGTTTATCTCATCTTAATTTTGATACCATCAACTTGCTTTCCAAGAAAGATATTGTGAGAGGCCTTCCAAGCTTGAAATTCATCAAAGATCATCTTTGTTCTTCTTGTGAGCTTTATAAATCTAAACGAATTAGCTTCAAAACAAAGACTACACCAAGCTCTAAAGGACGGTCAGATCTCCTTCATATATATTTTTATGGTCCCATGCGTGTTCATAGTATCAATGGAAAGAAATATATTATGGTAATTGTCGATGATTACTCAAGATACACATGGACACACTTATTGAGGTCCAAGGATGAAACACCCGAAGTTCTCATCAACTTCCTAAAATTGATACAACGTGGTCTTCAAGCTCAAATAAATGTGGTTCGTACTGACAGAGGCACAAATTTTTTGAATTTAACTCTAAGGAATTATTTTGAAGCCGAAGGAATTGAACATGAAACATCTATTGCTCGAACACCCGAACAAAACGGCGTTGTTGAAAGACGAAACCGTACTTTAATTGAGGCTGCTCGAACATTATTATTTGCTTCAAAACTTCCACTATACTTTTGGGCCGAAGCCGTGTTGTGACAATCCGTAAATTTATGGTTTATATTTTATTCTCAAATACTATTTAAAAACATTATTTTAATGTTATATTATGAACTCACTTATTTTTGGGAAGAAATTTGGATTTACGTCTTGAAGTAGCATCGACTACGTCTAAACCGGAGGATTCTACGTTACGTGCTCACGTTTACATACACCCTTTTTGGTGACAGTCCGACATTTCAGGAAATAAATTTATCCGTGAATATTATTTTGGAATTTTAAATTTTATTGGTTCCTAAACTCACAAATTTACGAGAAGAGATTAGGACTTACGTGAATAATTTAACGTCCTTTACGATTAAACCGGAAACCTTAGGATTACGTATTTACGTTTTTGAACTCCGTTTTTGATGAGACAATTTTTATTAGATTCGTTTTGTGCCGTTGATTCATAATTTATAAAAACATTTTTCGTAAATTAGTGGGATGAGACAAAAGAAGTTTTGTCCCACCCCACTAACATGGGATAGCCAAAACCATGACACAACACCATGAGGTGTCAAGTTTGTAGCTTACAAGCTACACTTGTTAGCCTAAGCTTAACAAGTAAGCTATCGAACCAACAAAACCATCTAACATAAACCATTTCTTCATTTACACATGCAAAACCACTCATACTATCCTCCCTCTCTCCCTTATTTCGTCCAACAATCATCAACAACAACCCTTATTTGATCTATTTTAGCCATAACATCATGTGTTACTCATACACATGATGATGCTCCTTTGAAGCCTTGAAGAATGGAGGTGATTCTAACATCCAAGGAGGTGATTTGGTGATGTCCAAGGTCTGATTTCTACAAGAACTCTACAAATATTGGTGGTCTTCAAATTTGGTATTGTATATCACAAGTTTTGCCATAAAAAATTCAAGCCTTGATCATAAACTACTTAATCTTGGTGGTATAAAGATTGTTCTTCCTATCCTCTTGTTATTTTGATTATGTAATCTTGTATTTTCTTTCCTATTTTATATGTATATGATGAATATATGATGATAAAAATATTGTTTGGGGATTTGGTATTGATAAATATGGTTAAAAAGATGGAAAACCATAGGTAACAAGGTTAAAATCTTGCTAAATATGCTGGCTGTATAAAAACAGTAAGTAACCAAATGATAAACTGATAAAATGGCATGGTGGAATCAATTTACAGTAAGTATAAGATTTCATACACATATGAGAGTTGCCCATGCAATGGAATCATAAAAATGAGTGAGATATGATCAAAACAAAACTAGTATACCAATCTGAATAGTCTGTTTTGTAGGGACTCTTAAGGATACTTAGACATGGATTGAGCAGTAGATATAACTAACTTATTTGTAGCACATATTATGAAGTTTATGCCATCAAAAAATGAGCTTCTATCTCCTTATACTCAAGATATGATAAAAATGGTGAAAGTGAAACTAAAAATCAGATTTTGTGAAATTAAAGTTTAGTACCATTATATAAGCACTCAAATAATATAGTATAAAATGTGAATTAAAACCCACTAACTTATATATTACATTTATATAAATATGTATAAGTATAAATAAATGGACATTTTATAAAAATGGTAGTTCGGTAAGTTTTATAAGTTATAAAAACTATAAACATGATTTTTACGTCTTTTCGGCTAATACCGTAAAACTAACGTTTTTCGTCAATTAAAACTTAGACGGTCGGACCCGTCTAATGTAAACTTTTTAAAAGTCATATACTGATATATAAGTACCTATTACAAGTAAAAACCGATAAAACCCGAACTATATAACATAATGGACATTAACGGGCTAAGTTTGCCTTATTGGACTATTAATCCAACTAAATGGGCTAAACACTTATAAATTTACTTATTGGGCTTAACCCACTTGGGCACAACATGTAAAGTATAATACTGATAATGAAAGTGTAAAATGGACTAACTTAAGGTATTGGGCTTGTAATAGGCTTATTGGGCCTAAAACATGTAAACAAGATAAACTAGTGAAACTAGTATAAAAATGTTACCAACACATAAACACTATAATGAATGAGTAAAGATGTACAATCCCACTTGATCATCATCATATTTATAAAATCATCATATATATACATAGTTATGGTTTTTATAAATTCATTGGACAAGAGTCTAAGACGAGTATTATTTGTCTAGGTTTCCGTGATTGAAGCACGTACCGTACATCCGAATTGCCGATAACCCGCTTTCCCACATCAACGTGAGTTCATAGCCTCGCACTCTTTTAAATGTTTTTATGAAATGTTTTATAAACCCGCGAGGGAGATAACATGTTAGTTTTTATAAAATAGGACACTAGTTGTCCCGATTGTCTGTTTATTGATTTGGACCCGAATGATTGTATGACCCGATGGATGATTAAATGACCCGATAGATGAAATGAAATGGATTATTAAAGTTAGGTTATGTCACTAAAAGTCCCATTAGCATGAATTGTGAACTACCGGGATTTGGTAGACGCTTATGCATATAATAGTACTATTTGGGGACGATCACCCCAGTTCGCGCCTTGACGGTTGATCCCCGTCGTGCCACATTGATTGGTAAGCGAATTTATGTATGACAAGATTTACACAAGCGTGATTATTGTGACGACACGCTAATTTAGATGGGCAAATGAGTTTCGGGTTAGCTACCCGTTGTTTGTTATAGTAAGGTAACAATGTCATGCGGCTTATAATAATCCAAAAATAACGAAATACTGCTTTATGCATTGAATTACGATATATTACCTGACTAGCAATACAGGGTCATATCATTGATATTATGTTCCTGTTTTGGTTTTATATAACCATATTCATATAACGGTTTTTATTTAATCTATACAACGTTATAAAACGTATTGTATGATGATTTTACGACTTTGGTTCGTATAATGATTTTGAAGCCAAAAGCCTATATTATGATTTTTGATAAGGATTTGTATAAAATGACTTTGGCTATTTTATGGCCTATTATAAAGATTTTTACAAAATGATTTTCGGTAATAATTATATACCGATGATATATTAATGGTTTTATTAAACTCTATGAATTCACTCGGCGTTATCGTTGACCTTTTCTTAACATGTAATTCTCGGGAAGACAACAAGAATTCATGGCCTGCACTTAAATAACAATTTGCATTCAAATGCTTTGTAAAACCTGTATGAAATACAATGACTTGGGACCTATGTAAACTTGATATTTATAAATGGAAATGCTTTATTATTTAACGACGCGATTTTTAAGCGTTGTATATGATGTGAGTAATGTGCTATCCCGTAACACCAACGAGTCTTCCGCTGTATTGAATTGTATAAATTTGGGGGTGTTACAGTTTGGTACTAGAGCTCTCGTTATAGAGAACGAAAGATTTTTAAAACTAAGGTTTTGAATAAAACATTTCAAAATCTTTTAACTATAAACATTTTTCTAAAAATGTCTAAAAATCTTTTGACTATGACGGTGCCGAAGAATTCCCGAGTTACCGACAAGGTCAGACTGAGAAGTGTTATTTTAATATATAAATTGGATTATATATATATGATGTAATATGATTACATGATTGTTTGATGATTATTTCAATATTTATACGAGATATTTATACGACGTAGATTGTCACAAGAAACCCTAACTTCCCTAGTAAATTAACCAAAGATATTCCCGTAGGAATTCTAGTTATTCTTGATCTATACTAAGTTGCGGATATTTAGGATCCCAAAAAAATGGTTGATATTCGTAGAAATGTTGATATTAGTTGATTGTGATATTAAAGAAGAATTGGCGAGATTAAATCTGATATCGATGTCATGACGATCTTTCCTTATAGAGTGGAGTTTGACAAAACGTTACCACCTGGAAAGGTGTCACCTGATTCGTTGTCACCCAATTCTTAAATTGAAATCGAAAGGGTGAATGTTGCACTTGAGGCTGTAATTGGAGCCTTTACCCAAAAGCCTCATGCCACTAGTACCTTTCTGAGAAGTCTAATTGAATGTGTGATTCATTTCATACTAGTGACTCATTTGATAATTGTTGTTGTAAGAGCTATAGGATTGGAAATTAAGTGTTGATCATATCAAGCTTTTATTGCCCTTTTAAGGTCTAAGAATAAAGATTGAAAGTATTAGAAAATGGGGTAGGATATCGAATTGAGTATAAGTTGATTGAAACTTGAATAAAGTAAAATTTAACTTTTATGGAATATGAGTTGATAAGAGGAAGTCGTTAAGTTCTGTGATTGAATTATAAGGTTTTAAATGATTGTTAGATCGTGTTAAGGATTGTTCCTAGGTCATTGTCCACTAATGAGGATGCCTAGTGTCCAAGAATTAAATTGAAGAAATCTTCTTCTGAATTGGGACCGATGGATCTCTCGGGATAGGTGGAACACCTAATGACTCTTGTAGATTAGTATTCATTGTGGTATCTTTTAAAAATCCCTAACATAACTGAGACATCAGTTGGTAGGATGAGTTCTTGGAATTGTATGACATAGTGACACACAATGTGTTACGGTACAATTCTGACTTGTTTGTGATTAATGAAAAGACTACCTTTGATTGCTAAATCCTACATGTATCGATGTTATCTATCTTTTATTGCTTCATCCTAATGATTGAATTAGTGATGCAACCATTGAACAAGTACTCATCTCGATTTGAGTTACGTTGTGGATTATTCTCTTTTTATTCCTGAGTACCATCGAGGTCATGAACCTCATGATTATTTGGCTAAAGCTCATTTCCTATCATATTGTAGTTAGTCCTTGGTGAACAAGCTTTCATCACTCTTTTTCAGATCACTCATTGTTTTTATAAGATAAAACAGTATCCCTTGAGAAAAATTGAATTTTCATCACCATATGGATTATTTAAAGTGAGACTTATAAATAATCGTTATCGAAATGAAGTTGTTTATAAAACACCTTGGAAAACTTAATTGTTTTCATAACAAAGAAAATCTTTGTATTTATTTTTGATTCTTATCTAAGAATTAAGCATGAAAATGTTTTTATTATAAACATGATGATAAAATTTTGACGAACTGAGTATTGCATCGTTAATCTTGAAATTGTATATAGTTGCGCGCCTACATACAATTTAGAAGGGACCATGCAAGACTGATTAGTAGTCACCATAAATATGATTAATAAACACTATATTTTCGTTGAAGTTGTGAAAGATTAAATTTTTTGAGATCTGCAAGAAGTGAAAAATAGGGACATATTGATAGGGACACCTACATATGTGCCCGTACTATTTATTCTTCTGAGTCAACTTTACTCGTCTATAGATATTGTCTTAATTGACAATTGATATTCCCTTCTTGTCTAATTCTCCCGTGGTGAGATTCTTTGGAAAAGTATCTTATTACCGAGTGTTAATACCCGACTGGATGTATCGACGTTCCTATCATTTCTTTTGATTTGATTTCATTTGAATGACCTGGGTAACGATCTGAGGAGCTTTCGAATGCGTACTCAAATTATGTAAGCATGGAATATATTCATATTCATTAAATGTTTTCATCTGTATCTGATTTGAAATTCTCTCGCGTAGATTATGCGTTGACCTTACTCTTTTAATGGTAGTTGTGTCTCCATATATCCTTGAATTTGTGAAAGATTATGAATTATTATTAGTCTTTTGAGAAATTCATATCTTATCGACGACAATGAAAATGGAAAGTTGATAGTGCCAGTAGAATAGATTGATTGATTATGACATAACGACATTATCTTAATTGATGGGAACTCGATTAGAATTTCCCAAAATGATAAGATGTTGATTATCAAAAGTGATCTAAATAATTCTTGATGGGTGACCATATCCTGCATTTAGACTTGAAATTATACCATGAATGGTTATGAACTAGTCATAGATATTATAATCTAGAAAGAACTTAAAATAAATGTATTAAAAGATGTTTATGTTATCTGAAACTTTAGAAGGTATTTGTTGGTGAATTACATAGACTTTTTCCATTAAGGCAAGTTGAATTTGGAATTGATTATATTCACCGGTGCTGTACCTGTAGCATATGCACTATACTTCAGCACCGTCTGAATTAAAAGAATTATCGTACAACTGAGAGAGTTGTAGGAGAAAGCTTTTATTTTACCAAGCTCGTCATCATGAAGAGCTGTGGTGTTATTATTTCTTATAGTTATTGATTACCGTGAACTAGGTAAATTGACGACTTAAAATCTATATCCACTACCCAAGATGATAGATTTGTTCGATCATTTACAAGGTTCTAGCGTATGTTCTAAAGATTTGATCCACGGCATGGTTATCATCAACTTCGCGTCCGCGAAGAAGGTTATCTATTCCAATCTCTACATCTAGAACTTGTAATGAACATTATAAGTTTCACGTGATGTCGTTTGGATTGACTAATACACATGTAGCATTCATAAATTTGGTGAATCACGTGTGTAGGCTGTAATTTGAGAAATTCATGCTTGTGATGATTAAGAACCATATGTTTGTTTATAAGAATAAGAATGAGTTAATAATTATTTATAGATTGCCCTGAATTGGACGAACAATAAAAAACCTGTACCTTGAATTTTTAACATGTGATTTAAGACTTAATCCTTTATATTAATTGACCGTGTGATTAATAGATAATGGAATATATTGACTCTTTAAAAAAAATAGAGCCATTAGAAACTTTGGGTTTTACCAAAAAGAAAGTGCAAAAATGTTTTGACAAATGTTTTATCAAAAGAACTTTTGAGGGATTATTCCCTTATACCCAGAACATTTAACTAAACTCTTGTTTAAGGGTAAATGTTCGTGTATAACTCAAGACAACCTAGGATGGATTGAGGAAACCATTTAAACCATGACTTGATATTTGAAACGACAATTTTTACTTGTCAACTAAGAAAATTTTGACCAAAGTATAAACAAAGATTTTTCAAACATTTACGAATCTTATTAATTATTATCAATAAATCAACAAAAATCGTGTTAACTAAATTCAAATTTATTTTGAATATTTTTATATTATTGGTCGAGCTAAGAAATTTAAAATTTTTACGCTTGGGTTTCAAAAAAAATAAAGTTATTATTTAATTACTTGTAATATTTATCGACGAACAAAACTAATAAAAATGATAGTTGAGACGGAACTAAAACTTAGAAAATATGAAGAAAGAAATATTGAATAAATTGTGGGCATGATAATTATTTCATCAAGAAAAGTGAATGTAAATACTGACGCATAATGTAAAAAGGATAATATAGATAATAAAAAGGGGTTTCGCGACTAATATGAACCATTAGAGTTGAGGAGCCGATGGCGTTAAATGTATAAAAGGCCACTTGTGGTTGCCTAAATATGGAGATTTTGAGATTTAGTTATGTTGGAATCTTGTACGTATAAGTATTCTATTCCTGTCATTTCTGATTTAATGTATCATTATCAGAAGAAGTTGTACTAATGAAAAATTATGAAGGCAGACATTGCCTCATACATTAGTAAACGTCTAGCTATTGCAAAGGTCATCATTGAATTTGATTTGATTTGGGTCATCGTCGACAGACTGACCAAATCTACTAATATCATTCTCTTTAATGATAAATTCTTGATAAAGAAATTGACTCTTTTGTATTTAAAGGAGTTATGTAAACATAGTGTGTTTGTAACGAACATCTTTATTAAGATCCTCGCTTCGCATCGAATTTCTAGAGATTTGCTCAGAAGTCATTGGGAACGAACCTTGATGAGTGTACTGTTTACCACCCCAAATCGAAGGGACGAGGTAAAGTAACAATACAAAACACTAGAAGTCTTGTTTTATGTTTGAATGATTGACCTTTGGTAATGAACCGTATAATCGTTTCCTTTGGAGAAATTATCATTGATAATTATCGTATTAGGATCGAGATCGAATCTTGTGAGGATCTTAAATATGATAGCATCTATAAGCAGGAGTTGGGACGAAGACACCCGACATACACCCACTGTGAGTTGGACATGTCTTTTAGGTTTAAGGTTTTCTATGACGACAAACCTAACCTTACAAAATACCCGACCCGCGAGACCTGAAATGGTTGTTGAAATTAGGATCTGATTATTGACTATCGGTAGTAGGCAGGAGGTTATGTGAATATGAAATGTAGATCTTGAAGTGTCGGATGGGTAGCGAAGTTATGCCAAAAAATTTTACTTTGGAAAAACAAATAGATGATCTGAAAGATCATGGGAAATAAGTCCCTGTAGTATGGGACCATAGAGATGATGTAAAAGTTGGTATGAAAGGCATATAAGCTGGATCTACCTTAGGACTTCAAGTGCTGCGTGAATTATGTTTCGTATATCGAACTTGATAAAATGTCTATCAAGTGAAAATCTGATTATTCCTTAATGAAGTTTGGATCGGCGAAAAGTTGCATTCATCAAAAACCCGTGAACATCATGGATAGAGAAAGTAAGTCAACATTAAGCCTGATCGTACTCCCGTAGTTATGTTTGATGAAACTCGCGTATTGTAATGAATTACACTTGTGAGAAATGACCGAATGTGGAGGAAATACCCACATGGCTTTAACTCTATAAGAAGCGAGTAGTAAGATAAGATGATCTTTGAGGACAAAGATCCTGTTTAGGGGTAAATGCTGTGACAATCCGTCAATTTATGGTTTATATTTTATTCTCAAATACTATTTAAAAACATTATTTTAATGTTATATTATGGACTCACTTATTTTTGGGAAGAAATTTGGATTTACGTCATGAAGTAGCATCTACTACGTCTAAACCGGAGGATTCTACGTTACGTGCCCACGTTTACGTACACCGTTTTTGCTGACAGTCCGACGTTTCAAGAAATAAATTTATATGTGAATATTTTTGGTATTTTAAATTTTGTTGGTTCATAAACTCACAAATTTACGAGAAGAGATTAGGACTTACGTGAATAATTTAACGTCCTTTACGATTAAACCGGAAACCTTAGGATTACGTATTTACGTTTTTGAACTCCGTTTTTGATGAGACATTTTTTATTAGATTCGTTTTGTGCCGTTGATTCATAATTTATAAAAACGTTTTTCGTAAAACGACCCGAGGGCACGTAAATCGAGGAAACTAGAATCGAGGAATACCCGTAAATTAGTGGGATGAGACAAAACAAGTTTTGCCCCACCCCACTAACATGGGATGGCCAAAACCATGACACAACACCATGAGGTGTCAAGTTTGTAGCTTACAAGCTACACTTGTTAGCCTAAGCTTAACAAGTAAGCTATCAAACCAACAAAACCATCTAACATAAACCATTTATTCATTTACACATGCAAAACCACTCATAATATCCACCATCTCTCCCTCATTTCGTCCAACAATCATCAACAACAACCCTCATTTGATCTATTTTAGCCATAACATCATGTGTTACTCATACACATGATGATGCTCCTTTGAAGCCTTGAAGATTGGAGGTGATTCTAACATCCAAAGAGGTGATTTGGTGATTTCCAATGGCTGATTTCTACAAGAACTCTACAAATATTGGTGGTCTTCAAAGTTGGAGTTGATCTATCACAAGTTTTGCCATCAAAACTTCAAGCCTTGATCATAAACTACTTAATCTTGGTGGTATAAAGATTGTTCTTCCTATCCTCTTGTTATTTTGATTATGTAATCTTGTATTTTATGTAACACCCCCAAATTTATACAACTCAGTTCAGCGGAAGACTAGTTGGTGTTACGGGATAGCACATTACTCACATCATAGACAACGCATAAAAATCGCGTCGTTTAATATTAAATCATTTCCATTCATAACATCAACGTTACATCGGTCCCAAGTCATTATATTGCATACAAAAGTTTTTACAAAGTATTTGAATGGAAAAATATTGTTTAAGTGCGGGCCATGAATTCTTGTTGTCTTCCCGAGAATTACCTTCAAGTACCTGAGATAAAACATGTTAAAAGAAAAGGTCAGCGATAACGCCGAGTGAATTCATAGAGTTTAGTAAATTCCATCAATATAATATCAGTATAAAAGTATTACTGAAAATCCTTTTGTACAAATCGTTTTGATAGGCCATGAAATAGCCAAATCATTTTATACAAATCTTCATCAAAATCATAATATAGGCATTTGCCTTAAAAACCATTATACGAATCATTGTCGTTAAAAACACCATACAATACGTCTTATGACGTTGTATGAAAATCAAAACCGTTATATGAAAATGGTTATGAAAACCAAAATACAAACATAATATCAATAGTATGACCCTGTATTGCTAGTCAGGCAATACATCGTAATTCGGAGCGTCCAGTAATATTTTGGGGGTTGGATTATTATAAGCCGCATGACATTGTTACCTTACTAAACCAAAACGGGTAGCTAACCCGATACCAAATTTTGCCCATCTAAAGTAGCGTGTCGTCACAAAGGTCACGCTATTGGAAATCTTCTCATACATAAATTCGCTTACCAATCAATGTGGCACGACGGGGATCAACCGTCAAGGCGCGAACTGGGGTGATCGTCCCCAAATAGTACTATCAAATGCATAAGCGTCTACCAACTCCCGGTAGTTCACAATTCATGCTAATAGGACTTTTAGTGACATAACCTAACTTTAATAATCCATTTAATTTCATCTATCGGGTCCATTAATCATTTATCGGGTCATACAATCGGGTCATTCAATCATTCGGGTCCAAAATCAATAAACAAACAATCGGGACAAATGGTGTCCAAACTTTTATAAAAACTAACATGTTATCTCCCTCGCGGGTTTATAAAGCATTTATAAAACATTTAAAAGAGTGCGAGGCTATGAACTCACATTGATGTGGGAAGGCGGGTTATCGGCAATTCGGACGTACGGTGCGTGCTTCAATCACGGAAACCTAGACAAATAATACTCGGTCTTAGACGTTTGTCCAATGACTTTATAAAAATATCAATTATGTATACATATGATGATTATATATATATGATGATCAAGTGGGTTTACATATCCTTGTTTACTCATTTTAGAGTTATGTGTTGATAACTTTTATACTAGTTTTCTCGTCTTACCTATTTACGTGTTTTAGGTCCACAAGCTTATTATAAGTTCTTAACTTGTATTAATCCTTTTTGTACTTAGATTATCAGTATGTATACTTTCCAAGTTGGGCCTAAATGGGTTAAGCCCAATAGATTCTTTTTACAAGTTTTTATCCTATTTAGTCCATTTATTAGTCCAATATGTTTATTTAACTTGTTAATGTCCGTATGCCCTATAGTTCGGGTTTTATCGGTTTTTACTTGTTATACATGTCTATATATCAGTATATAAGTTTTATAAATTTTTCATTAGACGGGTCCAACCATCTAAGTTTTATTTAACAAAAACGTTAATTTTACGGCAATAGCCGAAAAAGTCGTAAAAATCATGTTTATAGTTTTTATTACTTATAAACATTATTTCACCACCATTTATATAATTTATCCATTTGATTAACCTTTTATATATATTTATATAAATAAGTTTTATAAGTTAGTGGGTTTTTATTTTACATTTTATATATTAAAATGTGAGTGCTTATATAATAGTATTATTCTTTAATTTACAAAAATCTGATTTTTAACTTCATCTTCACCAAAACTGCCATATCTTGAGTTTTACATGGAGATAGAAGCTCAAATTTTTATCACATAAACTACATGATATGTGATACATTTAACTCTTCTATAGCTACTGTTGAATCATCCTTTAAGTATTTTCTAAAAATCGTCCAAAACAGTAACTTCAGATTTATACCCTAAACTTGTTTTGATCATATCTCACTCATTATTTTGATTCCATTGCATGGCCAACTCTCACATGTGTACAAGACCCATAGCTTACTGTAAATGGGTTATACTTCATCATATTATCAGTTTACCACTTGGTTCTTTACTGTTTTATACAGCCATGCAAATTAATCAAGATTTTAACCTTGTTTCATATGGTTTTTCACCTTTTTATCCATGATTATCAACAACAAATCCCCACATAACATTTTTATCATCATATAATCATCATAAATATATACAATAGGAAATAAAATACATGTTTACATAATGAAAATAACAAGAAGATGAGGAGGACAATCTTTATACCACCAACTTGACGTAGGTTATGATTTTGACATGGTTTTTGATGAAGAAACTTGTAGACAACCATGACCATCTTCAAGACCACCATGCTCCATGGACTCCTTGTGGAAAATCAGCCTCATGACACCATGAAAACTCCTCCATGGATGTTATAAGTTGCACCAATCTTCATCTTTTTGAATGGGGATTAACATATGTTAATTATAGCATATGTTTATGGTTAAATTTTGATCAATGATGGTGTTTAAGGGCTGAATTTGGGACGGCATGGGTGAGAGTTTGAGAGAGAATGGAGAGTTGTTTGCATGAGAGAATGGATGCAAATGGTTTAGGATGAGTAGTTTTGTCAAGTGGTAGCTTAGTGTTTAAGCTTAATGTGACAAGTGTTGTAGTTTAGGCTAAGTAGATGACACCTTATGGTGTTGGTAACCTTTTGGCCGCCCCATGTAAGCTAGTGGGGTGGGACAATGTATTTTGTCCCATCTCACTAGTTTACGGGTATTCCTCGATTCTAGTTTTCTCGATTTGCGTGCCCTCGGGTCGTTTTACGAAGAACGTTTTTATAAATTATGAATCACCGTCACAAAACGAATCCAATAAAAATTGTCTCATCAAAAACGGAGTTCGAAAACGTAAATACGTAATCCTAAGGTTTCCGGTTTAGTCGTAAAGGACGTTAAAATAAAATCGTAAGTCCTAATCTCTTCTCGTAAATTTGTGAGTTTATGAACTAACACAAATTTAAAATTCCAAAATAATATTCTCAGACAAATTTATTTTCTGAAATGACGGACTGTCACTAAAGACGGTGTATGTAAACGTAAGCACGTAACGTTGAATCCTCCGGTTTAGACGTAGTCGATGCTACTCCAAGACGTAAATCCAAATTTCTTCCCAAAAATATGTGAGTTCATATTGTAAATTGTTTTCAAATAATATTGAGAATAAAATATCAATCGTAAACTGACGGATTGTCACAGCATTTACCCCTAAACAGGATCTTTGTCCTCAAAGATCATCTTACCTTACTACTCGCTTCTTATAGAGTGAAAGCCATGTGGGTATTTCCTCCACATTCGGTCCTTTCTCACAAATGCAATTCATTATAATACGCGAGTTTCATCAAACATAACTACGGGAATAAGATCAGGCTTAATGTTGACTTACTTTCTCTATCCATGATGTACACGGGTTTTTGATGAATGCAACTTTTCGCCGATCTAAGATTTACTAAGAACTATCAGATTTTCACTTGATAGATATTCCATCAAGTTCGATTTACGAAACATAATTCACGCAGTCTTTGAAGTCCTAGGGTAGATCCAGCTTATATGCCTTTCAATCCCAACTTTTACATCATCTCAATGGTCCCAAACAACGGGGACTTATATCCCATGATTTGTCAGATCATGAATTCGTTTTTCCAAGGTTAAAAATTGTGGCATAACTTCGCTACCCATTTGGCACTTCAAGATCTACATTTCACATTCACATAACCTCTTGCCCACTATCGGTAGTTAATAATCAAATCCTAATTTCAACAATCATTTCAGATCTCGCGGGTCGGGTATTTTGCAAGGATAGGTTCGCTATCATAGGAAACCTTAAACCTAAGAGACATGTCCAACACACAATGGGTGTATGTCGGGTGTCTTCATCTCAACTCCAGCCTACAGATGCTCTAATTTCTAAATCTTAACAAGATTCGATCTCGATCCTAATATGATGATTATTAATGATAATCTCTCCAAAGGAAAACGATTATACGGTCTATTACCAAAGGTCATTCATTCAAACACAAAACAGCACTTATATTGCCTTGTATCGTTACTTTACCTCATCCCTTCGATTTGGGGTGGTACATAGTACTCTCATCAAGGTTCGTTCTCAATGATTTCTGAGCAAATCTTTAGAAATTCGATGCGAAGCGAAGATCTTGATAAAGATGTTTGATACAGGCACACTATGTTTACATAATTCTTTTGCATTTATCATTAACGGGAATGATATTAGCAGATTTGGTCAGTCTGTCGACGATGACCCAAATCGAATCAAATTTAGATGATGACCTTTGCAATAGCTAAACGTTAACTAATGTATGAGGCGATGTCTGCCTTCATGATTGCCATTAGTATAACTTCTTCAGACAAAGATACTTTTAGTCATAAAATGACTTAAATAGAATACTTATACTTACAAATTCCAACATAACTCTATCTCACAATCTCCATATTTAGGCAACCACAAGTGGCCTTTAAAATATTTAACACTATTAGCTTCTAAATTTTTAATGGTTCATATTAGCCGCGAACCCCTTTTTATTATCTATATTATCCTTCTTACAAACATCGTTTATTTTTATATCGTTCGGCAATTTATTTTGCACCTTCATTATTAAGAAATACATCTTAATCGATTCTTTATCCTTTTTATATAATATGTCAGTATCTATATTCACTTCTCATGATGTTATAATTATCATGTCCACAATTTACTCAGATATTCTTTCTATATTATGCGTCAGTATTTACGTTCAACTTTCTTCATATTTTCTAAGTTTTAGTTTCGTCTCATCTATCATTTTTATCAGTTTTTGTCAATCCGACGTTTTAAAGCGTCGATAATCATTATAATTAATTAAATAATTATTAGTTAATTTTTATGAAGCGTAAACGTAAAAGTTTTAAACTTCTTAGTTCGACCAATTATATAAAATGTTCAAAATAAATTTGAGTTTAATTAACAAGATTTTTGTTGATTTATCGAAAATAATTAATAAGATTCGTAAATGTTCGAAAAACCTTTATTTATACTTTGGTCAAAATTTTCTTAGTTGAAAAGCAAAAATTGTCGTTTTAAGTTTTCAGGTTATGGTATAAATGGTTTTACTCAATCCTTCTTAAGTTATCTTGAGGTATACACAAACATTTACCCCTAAACAGAAGTTTAGTTAAATGGTTTGTGTATAAGGGAATAATCCCTTCAAAATCCTTTGTTAAAACCTTTGTCAAAACATATTTCCATTTCTTTTTGGTAAAATCCAAAGTCTTAAATGGGCTCTTAATTTGAAGAGTCAGTATAGATTCCATTATCTTTTTAATCACATAGTCAAATCATGTAAAGTATTAAGTCTTTAATCACGTGTTAATTATTCAAGGTATAGGTTTTTATCGTTCGGCCAATTCAGGGCAATCTATAAATATTTATTAACCCCTTCTTATTCTTATATACAAACAAATAGTCCTTAATGATCGCAAGCATGAATTTATCAAATTACAGCCTACACACGTGATTCACCGAATTTATGAATACTACATGTGGATTGGTCAATCCAAACGACATCACGTGAAACTCATAACGTTCATTACAAGTTCTGGATGTAGTGATTGGAATAGATAATCTCTTTCGCAGATGCGAAGTTTGATGATAACCATGCTATGGATCAAATCTTTAAAACATACACTAGAACCTTGTAAATGATCGAACAAATCTTCCATTTCGAGTTATGGATATCGTTTTCGATTGTCAATTTACTCAGTCACGGTAATCTATAAATATAAGGAAAGATAACACCATAGCTCTTCAGGATGACAGGCTTGGTATAATAAAATCTTTCTCCGACAACTTTCTTAGTTGTACGGTAATTCCTTAAATTCAGATAAGATAAATATCTTTTACTAAATACATATTAAGTTCCTTCTATATTATAATATCTATTACTAATTCACAATCATTCACGGTATTATTTCAAGTCTTAATACAGGATATGGTCATCCATCAAGAATTATTTAGATCACTTTTGATAATCAGCATCTTATCATTTAGGGGAATTCTATTCGAGTTCCCATCAATTAAGACAATTTCGTCATGTCATAATCAATCAATCCATTCCACTGGCATTACCAACTTTCCAGTTGTATTGCTGTCGATAAGATGTGAACTTCTCAAAAGACTAATAATAACTCATAATACTTCACAAATTCAAGGATATTAGGATACACAACTACTATTAAAAGAGTAAGGTCAACGCAGAATCTATGCGAGAGAATTTCAAATCAGATACAAACGAAAACATTTAATGGATATGAATATATCCCATGTTTTCATAATTTGAGTACGCATTCGAAAGCTCCTCGGATCGTTACCCAGGTCATTCAAATGAAATCAAATCAAGAGAAATGATAAGAACGTCGATACGTCCAGTCGGGTATCAACACTCGGTAATCAAATACTTTTCCTAAGAATCTCACTACGGGAGAATTGGACAAGAACGGGATTGTCAATTGTCAAATAAGACAATTTCCACAAATGAGTAAATTCGACTCAGAAGAATAGATGATATAGGCACATATGTAGATGTCCCTAACACTATGTCCTTATTTTTCACTTCTTGCAGATCTCATAAATTTTAATCTTTCACAATCTTTAAAGAAAATGTAGAGTTTATTCATTAGTTTTATGGTGACTACTAATCAGTCTTGCATAGTCCATTCCAAATTGTATGTAGGCGCGCAACTATATACAATTTCAAGATTAACGATGCAATACTCAGTTCGTCAAAATTTTATCATCATGTTTAAAATAAAAACATTTTCATGCTTAATTCTTAAATAAGAATCAAGAATAATTTTACAATGATTTTCTTTGTTATGAAAACAATTAGGTTCCCAAAGCGTCTCATATACAACTTTATTTTGATATCAATCACTTATAAATCTCACTTTGAATAATCCTTATAGTGATGAGAATTAAATTTTCTCAAAGGATACCGTTTTAACTTTATAAAAACAATGTTTGATCTGCAAAAGAGTGATGAAATTTTGTTTACAAAGAATTAACTACGATATAATAGGAAATGAGCTTAGCCAATTAATCATGAGGTTCATGACCTTGATGGCACTCAGAAAGAATAATTCACAACGTAACTCAAATCAAGATGAGTACTTGTTCAATGGTTACATCACTAATGCGAACATTAGGATGAAGCAAGAAAAGATAGATAACATCGATACATGTAGAATTTAGTAATCAAAGGTAGTCTTTTCATTAATCACAAACAAGTCAAAATTGTACCGTAACACATTACGTGTCACTATGTCATACAATTCCCAGAACTCATCCTACCAACTGATATCTCAGTTAAGTTAGGGATTATTTTTAAAAGATACCACAATGAATACTAATCTACAAGAGTCATTTGGTGTCCCGCCGGTCCTGGAAGATCCATCGGTCTCAATTCAGAAGAAGATTTCTTCGATTTATTTATTGGACACTGGGCATCTTCATTAGTGGACAATGGCCTAGGAACAACCCTTAACACAAACCTACAATCAATTAAATCCTTATAATTCAATCACAGAACTTAACAACTTCCTCTTATCAATCTCATATTCCATATAGGTTAAGTTTTACTTTTATTTATTTAAGTTTCAACCAATTTTTATACTCAATTCGATATCCTACCTCAATCTCAAATACTTTCAATCTTATTCTTCGGCCTTGTAAAGGCAATACAATCTCAATATAAATCAACACTTAATTTCCAATCCTATTAGCTCTTACAACAACAATTATCAAATGAGTCATTAATATAAAATGACTTGATCATTCAACTTAGACTTCTCGGAAAGGTATTAGTGGCATGAGGCTTTTGGGTAATGGTTCCAATAACAGCCTTAAGTGCAACATTCACCCTTTCGATTTTAAATTTAAGAATTGGGTGACAACGAATCAGATGACATCTTTCTAGGTGGTAATGTTTTACCAAACTCCACTCTATAAGAAAAGATCGTCATGACATCGGTATCAGATTTAATCTCGCCAATTCTTTTTCAATATCACAATCAACTAATGTCTACACTTCTACGAATATCAACCATTTGTTGGGATCATAAATATCCACAACTTGGTTTAGATCTAGGATAGCTAGAATTCCTACGAGAATAGCTTCGATTAATTTACTAGGGGATTTAGGATTTCTTGTGACAATCTACGTCGTATAAATACCTCGTATAAATATCAAAATAATCATCAAACAATCATGTAATAAAATTACATCATATATATATATATATAATCCAAGTTATATATATATTAAAATAACACTTCTCAGTCTTGGCCTTGTCGGTAACTCGGGAATTCTTCAGCACCGTTATAGTCAAAAGATTTTTAGACATTTTTAGAAAATGTTTATAGTTAAAAGATTTTGAAAAGTTTTATTCAAAACCTTAGTTTTAAAAATCTTTCGTTCTCTATAACGAGAGCTCTGGTACCAAACTGTAACACCCCCAAATTTATACAACTCAGTTCAGCGGAAGACTAGTTGGTGTTACGGGATAGCACATTACTCACATCATAGACAACGCATAAAAATCGCGTCGTTTAATATTAAATCATTTCCATTCATAACATCAAAGTTACATCGGTCCCAAGTCATTATATTGCATACAAAAGTTTTTACAAAGTATTTGAATGGAAAAATATTGTTTAAGTGCGGGCCATGAATTCTTGTTGTCTTCCCGAGAATTACCTTCAAGTACCTGAGATAAAACATGTTAAAAGAAAAGGTCAGCGATAACGCCGAGTGAATTCATAGAGTTTAGTAAATTCCATCAATATAATATCAGTATAAAAGTATTACTGAAAATCCTTTTGTACAAATCGTTTTGATAGGCCATGAAATAGCCAAATCATTTTATACAAATCTTCATCAAAATCATAATATAGGCATTTGCCTTAAAAACCATTATACGAATCATTGTCGTTAAAAACACCATACAATACGTCTTATGACGTTGTATGAAAATCAAAACCGTTATATGAAAATGGTTATGAAAACCAAAATACAAACATAATATCAATAGTATGACCCTGTATTGCTAGTCAGGCAATACATCGTAATTCGGAGCGTCCAGTAATATTTTGGGGGTTGGATTATTATAAGCCGCATGACATTGTTACCTTACTAAACCAAAACGGGTAGCTAACCCGATACCAAATTTTGCCCATCTAAAGTAGCGTGTCGTCACAAAGGTCACGCTATTGGAAATCTTCTCATACATAAATTCGCTTACCAATCAATGTGGCACGACGGGGATCAACCGTCAAGGCGCGAACTGGGGTGATCGTCCCCAAATAGTACTATCAAATGCATAAGCGTCTACCAACTCCCGGTAGTTCACAATTCATGCTAATGGGACTTTTAGTGACATAACCTAACTTTAATAATCCATTTAATTTCATCTATCGGGTCCATTAATCATTTATCGGGTCATACAATCGGGTCATTCAATCATTCGGGTCCAAAATCAATAAACAAACAATCGGGACAAATGGTGTCCAAACTTTTATAAAAACTAACATGTTATCTCCCTCGCGGGTTTATAAAGCATTTATAAAACATTTAAAAGAGTGCGAGGCTATGAACTCACATTGATGTGGGAAGGCGGGTTATCGGCAATTCGGACGTACGGTGCGTGCTTCAATCACGGAAACCTAGACAAATAATACTCGGTCTTAGACGTTTGTCCAATGACTTTATAAAAATATCAATTATGTATACATATGATGATTATATATATATGATGATCAAGTGGGTTTACATATCCTTGTTTACTCATTTTAGAGTTATGTGTTGATAACTTTTATACTAGTTTTCTCGTCTTACCTATTTACGTGTTTTAGGTCCACAAGCTTATTATAAGTTCTTAACTTGTATTAATCCTTTTTGTACTTAGATTATCAGTATGTATACTTTCCAAGTTGGGCCTAAATGGGTTAAGCCCAATAGATTCTTTTTACAAGTTTTTATCCTATTTAGTCCATTTATTAGTCCAATATGTTTATTTAACTTGTTAATGTCCGTATGCCCTATAGTTCGGGTTTTATCGGTTTTTACTTGTTATACATGTCTATATATCAGTATATAAGTTTTATAAATTTTTCATTAGACGGGTCCAACCATCTAAGTTTTATTTAACAAAAACGTTAATTTTACGGCAATAGCCGAAAAAGTCGTAAAAATCATGTTTATAGTTTTTATTACTTATAAACATTATTTCACCACCATTTATATAATTTATCCATTTGATTAACCTTTTATATATATTTATATAAATAAGTTTTATAAGTTAGTGGGTTTTTATTTTACATTTTATATATTAAAATGTGAGTGCTTATATAATAGTATTATTCTTTAATTTACAAAAATCTGATTTTTAACTTCATCTTCACCAAAACTGCCATATCTTGAGTTTTACATGGAGATAGAAGCTCAAATTTTTATCACATAAACTACATGATATGTGCTACATTTAACTCTTCTATAGCTACTGTTGAATCATCCTTTAAGTATTTTCTAAAAATCGTCCAAAACAGTAACTTCAGATTTATACCCTAAACTTGTTTTGATCATATCTCACTCATTATTTTGATTCCATTGCATGGCCAACTCTCACATGTGTACAAGACCCATAGCTTACTGTAAATGGGTTATACTTCATCATATTATCAGTTTACCACTTGGTTCTTTACTGTTTTATACAGCCATGCAAATTAATCAAGATTTTAACCTTGTTTCATATGGTTTTTCACCTTTTTATCCATGATTATCAACAACAAATCCCCACATAACATTTTTATCATCATATAATCATCATAAATATATACAATAGGAAATAAAATACATGTTTACATAATGAAAATAACAAGAAGATGAGGAGGACAATCTTTATACCACCAACTTGACGTAGGTTATGATTTTGACATGGTTTTTGATGAAGAAACTTGTAGACAACCATGACCATCTTCAAGACCACCATGCTCCATGGACTCCTTGTGGAAAATCAGCCTCATGACACCATGAAAACTCCTCCATGGATGTTATAAGTTGCACCAATCTTCATCTTTTTGAATGGGGATTAACATATGTTAATTATAGCATATGTTTATGGTTAAATTTTGATCAATGATGGTGTTTAAGGGCTGAATTTGGGACGGCATGGGTGAGAGTTTGAGAGAGAATGGAGAGTTGTTTGCATGAGAGAATGGATGCAAATGGTTTAGGATGAGTAGTTTTGTCAAGTGGTAGCTTAGTGTTTAAGCTTAATGTGACAAGTGTTGTAGTTTAGGCTAAGTAGATGACACCTTATGGTGTTGGTAACCTTTTGGCCGCCCCATGTAAGCTAGTGGGGTGGGACAATGTATTTTGTCCCATCTCACTAGTTTACGGGTATTCCTCGATTCTAGTTTTCTCGATTTGCGTGCCCTCGGGTCGTTTTACGAAGAACGTTTTTATAAATTATGAATCACCGTCACAAAACGAATCCAATAAAAATTGTCTCATCAAAAACGGAGTTCGAAAACGTAAATACGTAATCCTAAGGTTTCCGGTTTAGTCGTAAAGGACGTTAAAATAAAATCGTAAGTCCTAATCTCTTCTCGTAAATTTGTGAGTTTATGAACTAACACAAATTTAAAATTCCAAAATAATATTCTCAGACAAATTTATTTTCTGAAATGACGGACTGTCACTAAAGACGGTGTATGTAAACGTAAGCACGTAACGTTGAATCCTCCGGTTTAGACGTAGTCGATGCTACTCCAAGACGTAAATCCAAATTTCTTCCCAAAAATATGTGAGTTCATATTGTAAATTGTTTTCAAATAATATTGAGAATAAAATATCAATCGTAAACTGACGGATTGTCACATTTTATTTCCTATTGTATATGTATATGATGAATATATGATGATAAAAATATTGTGTGTGGATTTGGTGTTGATAAATATGGTTAAAAAGATGGAAAACCATAGGTAACAAAGTTAAAATCTTGCTAAATATGATGGCTGTATAAAAACAGTAAGTAACCAAATGATAAACTGATAAAATGGCATGGTGGAATCAATTTACAGTAAGTATAAGATTTCATACACATGTTAGAGTTGGCCATGCAATGGAATCATAAAAATGAGTGAGATATGATCAAAACAAAATTAGTATACCAATCTGAATAGTCTGTTTTGTAGGGACTATTAAGGATACTTAGACATGGATTTAGCACTAGATATAACTAACTTATTTGTAGCACATAATATGAAGTTTATGCCATCAAAAAATGAGCTTCTATCTCCTTATAGAACTCAAGATATGATAAAAATGGTGAAAGTGAAACTAAAAATCAGATTTTGTGAAATTAAAGTTTAATACTATTATATAAGCACTCAAATAATATATATAAAATGTGAATTAAAACCTACTAACTTATATATTAGATTTATATAAATATGTATAAGTATAAATAAATGGACATTTTATAAAAATGGTAGTTTGGTAAGTTTTATAAGTTATAAAAATTCTAAACATGATTTTTACGTCTTTTCGGCTAATACCGTAAAACTAACGTTTTTCGTCAATTAAAACTTAGACGGTCGGACCCGTCTAATGTAAACTTTTTAAAAGTCATATACTGATATATAAGTACCTATTACAAGTAAAAACCGATAAAACCCGAACTATATAACATAATGGACATTAACGGGCTAAGTTAGCCTTATTGGACTATTAATCCAACTAAATGGGCTAAACACTTAAAATTTACTTATTGGGCTTAACCCACTTGGGCCCAACATGTAAAGTATAATACTGATAATGAAAGTGTAAAATGGACTAACTTAAGGTATTGGGCTTGTAACAGGCTTATTGGGCCTAAAACATGTAAACAAGATAAACTAGTGAAACTAGTATAAAAATATTACCAACACATAAACACTATAATGAATGAGTAAAGATGTACAATCCCACTTGATCATCATCATATTTATAAAATCATCATATATATATACATAGTTATGGTTTTTATAAAGTCATTGGGCAAGAGTCTAAGACGAGTATTATTTGTCTAGGTTTCTGTGATTGAAGCACGTACCGTACATCCGAATTGCCGATAACCCGCTTTCCCACATCAACGTGAGTTCATAGCCTCGTACTCTTTTAAATGTTTTTATGAAATGTGTTATAAACCCGCGAGGAAGATAACATGTTATTTTTATAAAATAGGACACTAGTTGTCCCGATTGTCTGTTTATTGATTTGGACCCGAATGATTGTATGACCCGATGGATGATTAAATGACCCGATAGATGAAATGAAATGGATTATTAAAGTTAGGTTATGTCACTAAAAGTCCCATTAGCATGAATTGTGAACTACCGGGATTTGGTAGACGCTTATGCATATAATAGTACTATTTGGGGACGATCACCCCAGTTCGCGCCTTGACGGTTGATCCCCGTCGTGCCACATTGATTGGTAAGCGAATTTATGTATGAGAAGATTTACACAAGCGTGATTATTGTGACGACACGCTAATTTAGATGGGCAAATGAGTTTCGGGTTAGCTACCCGTTGTTTGTTATAGTAAGGTAACAATGTCATGCGACTTATAATAATCCAAAAATAACGAAATACTGCTTTATGCATTGAATTACGATATATTGCCTGACTAGCAATACAGGGTCATATTATTGATATTATGTTCGTGTTTTGGTTTTATATAACCATATTCATATAACGGTTTTTATTTAATCTATACAACGTTATAAAACGTATTGTATGCTGATTTTACGACTTTGGTTCGTATAATGATTTTGAAGGCAAAAGCCTATATTATGATTTTTGATAAGGATTTGTATAAAATGACTTTGGCGATGGCCTATTATAAAGATTTGTACAAAATGATTTTCGGTAATAATTATATACCGATGATATATTAATGGTTTTATTAAACCGCTGACCTTTTCTTAACATGTTTTATCTCAGGTACTTGAAGGTAATTCTCGGGAAGACAACAAGAATTCATGGCCCGCACTTAAATAACAATTTCCATTCAAATGCTTTGTAAAACCTGTATGAAATACAATGACTTGGGACCTATGTAAACTTGATATTTATGAATGGAAATGCGTTATTATTAAACGACGCGATTTTTAAGCGTTGTCTATGATGTGAGTAATGTGTTATCCCGTAACACCAACGAGTCTTCCGTTGTATTGAATTGTATAAATTTGGGGGTGTTACACGTGTCAACCGCATGCTACACACAAAACCGATCCTTGATTATCCCAAGACACGAAAAGACACCATATCACATTATTCATGATCGAAAACCTTCACTCAAACACCTTCATGTTTTTGGACAAGATGAAAGAGAAAGGTGATGCATGTATTCTAGTGGGATATGCAACACAGTCTAAGGGATATAGAGTGTACAACAAGAGAACAAAATTAATAGTCGAGACTATTCACATCCGATTTGATGAATTGCAAGAAATGGCACTTGAACAAAACAGTTTAAGTCCCGATCCACAACGACAAACGACTTCCGTTCATAACCGCACGGAACTCAGAACTCAAGACCACAACAATGAACCGTCAAGTTCAAAGCTGGTTCAAGGAAATGTTCCAAGAGCAGATATGACAGTCAACACGACAATTGAAGAGTTGGAAATTTTATATGGACCAATGTATGATGAATATTTCACGGGGGAGAAACATGTTGTATCGAAGTCTTATATTGTCACTCATTATAAGAATGATGATACCGATCATCTTCAACAAAAGGATACAACTTTATCTACTTCAATACGGGTTGCTGTAGATTCACCTCCTCATATTATAACATCAACAACAGCTCCTACAACATCCACAACTACTGTCATTGCTCCATAGAACACAAATCAAGCAGACAATGCATTATCTGACGAAGACGAATTTATCAACCCATTCGGTACACCGGTTCACGAAACTGGAGAGTCTTCTACTCGCCATGTTGATCCGTCAAATATGCATACGTTCTATCAACGACATCCTTCAACACATCATTGGACCCGAGATCATCCTTTGGTACAAGTAATTAGAAACCCTTCACAGCCCGTTCGTACAAGACGACAACTTAACACCGATGGCGATGTTTGTATGTTCGCACTCGCCGTGAGTACAGCTGAACCAACTAATATCAAAGAAGCCTTGGCTGATCATGCTTGGATTGAATCAATGCAAGATGAACTTCTCCAATTTGAAAGACTTAATGTTTGGGAACTTGTTGATAGACCATACGATGTAATTCCATTAAATCTTTGATGGGTCTCGAAAAACAAGATGGATGAAGAATACACAATCATCAAGAACAAAGCTAGGCTAGTGGCTAAAGGGTATGGCAGAAAGAGGGTATTGATTTTAACGAATCATTTGCACCAGTAGCTCGTTTGGAAGCGGTCAGGATTTTCCTTGCTTATGTTGCACATAAGGGATTCATTGTCTATCAAATGGATGTAAAGACGGTGTTTCTTAACGGTCCTTTGAAGGAAGAAGTCTATGTCACGCAACCGGAAGGATTCGTCAATCCTCATTATCCTGACAAGGTGTATCGTCTCCACAAAGCACTTTATGGACTAAAGCAAGCTCCAAGGGCGTGGTACGACGAGCTCTCACAATTTCTGGTATCCAAAGGTTTCTCAAAAAGTTCAATTGATCTAACTTAGTTCACTTATAAATACGGGGATGACATTTTGCTTGTGCAGATTTATGTTGATGACATTATTTTCGGGTCTACAAACCCAAAACTTTCAAAATTGTTTGAAAAAGTCATGCACAACAAATTTCAAATGTCAATGATGGGCGAACTAAAATTCTTTCTAGGAATTCAAGTTCACCAATCCCCAAGTGGTATCTTTATTAACCAAGATAAGTATTGTCAAGAGATAATCAAGAAGCATGGTATGACCTCATGTGACCCCGTTGGGACACCATCATCAACCACATCCCTAGATGCTGATTTGGAGGGAGATGCAATAGATCAAACGAAATATCGTTCAATGATCGGCTCCCTCATGTACTTAACTGCAAGCCGTCCAGATATATCACATGTTACGTGTTATTGTGCACGATATCAAGCACGACCCATTGAAAAGCACCTCAAGGAGGTTAAACGGATCTTTCGGTACCTCAAGAATACCATTCACATGGGACTCTGGTATCCGAGGGAAACCGGTTTCTTTCTAACAGCCTATTCAGATTCTAATCATGCAGGGTGTCTTGATACACACAAAAGTACTTCTGGTGGTGCACAATTTCTAGGTCAAGATAAGCTTGTGGGATGGTCTTCCAAGAAGCAGGATTGCACGTCACTGTCATCAGCCGAAGCGGAGTATGTGTCTCTATCTGCGTGTTGTGCTAAAGTTCTTTGGATGAGAACACAACTCACGGATTATGGCTTCCACTCAAAGTCAGCCATAGCCATCTCCTGCAATCTGGTACAGCATTCCCGCACGAAGCACATTGATGTCAGATATCACTTTTTTAAGGAACAAGTTGAAAAAGGTATCGTTGAATTATACTTTGTTGGAACTAGTTACCAATTAGCTGCTTGTTTACAAAATCTCTTTCGAAAGAGTGATTTGTGTATCTAGTTAGGCAAATTGGTATGAGTTGTTTGACTCCAGCAGAATTGGAGATTCTGGCAAAGAAGCCTGCTTGGTTCATCTATCAAACATCTACTTGTAAATATTAATGAAAAAGCAAAATACATGATTAAAAAATCTTTGAAAATCCAAAAATATTCTTCTCGACATGTCTTTCAGTATCGATAATATGGATGTACCTAGAAATGTCGCTTAATAACGACCCGTGTGTGTACATAAAGCTCGAATGAAAGTTGTAAATATTTTTCAAAACATGTCATTTCTGTCTTTTATAAAGGAAATTGTCTCTTTTGGACAATATTTCCAACAATGGGTAGAGCAATCTATCTTGGGTTGAGCTTGTCACAAAACATTCAACGTTTTGAGCTCAATACAATGGCTTGTAATCACTTTCAGATTGCAACCCGGATCTATATTCACGGGGGAGTGTACGCTTTAGTGGCCTTACCCTCAGCAAAAGAAGATAAATCTTCTTACAAATGAGTGGATTTGTCAAGACATTCAAAGTATATGAACTCAAGTTTATGCCTTAAAAAAATTTCGCCAAAAAGAAATAGAGTTTTTCAAAAAGCGTTGAACACAATTTTTTCAAGAATTTCTCAATGATTATTCAAAATCTTTCAAAAATTGTGTGTTCAACAACTCCTATCCTTAAAAAGTGAAATGTGGATCACATCCTCACAATGACAATTTAATTGGATCAATTTTTGAGGGGGAGCGTTCCAAATTCATGCTAAGTTTGACACATTTTTTTCCTGAAGTTTTTCAAGACTATTGTTCAAAATATATTTTAATCAAATTTGGTATCTCTAATATCAAACGATTTTATATATTAGAGATAGGGGGAGAAAATTTGATTAAAATGTGATCTAAAGACTCAAGCATTCATGGTTTAATGGTTTCGATCAAATACCCACAACATCTCTAATTCATGACGTTATTGGTGTAAAAAGGGTGGTTAGGTTTAAGTCCTATGATCCAACCAGAACCGGAGGGATCTTCCTAGGGACAATCCAAAAGATTATTAGAAGTCCTTAGGAAAGATGGAGTAGAATGTGAGCGTAGCTGAATGCCGACTAAGTACTGATGCTAGCACTGGAACAATCACAACAAGGTGCTAGTAATGATGTCTTGGTAAGCATTGAAGGGGTTGAAGAATGAAAAAGAAATGTAAGGATAAAGGGTATAAACAAAGAAGCCCTCCATACAACTTAGGCAGAAACCAGGTCAACACATCATCAAGACAACACATCATGGACCTAGTGATGTAATGTACAACCCCTCCCCAACTGACTCAGGCTTCTCTCAAAAGAAGTTTATTTTATTGTCACGGAGATCAACATCACTTCTATTGATTTTCTCACTCCGAGATAGTTGATATTGAATAGCTGACATCTGCTCCAGCCTCCGACTACTAAAAGTGCACAAATCGAGTCTAGAGCCAAGAGATCAATCAAATCTCGTTAGGACACACGGATGAAGATCAAGAGATTCCTACGCTATATCCTTGCGATATTGCTAGAACACTCAGAGTGATAATACTTAGTATTCACAATGATGAGTGGAAATCCTTCCAGTGTTAACATCAAACAGCACTGCAGTAGGTCATGTGTAAGATTCTTTTAGAATTGAACATGTGTAAACTGAAAAGCAAAAGTGGTTTGATTCTGAATTGATTCAAACTCGTTTCAGGTTTCTACGTAATATCTTTATGGTCTTGCCAGAAAATTCAGAGTGATATTCATTAATATTCACAAGGACGAATGGAAATCCTTCTAGCATCAACATCAAACAGCGCTACGGTAGGTAACTTGCGAGATTCTTTATGAATCAAGCTTGTGTCAACAGCAAAGTAACAATGGTAAGATTCTTTAAGAATCAAACTTGTTCCAGGAATTTGAATTGACGACTTTAATCAAGTGGATATTGTTGATCCCTTTGGTTGGATCTATATTCTGTTAAGAATTAGTATAGTAGTTTGTAATCAAACTAAAACACATTGGGCACTCTTACTAACACTAAATAAGTTATGCAGAATCTAACTTATAAAGCACAGAAGAACATAATTACTTTTAACTATTCGATTCTGTTATTAATCGACTTGAATGAGGTACATGAAAGACATTGTACATATGTTCCTTTTATAGAGTAAGGAACCCTAGAAACCTTAGAATATTCTATAAAGATAACTATATCACAGACGATATATGATCAATATTCTAACTATTTAAGTATAGCACATAAGATATACTCTAACTATAACCATGACATATCTTATACAAAGATATATTCGTCCTAATCATCATAGAAATACTTACTTTATAAGTAGCAGTACTTACTATATATCGCGTTAATACTAACAGTACTTACATAACACTGACAATACTTAAAATACACTAACGGTACTTGACACTTAACAAATAATTCCCAACAATCCTCCCCTAAACAAGAAATGATAACTTGTTGTCTTCTTGTTTCTCTTGTACTGGATGTATTAAAATACATGTCTTTAGTCTTTCCTTCATCCTTAGATTGAACTTGGTAATTTTTATTTGTATCAAACTGAATGTAGCCAAACACTTCAAATGTAGATCTTTTTCTGATAAGATAATCTTCAAACATCATGAGTATCATCTTTGTCTTCAAACTATGATCTTCTTGTGTCTTCTAAACATTCACTTATCTTTGCAACATAAGTTATTGTCTTCTTGAGTTTAGTCTTTGAACTCTGAATCATGAACCTTTGTCTTGATTTGATGAGACAAAACCTTCTAAGTATCTTTTAGATACTTCTTGCTTGCAATCTTCATACCTGAAATAAAACAGTTAACAACAAAAACCAATCTGTATTGGCTTCATGATTTTTAGCAAATCACCAGCTATCAACGGATTTGATAAATTCTTTACCAGTTAGCCGTACACTCTGGAATAGCCAATACTTTATTCATAAAGAATAAGGTGTAATGAAAACCTTACAATTTTTGGTAAATTGTAAACCATCAACGGATTTGATGAAGTCTTTACCTAGTACCGTTTGTCTAGGACTAGCCAACTCTTTGTCTCGAAACAAGGTGAGTTAGAACCATATAGTTTTTAGCAAACTATCAGCTTTCAACGGATTTGATAAGTCTTTACCATAAATCGTTTTCTTATGTACTAGCCAGTTCTTATGTGTGTTAGACATGGTGAACTGAGAACCATTTGTGAAGTGTGAGTGAAAGTCAAACACTTAAGGCTCTTTCTCAGCTTCTTCCTCATCTTTCAAATCCTTGATTTGTTGTTTAACCATTCTGATCAACTCCAATGCATCCGCAGATTCTTCTATAACTTCCAATTGTTGTTCTAACATCCTTTCCAACAATTTTCTTTTGAAAGGGTAAGTTTTCTCTTGTAGCATATAGTATGTAACATCATCTACATCTAGAATATGCAATCCACGTGACCTATAATATCTCCAGTAACTAGGAACCTGATTCTCTAATTTTTTCAACATTTCTTGATCACAATTGTGTGGCTCATACATAAAGAGAAATTCCCAGTATAATAGTGATACTTCAGTTTTACCTGTACTGGCTTCTTAAACTAACCTCAAAAGATCTTGAATATCTTGTCTGTCAAGTATGTGAAGAATATCCTCCAAAAGTCTGAATATCCTTGTTGTGCCATCAGTTCTCTGAATTCCATGAGCTTCAAGTCCTTCAGACATAGAGTAAATCCATTTAGCAATAGATGCTCTCTTTCCAAAAATCTCTGTATCAATACATTGATCTTCAAATTTTACAATCTTCAAGTACTTCTTCAAGATCTCATCATCATCACTATCCTCTGCTGTTGATTTATCCCTCTTGGCTTTCTTTTTTTTCTTTGTTGACCTTTTCCTTTTCACATCCTTGGAAATTCCCTCAAGTTATGTTGAACCCTCTTCCAAGTTTGTATGTACCGTCTCCTCAGTATGTACTGTTGTATTTACTGTTGACTGTGTATGTACTATTTGTACATTTTCAGTCTGAGCAATATCTTGAGTTTCAACAAATGTATTCATTCTTTGAGCAGTCTCTTCCTCCTTTGAACTTACCTTCTCCTTTCTATTATTCCTCACATAAGTGATCTTGATAGGTGGAGATGTATTTGTAGGTTCAGCAGTACTCGGCTCAATTCTAGGAGTACTACCAAATTGCCTTTGTTGTTGCAGATGTCTCTTAAACTCTTCAACAGCTTTTCTATCTGCTTCAGATCCAATCTCAACAAAATTCAATTCAGTTCTCTTATTTTGCTCATACAAAGTCTTGATTTCTTCAAAATTCTTCTTGACCAGCTGAATATGAGTAAAACCCTTAACTTTCTTAAGAAAATTCATCATCTGATTTCTAATTTGCATAGTAGTTGGAGGCTTAATCTTTTCTTTTCTTCTTTTTTCAGCAAAGAATCTTTGTTGCTCCATTACCAGATCATCAATCAATTTTGATTTCTCTTCTTCATCATATGCATCTCTCTCTTCAGCTATCAATGAGTCTGCAAGAAGCTCACTTGCATGTAATTCAGCTTGAATCCTGTCATACTCTTGTATGTTCCATTCTTGTTGTATTCTTTTAGCTTCTAGCAAATTCTGCTTTGCTGTAAGTTCTTCTTGTAATTCATTTTCACGAATTTGTGCTTGCATTCTATAAGCAAATTCCTCATCATGATCTATTTGATTAAATCTGTACATGACTTTGTTTATATCATCATCTGAATCACTTTCATCTTCAGACTCTGATAATATTTGCTTCTTTCTCTTATCCTTTGGATCAATCTTAGGTAGCTTCTTCTTCAGCTTGGTAGATCTTTCTTCGTTAGCTTGTTGTTGAATAACTATACCTTTAGTAGGGTGTGAAGCTTGAACTTTCTTACCTTAAATTTGATTCTTTTTTGCAAGAACTTCTTGTTGTGTCTTTTTCTCTGCCTCTGCTTGTTTAGTCTTCTCAACTAAATTCTTCTTTCTTAAGTCAAGCAGCAATTGGGCTAAAGTCTCATCTTCTCCAAAAGGAGTTTGACTTTCTAGTGAAGGATGATCACCAGCGGTACTTGCAATCGGCTTAGTTGGCTTAGCAGTACTTGTAATCGGCTTAGTTGGCTTAGCAGTACTTGGATCTTCAACAATGTTGATTTCACCAGTATTAGACACACTTGTTTCTTCAATCACTTGTGTATCCCCAGATCCTCTTTCTTCCATAGAAGCCATCATTTCAACTTGCACCTCTTCAGTCTTGTCTGTTTCATTGCTCATTCTTGATCTAGACAGTACTTGCAAAGTCTGTTTCCTTTGACACCATACATGTATTTATGGTGATGGAGTTGAATATACAGGAAACTGAATATTAATTTCCTCCAGCTTCTCATAGAAAGCACTCCAATTTGTTTGAAGTGGTGATTGAGGTGGTGGTGCTGGCTGAGTTACCAAAATTTCTTCAACTTGTGGTCCTCTTGAGTAGGCTGTGGTTCTTCCTGCTGAATCTTCATATTTGAAGGTCCATCCACACTAGTCTCTAAACCAGTTCCATCTTCATAAGTCCCCATGATATCTTTATCCAATTCAAAATTGATGTCATTTCCAGAGATCCTTGTATGATTATCAGAAGAAGGTGGTTGTCCTTCATAATTCCTCCCCTGTTTGGTTGCATTCAGTTGCCTTTTCTTGTGGTTCATGAATCTTTGCTTCTTGATTACAGACTTCTGAATAGATCTATGTTGCCTCATCCAAGGTGACACTTTGTTCCTTAACTTGATTAGGCTAGCTTCCAATTCATCAATTTTCTTGTCTTGAACAAGCTTTTCTTTCTGCAACACCTGTACCTGTTGGGACAAACTTATATACGAAGCAGTTAAATTTGCAACATCCACCACCTCTTGTGCTTGTGCTTGTGGTGAACCACTAGCAGCAATAGAAGCAGCAAGTGTGTGGATCATCTCATCAGTGTTTGGTGGAACACCAACATTGTGAGAAGAAGATTGTGAATCTTCTAGGGAATGGGAACTCTGGTGAGAAGGAGTTTGCTGAGAAGCACTAGCATTTCTAGGTTCCTCACCTTCTTGATTGGCAGGTTGGGCTAACATATGAGCAAAAAATGGTGTTACTGTTCGTGTAAAGGCATTGCCTTGTTTGGTCAAGAAAGAGAAAGTTCTCTTTGTGAATGTAGGAACATCCCATGTATCATTTAACTCTGGTAAGTTAGGTATTTGGTCACTAACTAATGTCTGAATGAATCTAGGATACATTAAAAATTTCTTAGTCCCTTCCAAATTCCTAGTCATGCCTTCAAAAATTAATTTTGAAAAATAAAAAACCCTGTTATTTGCTAGACAAACACCAGCTGATGCCAATTCAGCAGGAATTTGATCAAAAGATGTACCTTTAGAACTTAAACAGTGAATAATAGCATGAAAGATCAATTTCCATTGAGGTGAAAATAAAGATTTAAAGAAAGTAAGACTTTCCCTACCACCTCTAGAGCCCATGGCTGCAAGGCCATCATGAATCTCTGTATTATTAAGCATACTAAGTCCATATTCATCATTTAATCTCAAACTTGCTCGTAGCAGTACCTCAGTTACATATATGTTTCTATGATTCACCCTAGCCTTAATGCAAGGTTGATCAAACTGAGTACCTAATACAGCAGTATTCCAAAATTGTTCAACAATGGATATAGAGACAACTGGACTTACAGTGAGTTCAAAGCGAACATGACTGATAGGAAACCAAGCATCTCATGGAAACCAAGAGAGTCATCATTCGTAGCAAGATTTGCAACCAAATTATGCTTAGAGATTACTTGTAAAGCAGCCATTAGTATTTTTTATGATCAAAAAATTAGAGAGAAGGTTATAGAATCAAGAGATATAAATAAAAGATTAGGTGAATCAATTGTGTAATTGGAGTAAGTATTTAAGTAAATAACAAACCCAAGCGCGAAGAAACCGCCAAATTTACAAAAGAGACCCTTAACGGTACAACGGACATGTAGCGGTACATGGAACATAAGCGGTACTTGAATTTGTGCTAGCGGTACTTGGAGTGACAATGGTACCTCACAATATTGACCAGTTCATGCTTTCCACTAACAATGTAATCTCTTTTATCTTTTTCTATTAACCTGCAATTACATCAAAAACATAAAACATAGACTATACAATAAAAATCATAAAAATTTGTATAGCTATTACCTCCCCTCAACATATGCAGCATGTTATTGGTTGAGCATACCAATGTGTGTCACCAAGAATTCGAATCTCTTTGCATCAAATGCCTTGGTCAACAAATCAGCTACATTGTTGTCTGTATGAATCTTCAAGAATTGAATAAGCTTTTTGTCATAAGCATCTCTTATAAATTGATGTCTTATTTCAATATGCTTGGTCTTGGAGTGAAATACTGGATTCTTAACAATGCATATAGTACTTTAATTATCAATGTAAATCTTGGTGTTCATGAAGTTAAACCCATAGTCCAACAATTGATTTTGAATCCATAGTACTTGTCCACAGTAATGAGCAGTAGCTACATATTCAACTTCAGTTGTAGAAGTAGCAACAATGGTTTGCTTCTTACACTGCCATGATATGAGTCTTCTGCCTAGGAATTGACAACCTCCTGTTGTGGATTTCCTATCATGATTAGCTCTAGCATAATCACTATCTGAGTAAGCTTCCAATTCAAAGGTGGAATCTCTAGGATACCATAATCCTAAATTGGGTTGACTTTTAAGATATTTAAAAATCTTCTTCACAGCATGTAGATGTGAAACCTTTGGATGAACTTGGAACCTTGAACAGGCACATAAAGAAAACATTATATCTGGCCTTGAAGGATTAAGATACATCAATGAACCAATCATTGACCTGTATAGATGAATGTCAACATCTTCTCCATGTTCATCTTTTGATAAAGACTTCTTGGCTTCAAAAGGTGTGCTTGTAATCCTTGTATCCATACATGAAAATTTATTCAAGATTTTAGCAACATATTTATCTTGACTGATAAATATTCCATCTTTCCGTTGTTTGACTTGCAGTCCCAAAAAGAAAGTTAGTTCTCCCATAGAACTCATTTGAAATATTCATTTCATCAAAGCTTCAAACTGTTGATCCCAAACTTAGATCGATTAAGCTTGTGTATACGAGATTAGATCAAGTTATACACGTAGAGAAACTTTGTTTATGTATAAAGTAATCTAAGTGTTATGCGGAATTAAAACTTAAACAAGAACACACAAAGATGTAAAACAAACTTTCACTTGATTGATAGTAACGAACTTGCTTACAATGAAAGTGTTTAACGTATGAAAACTTATATTGAAACATAACCTAAAAGTATTCTTTTATAGACATAAGAAGCCTTGTACAAGAGTCTACGTATCAACTATTCTATGTAAAGATAATTATAGAAAATACAATGTTGATCCTGTCTTTACTAGAAACAAACTACAAACATAATATGCGTAGACTATATCTTTCTATCAGTGCTTGTCTTCAACCTATCAACGCTTGACTTCTTCATGTCAAAGCTTGATCTGTCAGCGTTTGTATTCTTCCTATCAATGCTTGTGTTTCTCTTGTCAGCGCTCAAGTGAACTGGCTACATTTTATTCCCAACAATCCTCCCCTAAACTTGATATCTACTCTAGTAATCAAGTTTCTGAATAAAAATTAAGAACTAGGAGGAATCTTACAAATCTTATCATATTAGTAATAAACATGTCTGATCAAATCTTTGGCCACGTCACTTGAATAATCAATCTCCAGCTGTGTTGTCTTCATCTTCTCCAAAACTTCTTTGGACATGGAATACTGACCATCTACAAGAAGATACTCAGCAAACATTGTAGAGCTCAAATAATACATACCATCAGTTGAATACAAACGCCATGAAGACCACTGAGATCATCCTCAAGATCCTTCCAAACAGCAGGATCTTCTTCTTTTTGTCCACACATTCTCTTGAATGTTGACCAATGTTTTATTCCATTGACTGAAGTAGGAGCTTAGTCTCATACTTGGCCTCCAACAACCTCCAAAGGTCTACCAAGTCTTCTCTATCCACACTTGCAAAGAGAGATACAAGAGTGGTAAATGTGTGTACCTCTTTCCCATACCTGCCAATCTTCCAAAACCCACTTTCATCTTCTTCATAGCTTATAATAGGGTTTCTGGCATCAAGAGGTAACACTTGTACCATATCTGAAGCTTCCAAGGGTGAGAGCTTGATACTTCTTCTTATAACAGCTTCACTGGGCTTCAATCTATCCATATCTTTAGAAAACTCAAGAGGAACTCCCTTCTTCAAAGGTCTTGGAACAATCATTGCCTTCTTAAGCTCCATCTCTTCTGCAAGTTCTTCTTTCCTTTCATCTGAAAGAAGTCTTAGAATGTTCATTTCCTGCACTTTCACCCAAATGGGATAAGCCTTATACTCCAACTCTTCAAAGGATAATCCCAACAATTTCTTATAGGTCCATCCTGTTCCATGACATCTGAGTAGCATGTAGTACAACTCCCTTCTATCCCTCTTCAGCAGTAAAAGAACATTGCTAGCTTTGTGTTTCAGAATTACCTTGCAGTCTTTTTGAACTCTTAGAAGAATCTCCAAACCCCAAATTTGGTCTGAAATAGTCAAATCTGGATTCTCCATACACCTATCCTCCCAAGCATGGTACATCTGAACAACTTCTGGCATATCAAAATCTACTTGCAATTTCAACTCTCTAAGATTCTCTCTTGCCAAATCATCACCATATTCAAGTCTCTCAGGTTGCTCAATTATTATCACACTTGAATTTGAACTGGCTTCATCACTTCCTTCTTGTTCCTCTGAAGTGACAACAAATGGTGATTCACCAACCTTCTTCCTTTCTTGTTCCACAAGTTGTGCAGCCAACCTTCTATCAAACTCTACATGTGCTGCATCCCTTGGAACTTCTACTTCTATCATGATTCCTTTACCCTTATCTAATGGATCAATGATGTGTAAGGATGATGATAATACTTGTGAAGATACTTCTTTGATGATAGCTGATGACTAGAATACATCAACTTCATCTGCACGTCTGTCAACGCTCAAATTCCTTGTGTCAGCGCCCAATTTGCTCATGTCAGCGCTTGGTGTGTCAGCGTTCAAATTTTGCTTGTCAACGCCCAAATTACTTGTCTCATCGCCTCTTGTAATTTGCTCCAACATAGCTAAAAAAGACAAGTCTAAATTGGTAGGAGTTACCATAGATGTGTAAAAACTTGGTTGCTTCTTCAATTCAGTTAGGGCTTCAGCAACACCCAAAGATTGACCATCATGTGAGCCCTTATCACTCACATTAATCTGCTCATCCTCCCCTTTGGAAGATTCCTCCATCCCACGCCTTGTGCTAGCATTCTCTAAATAACAATCCTCTCCCTCAATTGCTTGAGTTCAAGGCCTTGTGTACTGACAATTTGTACCAAGTCTGCATTTTGCTTTTGCAAGCTAATGCAGACAGCCGTCAATTTCATTAATGTGTATGGTTCCAATCTGCTTTCCGCTAAAATGGGTATTTGACCTCCCAAGTTAGATTCATGGGGCATGGATGAGGTCTTAAAGATGTTAGGACTGTCTTGGCCTGCTAATAATTGTGAAAAAACTTATCCTTTTACCATTTATTTCCAATAATAACAAGACCAAAACGTGTATTTTATGTCTTAAAAGTCGGAATTATGCGTGGTTTGTGTTTTTATTGTATTTTAGAACCAAAAGACGGAAAAGGAAGAAAACACGGGCTTTCACGGGCTTTTATCGAAGAAAACGAGAAAAGACGAAGTCAAGAGATCAAGAGTGCTTAAAGAACGGATGTCCAAGACCTATTCTGAAGATTTATCAAAGAAAAAAAGTCTAAAGACGGAAGTTTAATGAAGTCGAAGAACTCAAGTCTAAATTATAGAAGAAAATTATTAAGACAAGTTCAAATCCCGAGACGACGTCGAGAAAAGACAAAGAATTAAATCGAGTCGAGAAGAAAAGAAAGAAGGAAGCACACCACACATGCACTTCCCACTTAGCCTATAAATACCCTCCTAATCACATTAGGAGGGGGTTAGCTTGTTTTTAGTCTTTAATTTTTTCTTCTAGTTTTTAGAGAGAGAAAGTTCCAACTTTCTCCTACTATGTTTTATCTTTTCTCCATTTTTATTTTTCAAGTTAAGCTTTTTGTATTTGGATTTCATTAATCAAGTTAAAGTTTAAGCATTTGTTCTTTAATCTCCTTCTACATTTCTTGATTTTGCTTATTCTTTGATCCGAAACTCAATACTTGATCCGATTATTTCTTAATGCGTGATTGGTTTTGATGTTTTAGTCAAGAAAAAGTTAATCTTTTACCCATTCATAAGCTTTCATACGTATAGGCTATAAGCTTTTTATGCTTATTGGCTTATTTCATGTTTTAGCTTATTACTTTTTGGATTATTAAAAAGGTTTAGTATTTATAAAGTTTCTTTTATAAAATTTATGATTTTTGTATTTTAAAAAAGTTGTCAAATTTTAGCTTATAGAGTTGCTTATGTTTCGGTTAAGTGAGCTTATTATACGTGCTTATTGATTTTTCAGCTTGCCACAAATTTCGGATTACTATTGCATTCCATCGCAATATTGGGGATTCAGACATTCCGACGGCTGCTTTTGTTTATCGCAATCACCCATTGGGGTTTTACTTTGCGATAGTTTGGTTATTTCCCCCTTATTCCGATCTGCGATTGCGATCGCTCATTGCGATCGCATATTCCGACGAGACTTAAGGTTTCGTTAAGTTGAAACTCTGCCCAAATTTTGTTAACAGCATTCCGATACTCCCATTCTGATCTGGACAACATTGCGATAGAGTTGATTTAGTTATTCCGATGGTTATTCAGATGAACATTCCGATGGCTTTTCACTTATATTATTCCGATGACTTGTTTTAATAACATTCTGATGGTTCTACTTTTGGTGCATTCCGATAGAAAAGACTTGTTATATTTAGATTAATTAAGTTTGTTAAGTTTTAAAGTTTTACAAAGATTTATATTTTAGGTGTTTTTCTAAATAACTTTTAGTTTAATCTTGTAAAAGCTTCTACTTTACTCAACGATAATCATTGGCTTTTAGTTTAGAATTAGATAATCAAACCAAACCATCCTCTTGTTTTCCAAAAGACAATTGAGTCGCACTTTAAACTGATAATCAATTCGAAAGGATCGGACGATAATATTTTATACTTGGTGAAAATCCTTGTATTAAATGGCGCCGCTGCCGTTTCTTTTTGTTAAGATTAACGGTCTTTAGTGAGAGACGCATTGAATTTTGGGGATCCGTTCTTTTAGGAACATTATTTTCATTGCTACAAATTTTCAAAAATCCATTAAAATTATAAAACTTTTCAAAAATACAAAAACATTGAAAAATCATAAAAAGCAATTCTTTTCCAAAGTTTTTGCACCAAAAAGATTATATAGATATTCTCTCTGTATATTTTTCTTCTGCAGGTGTATGCGTACTAGATCTTCAAATTATTCTAATCCCGAGACTCGTGAAGATTTAGATATGGCTGGTGTGCATAACAACAATAACAACCCACCTCTTCCTAATTTGAATAATAATAACAACCACAACAATGCTCCCCGACCCGATTTACGAACAATGGAGGAACTGTGTCAACCCACCATGAACGGACGCGGAGGACCGATTGCGCCGATGCAAATCACGGCTCCTGAATTTCCGTTGAAGCATCACATGATCCAGCAACTTCAAAACGCTTGCCCATTTAGCGGATTACCGGATGATGATGCCAACAAACATCTAGACAAGTTAATTACCATCACTCAAAGTATGAAACTACCCGGTGCTTCCATGGATTTTCTTCGCATTCACCTCTTTCCACACACTTTATCCCACCATGCCGAAAAATGGTTTGATCGTCTCCCCAAAAACTCAATTCAAACATGGGATGACTTGACTCAAAAATTTTTGTCGCGCTACTTTCCACCATCCATGGTCACTAGTCTTGGCAACCAAATCAGTGGATTCACACAAGAACCGGATGAGTATCTTTTCGATGCTTGGGAACGTTATAATGTCTTGATCGACCGTTTCCTGAACCATAACATTCTCCCCGTTACTTTGATTGATACTTTCTATAATGGTCTCAATTTTGGTGATCGTGACACGATTAATGCTGCCGCCGGTGGTACATTCATGAAGAGACGACCTGAGGAGTGTAGAGAGCTAATAGAGAACATGACCACTCACCACAAAAATTGGGATTCATCTGCATCTTCAAGAAATAATCAGAGAGCAAATGTTTCTTCTACATCATCTAACCCAGAGCTCACCGAACTTACTCGCCAAATAGCTGAGATGAACAATAACTTCTTAACCATGGCTACAAACCAATTTCAATAAGCCAAAGCTATTGCACCTTCTTGTGAGATTTGCGGGGGTTCCCATTCGTACACTGATTGTCCTTCTACTCTTGACAATCCAGAAAATGTGTACGTCGCTAATGGTAACTTTGGATACCAAGCACGACCTCAAGGAGACCGTAACTTGCTAAGTTATCGTTCAAACAACTATCTATCTCCACCCGTTTTTTCTCCTCAAAACCAAAACAAAAACAATTTCAACCGCAACAATCAAAGCCAACCTCGAGCTACCAATCAATATCCATCCAAAAGAAACCAATATCCACCTCAAGGAAATAATTCAGCTTACCAAGCCCCACCTCTCAATCAACCCACGACATTGAACCAAGACCTCGAAAATTACATGAGGACCAATAGAGAGATGGTGACGAATCTGCAAAGCCAATTCATTAACTTGAAGGGTGACATGGCAAAACAAGGAAACGATATTCGAGCCGATAATAGGTGTGTAAACAACCATCCTTTTTACCACTTAATTACAATAATAACCGAGCCAAAATTTGTATTTTATGTCATTTATGTCGGAATTATGCGTGGTTTGTGTTTTTGTTGTGATTTAGGACGAAAAGGTGAAAAGTGGAGAAAACACGGGCATTGACGGGCTTTTATCGAAGAAAAAGACGAAAGACGAAGTCAAGAAATCAAGAGTGCAAAAAGAACGGAAGTCCAAGACCAATTCTGAAGATTTATCGAAGAAAAAGTCAAAAGACAGAAGTTTACTAAAAGTCGAAGAACTTAAGTCTAATTTATTGAAGAATTACAAGACAAGTTTGAAGAAATCCCGAGATAAAGTCATTAAAGTCAAAAGATTAAGAAGACAAGGACTTAATCATGTAATTAAGAAAAGAAGAAAGAGGGGAGGAAGCTTCCTAAGCACCTCCCTAATCTCCCCTATATATAGATCATTAGTGTTTTCATTTCATTTTGTTGGCTAATAGTGACAATTAGTTCTTCCATTTTATTTACCTTGTCATTTAAATTCATGTCCATTTAAATACATTGTCTTGCACCTTAAATACATTTAATTTCAAGTATGTTTCCTTTTAATTATTGTCAATCTTTAATTTTCTTGTCAATCTCCTATCTTCCTTTCTTGTTTGATCTTAATCTTTGTGCTTATTTGTTCATGTTCATGTTATTGAGTTTTTATTAAATTGATTAAAGTGGGTTTTGATTATTTTGATCATTATTGTTAGTTTGATTGTTTTGGATTGTTTGTTTATGATTAGTAGATGTTATTGGATTAGTCTTGTTTAATCTTGTGGTTGATTTTGATTAATTTTGTTAAGATCCGTGTTTCTTTTTGTTTCCTTGTTCTTCGCGTTTCTTGTTTTCCAGGTACTGTTGATTCCCAGTGTTTGTTTCGAACCAAAGAAACATTCCGAATCAAAGTCTTTATTCGGAACATTCCGAACCAAGCTGACATTCCTAATTAAGGTTGTTCATTCAGAACATTTACTCCGAATCAAGTTTGTTCAAGGACAACATTTTCTGAATCAAGGAGTTTGAGCTCATTCGGAATATATTCCGAACCAGGGGAGATATTCCGAATCAAGGGATCATTCGGAACATTCCGAACGAAGATGTTCATTCGGAACATTCCGAGTGAAGGGTTGTTCCAGTATTCCGAATCAAGAAGTTCCGAATCAAGGTACATTCCGGATCAAGGCTGCTCATTCGGAATCTATTCTGAATCAGGGGAGTTCATTCGGAACATCTATTATTCCGAGTCAGGGTGTTCATTCAGAACATCAAATATTCCGAATCAAGCTAACATTCCGAGTGAAGAGTTTATTCCGGATAAGTGACATATTCCGGATAAAGGATTTATTCCGGATGAAGGTTTTGTTTGAATATTCCTAATGAAGGTTTTGTTTTGATTATTCCGAACGAAGAAGAATTATTCCGGGTGAGTTATTTTTATTTTAGTTTCTGTTTTTAATTTTTAATTTTCAAGCTTTATCTTTTCCGCCTTTTTACTTAGTTGCACTTTAAGTTTATTTGCCTTAGCTTTATTTTAGCCTTGCCTTAGTTTTAAGTTTTAGTTGCGTTTTAAGTTTGCCTTAGATAGTTTTAAGTTTGCTTATTTACTTTTAGTGCTATTTAATTTTCGTCACGCTTTTAAATACTTGCCATTTATTTTAAATTAGATTTAGATTTATTTTACACCAATTTACTTTTAAGTTTTGCACTTTTTAGTTATTACAACGACACAACATTTGTTTCACCAAAGACAGCTGAGTCGCATAGTTAACCAGTATCAATTCGATTTGACATACGACAAAGAACTTTAATTTTTTTTAACTAAGCAAAACCTAGTATTAAATTAGAGTTAGATTTAAATTAACGTCATTTTCATTTACGTCTTGCACCTTCATTTTAAAACAACCAAAAATATTTGTTTCACCAAAAACAATTGAGACGTACTTTGAACTGGAAATCAATTCGTTAAGATACCGAGAAACGAACTTTTCAACCTAGTAAAATCTTTACATTAAAATGGCGCCACTGCCGGCTCTTTTCGTAAAGATTAACGGTTTTCTGTGAGAGACGCGTTGCTTTTTAGGATCCGTTCACCTGTGAGCGTTATTTTCTTGCTTAAAAATTTCAAAAAAACCATAAAAATAAAAAATTGTTAAAAATCCAAAAAAAAAATATTTTCAAAAATCCAAAAAGATTTTATTTTTATTGTGTATATATATTCTCTTTGTGTTTGGTTTCTTTTTCTTTTGCTTTCGTAGGTGTATGCGTACTAGATCTTCTACTTATCAAGAGCCCGAGACTCCTGAAGATTTAGCTATGGCAGGTGTAAACAACAATAATCCACCGCACCTCAATAATAACAACAATGTTCTTCCACAGCCCGATCTTCGGACAATGGAGGAGCTTTGTCAACCTACCATGTTTGGACGAGGAGGACCGATTGCGCCGATGCAAATCACGGCTCCAGAGTTTTCGTTGAAGCACCACATGATTCAGCAAGTGCAAACTAATCCATTCGCCGGAATGCCTGATGATGATGCCAACAAACACCTCGACAAATTCATTACAATTACCCAAAGCATGAAGTTGCCCGGTGCCACAATGGATGTCCTTCGCCTTCAACTCTTTCCACATACTTTATCACACCATGCCGAGAAATGGTTTGATCGTCTCTCGAAGAATTCAATTCATACTTGGGATGACATGACTCAACGCTTTTTGTCGTGCTACTTTCCACCATCCATGGTCACGAGCCTTCGCAATCAAATCAACGGTTTCATGCAAGATCCTGATGAATCTCTCTTTGATGCTTGGGAAAGATATAATATTTTGATCAATCGATGTCCAAACCACAACATGCTCCCTGTGACCTTAATTGATACTTTCTACAACGGTTTGACTTTTCGTGATCGTGATATGATTAATGCAGCCGCCGGTGGCACATTTATGAAAAGAAGACCCGAGGAGTGTAGAGAGCTTATTGAGAACATGACTACTCACCACAAAAACTGGGATTCCTCCGCTTCTTCAAGGAACAACCCAAGAGTCAATGTTTCTTCTACTTCAGCAAACCCCGATATGACCGAATTCACCCGCATGATGACCGAAATGAACAAAAATATCTTGCTTCTAGCTACAAACCAACAACAAGTTAAAGCAGTAGCCAATTCTTGTGAAACTTGCGGCGGTCTTCACTCATACACTGATTGTCCTTCTACTCAAGGAAATCTGGAAAACGTGTATGTAGCTTATGGTAATTATTCACCGGAAAACTACCAAGCTCGACCTCAAGGGGATCGAAATTTGCTGAGTTACCGGTCAAACAACTACCTTTCACCCGGTTTTTCTCCTCAAAACCAAAACCCCAACAACAACTACACTAGAAGCAACCAAATCCCACCTAGAGCTTCTAATCCTTATCACCCACCCGCTCAACAAGCCCCACCCATCATGTTGAAGCTTTAATGAGAACCCAAGGAGAGCAAATCAAGAATCTACAAAGCCAAATTATAAATTTGAAAGGGGATATCACCAAGCAAGGAAATGACATTAGATCCGAGCTTCGAGATAATATTCATGCCTCCTTCAGCAATCAAACGAATGATTTAAAGAATATGCTGGCTAGTTTCTTGCCCACCACTCAACCCTCTACCTCGAGTTCTCTACCTTCAAACACCGTCACCAATCTGCGAGCGAATGTGAGTGCTATTACTACCCGTTGTGGAGTTACCATAGTAGGACCACCTATCCCGCCCCCATCATCTACACCTCCTCCACCACGATTTATCCCTACTCCTCCCACACCTATTATTAGTACACCATTACCGTCTCCGCCTCGTCATGACGAAGTACCCACTGTGAATCCTCCACCAACCCCACCTCCCACCTTTAACCCTTTAACATCTCAACCTTTACTTGCTACACCTACACCTTCACCACCCAAACCCAATATTCCTTATCCATCTCGCTTAGGCAAGGCCAAAACACCAAGGATGACATTCAAGTGTCGAATTATTTGAAGATGATCTCTCAAATGAATTTCAACATTAGCCTTGTTGAAGCACTTGTCCACATGCCGAAATTTGTCAAAGCATTCAAGTAATTGCTTAACAAGAAGGAGAAGATGATTGAGCTCACCAACACACGCTTAAATGAAAATTGTTCTGCAGTTATTCTTAAAGAACTTCCGGAAAAACTTGGAGATCCCGGTCGTTTTGTGTTGCCTTGCATTTTTAAGGAAACCGAAGAATTTACTGCCTTAGCTGATCTCGGGGCCAGTATTAATCTGATGCCTTTAAGTGTTTGGACAGCACTATCATTACCCGACCTTACTACAACAAAGATGACTCTTGAGCTTGCAAATCGCACTCTCGCTTACCCCGTTGGTATTGCCGAAGATGTGTTCATCAAAGTTGGCACCTTTACTTTTCCGGTCGACTTTGCTGTTGTTGATTATGAAATGGACCCTCGTATTCCTTTAATACTTGGTCGGCCATTCTTGAGAACCGGACGAGCTTTATTTGATGTTGCCGAAGGTGGATTAATTTTAAGGGTCGGGAATGAACAAAAAGTGTTCAAAATGGGGAAGTTTACAAGAAAATCCTATGGACGAGAATCAACGAATATGATTAATGTGCTTGATGATTTTGTCGTCTACAACAATCCTCTATTCGATTCGTGCATTGATAATCCACTTTTTCACGATGATGTGGATGATTCTCTCTCCAATTTGGAACCTTCACCCATATATGATTCTCCACCGATCTTTGATGCTTATGATGATGATTCTAGCTCAAATTCGGATGATTATGATGATTTTACTTCCGAGTATCCCAACATGCCCATTTATGATGATTTTGATGAGGCCGATACTCTTTCGAGTGTTTCTTCACATGATGAAGATCCTCCGCCATCACTTAATCCTACTTTGGATGACTACTCATTTGAGGAAGACTTCTCTACTTTTCTCAATACTTACTTCCCTCATGAGAGTGCTGCTCCTCCTTTAGACTTTGATGATTATGGTCTTGATCCTACTTTGGATTTGAAGAAAATTCTTTCAAAGGAGAAGCAACCGGACGACACCAACATCCGCATCACGTATGATTTAACACCTCTTTGTCCACCTTCGGAGGACGAGGTTGTGCATTTTCTTCGCGGATCATCTTCAAATTCTGCTGAGCCCGAGTGCTATTTTCCCCTAAAGGAAAAGGTGTTCGACCCCGATATCGATATTCTTCAGCCATCTCAATATCCGTCTGATGAAATAAAAGGAAAAATCTTTGGAACTTTTGAAGATATGCTTGCACCACTTCATCCTTGCTCCCACCGTGCTCCATCTTTGCTTAAGGGAACCTTGCCTATTCTTCTTTGGCTTGCCTTGTTCGCCTTAAGCTTCTGCTATTTGATGGACGAAAACTATGTCTTTGATCCCGGTGGATATGTTTCATGCTTCTTCCTATGCTAATCAAGGTAGAGTCAGGCTCACGACTCAGTGAACAAAAATCAAGCGCTTCTTGGGAGGCAACCCATGTATCTATCTTTTAGCTTTCTTTATCCTAAGTGTAGGGGAGACCTGTTGGTGTTTGCTATTTCCTCTCTTCTACTATTCAGGGATTCGAGCGCTCAATGATCCACTCTTGATGATTTTTGACGACCCGTGATTCCGTGTTCCCATCTTCCCGGTTCTATCCTAAACTCTTTTCGATTCACTATTTTATCTTTCTCAATATTAAAATAGGAATCTCGTTAGTTGTCTTTTCCTTAGCGAGATTTAAACAAAGTGCACAATGTCCTAAGTGTAGGGGAGTTTACTCCCACATGCTTAAACATTGAGGACAATGTTTATCTTAAGTGTAGGGGGACTTCTATCGAAGTTAAGTGGCCTTTTCCTTGTATTTGTCCTCATTTTAACCGGAAAATCAATTTTTCGACATTTTTAAAAATTTTTGATCTATTTTGGCCTATTAGTTTTTTACCTTTGTATAGTTATTTTTCTTTCTTTACTAGAATAAATTTTAATAAAGCGGTTTTAGTTTTCAAACGTTGTGAATCTTTTGACTCAACCCGAGTTTACTTATCTAAGTTACTCTAACTAGTATCCTTAACGTGTTTAAGTCAAGTTTTGCTAGGATTTTATATAGGGAGCTATAAAACGCGAAAGTCTTAACTCTCACGGGTTAAGAACAAGAACTTTTCGCAAGTTCCTATACTTGATCCTAGAGAGTTGTTTATCAAGGGAACATTAAAATGCGATTTCTAAACTTGAAAAAGTCTAAGAGTTTGCAAGATCCTATAGACGACTCGAAAACCCAAAACTTTGATTTAATAGGCTAAGCATCCACGAGTCTCATTCCTTGAGATTTTAAACTGTGGAGAACGAGAGATGATAGAGTCAATTATAAGTTTGGTATTCTTTCATGAATTTATGTGATTTAATTATAAGCCTATTCTCCCATCGCTTGCTAATAAATTTATCTGCAATGAATAAGGTTGTACGATTTGAAAAGTTACTTAGCTTCTAGCCCAAGATCGTTTAAAAGTTGCTCGGTAATGATTAGAGTTCATAGCCAAGGCATAACTTTTTGAAGCAGGATGCGAATATTGGCGAGTCCGAAAAGGCCCTAACAAGGCGTGAGGGCTACATTTTGTTGCTAGATATCCAAAGTGATGTGAAGAATTATTTATCAAAAATCAATATGAAGGATCGAGACACACGACGAAAAGCAAATACTCCCCAAAAGATCATGGATAAGTCTATCCAAAAAGGCCCTAACAAGGTATGAGGATAAATCGATCCAAGTCCAAAAAGGAGGCGGATCGTTGTATATCAAAGTCCAAAATAAAGATTGGAGAAAAATGAAGAAGTCGTGATCCAAGTATGAATAATCTCTCAAAAAGTTCAAGTGAAGAAATTCCTATTATGAAGAGAAGACCATTATTTCATGAACGTCTCTCAAGGTTTGAAGTATGAAGTCGCTGCCAAATATCGGTCCGAGAAAGGTCTCTAATCGCGAAGCGAGTTACGCCAAGATATGAACTTTATGAGGTCCCGAGAAGCAGTTTTAAAAGATTTTGTCCTTTAAGCTAACTATTGATTAAATCGTCCCACTTTATTTTCAACCTAATAAACTATTGAAATAAGTCAACAATGCATCCTCGTGATCATTCAATACAACAATAAAATATAAGAGATACACCTAGGAATAAGGGAGTATAAGTGAATAATTGGCCCACATGAGTTCGTGTTAGTTTGCTAACTTATAATAACAATGATCTCGTTTTTAAGATTAGTTTGGAGAAAGTGAAAACTTTAGGATGATGATCATTCATGACATTTTCAAAACCCTAAGGTATGTTTTTGATTTCTTTACTTACTTTGAATGTTTATGATTTTCTATCTCTTTAATAAAGGCCAATATGGATTGATTGTGATAAAAAGTGTAAACATGCTTTGTAACTAATGCATTACATGAGGACATTGCAATGGTCAAGTGTAGGGGATTTCATAGGTGTGTAAACACCCATCCTTTTTACCACATAATTACAATCATAACCGAGCCAAAACGTGTATTTTATGTCATTTTTGTCGGAATTATGCGTGGTTTGTGTTTTTGTTGTGATTTAGGATGAAAAGGTGAAAAGTGGAGAAAACACGGGCATTCACGGGCTTTTATCGAAGAAAAAGACGAAAGACGAAGTCAAGAAATCAAGAGTGCAAAAAGAACGGAAGTCCAAGACCAATTCTGAAGATTTATCGAAGAAAAAGTCAAAAGACGGAAGTTTACTAAAAGCCGAAGAACTTAAGTCTAATTTATTGAAGAATTACAAGACGAGTTTTAAGAAATCCCGAGACAAAGTCATTAAAGTCAAAAGATTAAGAAGACAAGGACTTAATCATGCAATTAAGAAAATAAGAAAGAGGGGAGGAAGCTTCCTAAGCACCTCCGTAATCTCCCCTATAAATAGATCATTAGTGTTTTCATTTCATTTTGTTGGCTAATAGTGACAATTAGTTCTTCCATTTTATTTAGCTTGTCATTTAAATTCATGTCCATTTAAATACATTGTCTTGCACCTTAAATACATTTAATTTCAAGTAAGTTTCCTTTTAATTACTGTTAATCTTTACTTTTTTTGTCAATCTCCTATCTTCCTTTCTTGTTTGATCTTAATCTTTATACATTGTCTTGCACCTTAAATACATTTAATTTCAAGTAAGTTTCCTTTTAATTATTGTCAATCTTTACTTTTTCTTGTCAATCTCCTATCTTCCTTTCTTGTTTGATCTTAATCTTTGTGCTTATTTTGATCATTATTGTTAGTTTGATTGTTTTGGATTGTTTGTTTATGATTAGTAGATGTTATTGGATTAGTCTTGTTTAATCTTGTGTTTGATTTTGATTAATTTTGTTTAGATCCGTGTTTCTTTTTGTTTCCTTGTTCTTCGTGTTTCTTGTTTTCCAGGTACTGTTGATTCCCAGTGTTTGTTCTGAACCAAAGAAAAATTCTGAATCAAAGTCTTTATTCGGAACATCCCGAACCAAGCTGACATTCCTAATTAAGTTTTTTCATTCGGAACAACATTTATTCCGAATCAAGTTTGTTCATTCGGAACATTTTCCGAATCAAGGAGTTTGAGCTCATTCGGAATATATTCCGAACCAGGGGAGATATTCCGAATCAAGGGATCATTCGGAACATTCCGAACGAAGGTGTTCATTCGCAACATTCCGAGTGAAGGGTTGTTCTATTATTCCGAATCAAGAAGTTCCGAATCAAGGTACATTCCGGATCAAGGCTGCTCATTCGGAATATATTCCGAATCAGGGAGTTCATTCGGAACATCTATTATTCCGAGTCAGGGTGTTCATTCGGAACATCAAATATTCCGAATCAAGCTAACATTCCGAGTGAAGAGTTTATTCCGGATAAGTGACCTATTCCGGATAAAGGATTTATTCCGGATGAAGGTTTTGTTTGAATATTCCGGATGAAGGTTTTGTTTTGATTATTCCGAACGAAGAAGAATTATTCTGGGTGAGGTATATTTAGTTTAGTTTCTGTTTTTAATTTTCAAGCTTTATCTTTTCCACCTTTTTACTTAGTTGCACTTTAAGTTTATTTGCCTTAGCTTTATTTTAGCCTTGCCTTAGTTTTAAATTTTACTTGCGTTTTAAGTTTGCCTTAGATAGTTTTAAGTTTGCGTTATTTACTTTTAGTGCTATTTAATTTTTGTCACGCTTTTAAATACTTGCCATTTATTTTAAATTAGATTTAGATTTATTTTACACCAATTTACTTTTAAGTTTTGCACTTTTTACAACGACACAACATTTGTTTCACCAAAGACAGCTGAGTCGCATAGTTAACCAGGATCAATTCGATTAGACAAACGACAAAGAACTTTAATTTTTTTTAACTAAGCAAAACCTAGTTATCAAATTAAATTAGAGTTAGATTTAAATTAACGTCATTTTCATTTACGTCTTGCACCTTCATTTTAAAACAACCAAAAATATTTGTTTCACCAAAAACAATTGAGTCGTACTTTGAACTGGAAATCAATTCGTTAAGATACTGAGAAACGAACTTTTCAACCTAGTAAAATCTTTACATTAGCCGAGCTGAGGAATGACATGGCCAAACAAGGGAATGCTCTACAAGCCGACATGAGAAACTTCATGAACAATCAAACGAATAACTTAAGGGATATGATGGCTAGTTTTTTTCCCAAGTAATCAAGCCTCTAGATTGGGTTCTCTTCCGAGTAACACCGTTGCTAATCCAAGAGGGGAGATGAAAGCAATCACCACTCGCAGTGGCAAAGGTTTAAAGGAACCCGAGATTCCTACACCTACACTGGTGATTGTGACAAAGGAAAACGAGTCCCCTTCTCCAATTCCACCACCTTCTACTTCCACCCCTCCACCACCCAAGGATGTGAGTGAGAATTCCATTCCAAAGCCTTCATCTCAACCCAATATACCTTATCCCTCAAGGTTGAGGAAAGAGAAGTTGAAGAACAAGGATGATATTCAGGTTTCTAACTTTCTCAAAATATTTAAACAACTGAATTTTAATATCTCCTTTGTTGAGGCTCTCGCTCACATGCCTAAATATGCTAAGATGTTTAAGAATCTTTTAAGTGATAAGGAAAAATTGCTCGACATCGCCAATACCCAATTAATGAGAATTGTTCTGCCGTTCTTTTGAGAAAACTTCCAGTTAAGTTAGGAGATCCGGGTCGTTTCTTGATTCCTTGCAACTTCCCTGGGGTAGAGAATTGTATTGCCCTAGCCGATCTAGGTGCTAGTATCAACTTAATGCCTTTAAGCGTTTGGAAACAATTGTCTCTACCCGAGCTAGTCCCCACCCGAATGACCTTGGAATTAGCTAACCGTACGGTTGCTAATCCGGTGGGAATAGCCGAAGACGTCTTTGTTGGCGTTCACAAATTCACCTTCCCAGCGGATTTTGTTGTCGTTGACTACGAGATGGATCCTCGTGTTCCATTAATCGTTGGACGTCCCTTCTTGAGGACTGGTCGCACTCTCATTGATGTAGTCGCGGGCGAAATAATCATGAGAGTTGGTGACGATAAAATTGTCTTCAACATGGGTAAGATTTCTAAGCAACCTTATTCATATGAGTGTGTTAATGCTATTGACGTTCTTGATGAGGCTTGTGAAGAACATTTCAAAGACGCTTGTAAAAGTGGTTCTTCTTCTCTACCAACTGTTGATACCGTTGCCTCTATTGCTCCATCACTAACTCCATTTGGAGAAAGTGATTTCATCTTGAAAGAATTCGAAGATACTTTGGGAGATGTGGACTTTCAATATGACGATTCTCCCTCCAATTGGGATGAAGACATCCGTACCATTGAGAAACTTCTCAATTAGGACCATCTTTCTCCACCATCTCCTAAGGATATCTCTATCGATGATCCGACTTTGATTCCGCCGTCCATCGAAAATCCTCCGGATTTAGAGATTAAGGATCTTCCGTCTCATCTCGAGTACGTTTTCCTTGAAGACAACAAGAAGTTACCGGTCATCATCGCAAAGGACCTGAAAGAAGAAGAAAAATCCCGACTTATCGCCGTGCTAAAGAATCACAAGAAAGCGATTGCTTGGAAAATCTCCGATATTCGTGGAATTGATCCTCACTTTTGCACACATAAAATTCTCATGGAGGACGACTTTAAACCCACTATTCAAAGCCAAAGAAGGGTGAATCCTAAGATCCATGATGTAATCAAAAAAGAGGTTATCAAACTTCTTGATGCGGGAATGATCTACCCTATCTCGGATTCACCATGGGTTAGTCCCGTCCATTGTGTACCTAAGAAAGGCGGAATCACCGTTGTGCCCAATGAAAACAACGAGTTAATTCCTACTCGTCTCGTTACAGGGTGGAGAGTTTGTATAGACTATCACAAACTCAATGATGCTACGAGAAAGGATCATTTTCCCCTTCCTTTCATGGACCAAATGCTTGAACGTCTAGCGGGTAATGACTATTACTGCTTCTTAGACGGTTTCTCGGGTTATTTTCAAAACCCATCGATCCCCAAGACCAAGAGAAAACCACATTCACTTGTCCTTATGGAACATTTGCTTACAAAAGAATGCCTTTCGGCTTATGCAATGCTCCTGGGACATTCCAAAGGTGTATGATGGCTATCTTCCATGACATGGTTGAAGAAACTATGGAAGTCTTCATGGATGATTTCTCGGTCTATGGTGATTCCTTCTCTACTTGCCTTGCCAATTTGGAACGCATGCTTAAGCGGTGTGTAGACACTCGCCTTGTTCTAAATTGGGAAAAATGCCATTTCATGGTAAAAGAAGGCATTGTGCTTGGACATAAAATCTCTAAAGACGGTCTTGAAGTGGACCGTGCTAAAGTGGATGTCATAGACAAATTACCTCCACCGTCAACCGTGAAGGGTGTGAGAATTTTTCTAGGTCATGCGGGCTTCTATTGTCGATTCATTCAAGATTTCTCTAAAATCGCTCGCCCGATGACCCACCTCTTGGAAAAAGATACTCCTTTCATCTTTTCCAAAGAGTGTCTTGAATCCTTCAATCTTCTTAAGGATAAGCTTACTAAGGCACCGGTCTTGGTTACCCATAATTGGGAGCTACCTTTCGAATTGATGTGTGATGCTAGCGACTTTGCAATTGGAGCGGTTTTGGGCCAAAGAGTGAACAAACACTTCCAACCAATCAATTACGCTAGCAAGACAATGACAGGGGCTCAATTCCATTATACCACTACCGAAAAAGAGCTTTTAGCTGTAGTGTATGCTTTTGAAAAGTTCTGCCCCTATCTTGTTCTTTCCACCACAATTGTCTATACCGATCATTCAGCATTGAAGTACTTGTTGACTAAGCAAGATTCTAAACCAAGACTTCTTCGTTGGGTTTTGCTCCTTCAAGAATTTAACATTGAAATTCGTGACAAAAAGGGAGCCGAAAACCTAGCAGCGGATCATCTAAGTAGACTTGAGGATCCTTATCAAGGGGATCATCCGAATCAAGAGATCAATGATTCTTTTCCCCTTGAGTCCTTTATGTCTATTCACTCCAATCTTGATGACACCCCGTGGTTTTCAGACATTGCAAACTACTTAGCAGGTGGAATTCTCATCGAAGGGTTAACATCCCAACAAAAGAAGATGTTCTTTAAAGATATTAAGACTTACTTCTGGGATGACCCTTATCTCTTCAAACAATGTGTGTATCTTGTCATTCGTCGATGTGTTGATGGGTCGGCAGCTTTACAAATCCTTGATGCTTGCCATAAAGGACCCACCAGTGGTCACTTTGGTCCCAACTATACCGCGAAGAAAGTGTTTGACTCTGGATTCTATTGGCCCACCATTTATCGTGACGTTCACGAGATGGTTAAGCATTGTGATGTTTGCCAACGCCAAGGCAAGATCACACATAAATATGAGATGCCTCAAACTTTCATACAAGAATGTGAAATCTTTGACGTATGGGGCATCGACTTTATGGGGCCGTTTCCATCATCCAAAGGGAACAAGTACATCCTCGTAGCCGTTGACTACGTTTCCAAATGGGTTGAAGCTAAGGCTCTCCCTACGAACGATGCGAGGGTGGTTGTGAACTTTTTGAAGCAATTATTTGCTTGATTCGGTGTTCCTCGTGCTATCATCAGTGACCGCGGGACTCATTTTTGCAATGATCAATTCGCAAGAGTCATGGCTAAGTATTGTGTCAATCACCGTCTTTCCACCGCCTATCATCCCCAAACCAATGGTTAAGCCGAGATTTCCAACCGTGGATTGAAGCGAATTCTGGAACGTACTGTGGGAGAGCATCGTGCCGCGTGGGCCGATAAATTAGATGATGCTTTGTGGGCTTTCCGTACCTCATATAAGACCCCGATTGGTTGCACACCTTATCGTCTTGTGTACGGGAAAGCATGCCACCTCCCTATCGAGCTGGAACATAAGGCGTACTGGGCCTTGAAGTTGGCTAACTTCGACATCAACAAAGCCGGTGATCTTCGCAAGATTCAACTCAACGAGCTTAATGAATAGAGGAATGAAGCTTACTAGAACTCATTGATCTACAAGGAGAAGACCAAGATCATCCATGATGCAAGGATTAAGAACCGAGAGTTCCACGTTGGTGATCAAGTCTTACTTTTTAACTCTCGGTTGAAGATCTTCTCGGGCAAGTTGAAGAGCCGCTGGTCTGGTCCATTCACCGTCGCCAACGTCTTTCCATATGGCACCATTGAGCTTTCTCAGCCAAATGGGCCCAATTTCAAGGTGAATGGCCAGCGCGTGAAGTTGTACTTTTGTGAGGACATCTCTCATGAGATGATTCCATCCCTCACCACATTTCCCATGAACTAGTTTTGGACCAAGTCAGGCTCGTGACTGGGTTAACAAAAACAAGCGCTTCTCGGGAGGCAACCCGTGATCTATCCTTTATCATTTTCATAATAAGTGTAGGGGGAGCCCCGTATGTGTTTGTTGTCTTCTTTCTTATCATGTGCAGGGATTCGAGATTTCAAAGGTCCATTCTTGATTACTTGTGACGACCCGTGATTCCGTGTTCCCATCTTCCCGGTTCTATCCTAAACTCTTGTGATTCAATATTTCATATCTTATATGTTCACACTGAAATCACCATAGTTGTCCTTTCCTTACCAAGATTTAAACAAAGTGCACAATGTCATAAGTGTAGGGGAGGTTACTCCCACATGCTTAAACATTGAGGACAATGTTTATATCAAGTGTAGGGGCGACTTCTATCGAAGTAAGTGGGATTTTCCTTGTATTTGTCCTCATTTTAACCGGAAAATTGATTTTTCGACATTTTTCAAAATTTTTAATCTATTTTGGTCTAGTTGTACAGTAGTATTTTCCTTTGTTAGCGTCATTTACTTTCTTTGATAGAATAAATTTTTAATAAAGAGGTTTTAAATTTTTCAAAGTCGTGAATATTTTGACTCAACCCGAGTTTACTTATCTAAGTTTACTCTAGCTAGTATCCTTAACGTGTTTAAGTCAAGTATTACTATGCTTTTATATAGGGAGTTTTAAAACGCGAAAGTCTTAACTCTCACGGGTTAAGAACAAGAACATTTCACAAGTTCCTATAAATGATCCTAGAGAGTTGTTTATCAAAGGAACTTTAAAATGCGAATTCTAAACTTGAAAAAGTCTATGAATTTGCAAGATCCTATAGATGACTCGAAAACCCAAAACTTTGATTTAATTGGCTAAGCATCCACGAGTCTCATTCCTTGAGATTTTAAATTATGGAGAACGAGAGATGATAGAGTCAATTATAAGTTTGGTATTATTTCGTGAATTTATGAGAGTTAATTATGAGCCTATTATCCCATCGCTTGTTAATAAATATATCGGCAATAAATAAGGTTGTACGATTTGAAAAGTTACTTAGCTTCTAGCCCAAGATCGTTTAAAAGTTGCTCGGTATTAATTATAGTTCATAGTCAAGGCATAACTTATTGAAGCGGGATGCGAAGATTGGCGAGTCCGAAAAGGCCCTAACAAGGCATTACATTTTGTTGCTAAAGATCCAAAAGTGATGTGAAGGATCATTTATCAAAAATCAATATGAAGGATCGAGACACACGACGAAAAGCAAATACTCCCCAAAAGATCATGGAGAAGTCTATCCGAAAAGACCCTAACAAGGTATGATGATAAATAGATCCAAGTCCTAAAAGGAGGCGGATCGTTGTATATCAAAGTCCAAAATAAAGATTGGAGAAAAATGAACGGAAGTTGTGGTCCAAAGATGAAGAATCTCTCAAAACTTCAAGTGAAGAAATCCCTATTATGAAGAGAAGACCATAATTTCATGAACGTCTCTCAAAGATTTGAAGTATGAAGTCGCTGCCAAATATCGGTCCGAGAAAGGTCTCAAATCGTGAAGTGAGTTATGCCAAGATATGAACGTTAAGAGGTCCCGAGAAGCAGTTTTAAAAGATTTTGTCCTTTAGCTAACTATTGATTAAATCATCCCACTTTATTTTTGGACTAAATAACTATCGAAATAAGTCAAACAATGCATCCTCGTGATCATTCAAGACAAAAATAAAATATAAGAGATACACCTAGGAATAAGGGAGTCTAAGTAAATAATTGGCCCACATGAATTCGTGTTAGTTTGCTAACTTATAATAACAATGATCTAGTCTTTAAGCTTGGTATGGGGAACGTGAAACTTGAGGATTATAAACGTTCATGGCAGCCAAAACCCTATGTAAGTCTTTAATTTCTTTACTTGTTTCTATCTTTTTATTTTCCTTAAGTTTAGTATTTAATAAAGGCCAAGGTGGGTTATTTATGATGGAAAATGTAAACCTTGATTTAAAATTAATGCATTGCATGAGGGCATTGCAATGGTCAAGTGTAGGGGATTTAATAAGTGTGAAAACACTTATCCTTTTATCATTTATTTCCAATAATAACAAGACCAAAACGTGTATTTTATGTCATAAAAGTCGGAATTATGCGTGGTTTGTGTTTTTATTGTGTTTTAGGACCAAAAGACGGAAAAGGAAAAAAACACGGGCTTTCACGGGCTTTTATCGAAGAAAAAGAGAAAAGACGAAGTCAAGAGATCAAGAGTGCTTAAAGAACGGATGTCCAAGACCTATTCTGAAGATTTATCGAAGAAAAAAAGTCTAAAGACGAAAGTTTAATGAAGTCGAAGAACTCAAGTCTAAATTATAGAAGAAAATTATTAAGACAAGTTCAAATCCCGAGACGACGTCGAGAAAAGACAAATAATTAAATCGAGTCGAGAAGAAAAGAAAGAAGGAAGCACACCACACATGCACTTCCCACTTAGCCTATAAATACCCTCCTAATCACATTAGGAGGGGGGTTAGCTAGTTTTTAGTCTTTCATTTTTTCTTCTAGTTTTTAGAGAGAGAAATTTCCAACTTTCTCTCACTAAGTTTTATCTTTTCTCCATTTTTATTTTTCAAGTTAAGCTTTTTGTATTTGGATTTCATTAATCAAGTTAAAGTTTAAGCTTTTGTTCTTTAATCTCCTTCTACATTTCATGATTTTGCTTATTCTTTGATCTGAAACTCAATACTTTATCCGATTAGTTCTTAATGCGTGATTGGTTTTGATGTTTTAGTCAAGAAAAAGTTAATCTTTTACCCAGTCATAAGTTTTCATACGTATAGGCTATAAGCTTTTTATGCTTATTGGCTTATTTCATGTTTTAGCTTATTACTTTTCGGATTATTAAAAAGGTTTAGTATTTATAAAGTTTCTTTTATAAAATTTATGATTTTCGTATTTTAAAAAAGTTGTCAAATTTTAGCTTATAGAGTTGTTTAAGTTTCGGTTAAGTGAGCTTATTATACGTGCTTATTGAGTTTTCAGCTTGCCACCAATTTCGGATTACTATTGTATTCCATCGCAATATTGGGGATTCACACATTCTGACGGCTGCTTTTGTTTATCACAATCACCCATTGGCGTTTTACTTTGCGATAGTTTGGTTATTTCCCCCTTATTCTGATCTGGGATTGCGATCGCTCATTGCGATCGCATATTCCGACGGGAATTAAGGTTTCGTTAAGTTGAAACTCTGCCCAAATTTTGTTAACAGCATTCCGATATTCCCATTCCGATGCTCCCATTCCGATACTAGAACATGTAACATTACGACAGAACCATATTCTAACTGAAGAGGTTTTCATATATTCCGATTTGGACAACATTGCGATAGAGTTGATTTAGTTATTCCGATGGTTATTCAGATGAACATTCCGATGTCTCTTCACTTATATTATTCCGATGACTTGTTTTAATAACATTCCGATGGTTCTACTTTTGGTGCATTCCGATAGAAAGGACTTTTTATATTTAGATTAATTAAGTTTGTTAAGTTTTAAAGTTTTACAAAGATTTATATTTTAGGTGTTTTTCTAAATAACTTTTAGTTTAATCTTGTAAAAGCTTCTACTTTACTCAACGACAATCATTGGCTTTTAGTTTAGAATTAGATAATCAAACCAAACCATCCTCTTGTTTTCCAAAAGATAATTGAGTCACACTAATTAACGGTAATCAATTCGAAGAGATCGGACGATAATATTTTATACTTAGCCAAAAGTTGTGTATTACCTGCATCTAAGCCAGAACTAATAGTCCCAACCGCATCCATAGCACCAACCACACTTGTGGTGATGGTTCTCTCTTCTACATGGCTAGGACCACTAGAGGAGAACACTCCAGTAGTCCTTTGGCATTTTGCAACCTATATTGTGGTGGGGTAGAAGATGATGTGGATTGGGTGGATGTGGGAAGGTTAAGGGGTGTTTGGGTCTGTGAAGGAAAAGTGTCAACGTTTGGATTACTTGTGTCAACGCTAACATTTAAGGTGTCAGCGTTGAAGGGTTGTTGGAAAATTTCCATGCGTTGAGGTGAAGGTAAAGGTTCAAGTATTAGGTCAAGTTGTGGTTGTGGGTCTGGTTGGGGTTGTGCTGCTGTAATAACAGCAAGCATAGCTGGAGTGAGGGGTAAGTCACGGTGAGGGGGTGAGTTCATCTTGGTAAAAATAGCTTTCTTTTGCACAAGGATCTCATAAAAGTCATCATGATCCCTTGTGCAGTAATTTTGCACATCAAAAACCATTTGTAAAAATCTGGGATAAGCCAAAGTCATCTTATTCCCTTTGTTTTTACATATTTCATTAAAAATCATTTTAGAATAATTAAACTTTTGCCCAGTTGCAATGCACACAATAGCACTAGCAATTGATCTATTAATCTCATTGTGTGCAGTACACTTGGGACTTAAACATTGCAAGATGACATGTATGAGGTACTTCCAGGCTGGGGGAAACTCCTGTTTATGATATTTGTTTAAAGTTCCCTCATCAGGGAAAGGATAACCTAAAGCCCTTAGTCCTTGTTCTATTTCCTTAATGGGAAGGGTGGTTATATCATCTGCATCATCAAGATGCAAAGCCTGGCGAACCAAGGCTTTAGTAACCACCCAAGTATGCCCATGAACAATAGATGATAATATAGTCACATTATTAACTATTGAGGAACTGACAGTGTTCCAAAACTGCTTAATATGTGTGACAGAGATGTGAGGAGCATGAGAAAGAGCATACCTAATTGGAGATGCATTCAAATACGCCACCATCTGGGTGTATTGTGGAAACAGAGTGTCATCAGCGTCCAAATATGCAATCATGTTGTGTTGACTCCTGAATCCCAATACCAAATCACTTGGTTTAAATTTTGGTGCCATTGTTGAAGAAAGCTGTTTGTGAATATTTAGAAAGATGAATTATAGGAGAAAATTGTTAGACAAGAATATGAGGTACCCTGTTTAAAAATAGGAGACAAATATATAGGAGAGATAGATGCATGTGATTGGTCAAAAATGAGGCAACTATTTTCAAAATATAATGATGAAAATATTGAAAAGAAAAAAACTTATCTCATGCATTAATTAAAAGTTATCTGCTCCCAAAATTACGCCCCCAAAATTCGTCAAAAAGAAAAACTGGGTAGGTCCCAATGAGTATCAACGGTAAAAAATAACCTATCAACGCCCAACGGCTATATTCTTGTCAACGTTTGCCAAAGCCATGTCAGCGTCTAAATTGGTCATAACAACGCTTGGAAAAATACTTGTAAGCGTCCAAAAATAAAAAGTAATAAAAATGAAAAAGGACCTTAACAAAGTAATTTATCCTAGTGAAGATAACCTATAATTTGATAATTATTATAGGGCGGCAAGCACTGTCCAGTTATGCACACTTGCTTATGCACGATAGACATAACAGTCCTCTAGTGTCCCTTGCTAACCAAAATTCTTAACAACTAAGTTATCTCATAAAATTCCTTGTTACTCCCAGGTAAACCCATGATAAAACCATTCCCAAGTCTCCCAACAGACCACAACCAATTCTAGGCCAAAAATGTCTTGGCAGCATGCATAGTATATATAACAACCCGAAAATTTTGACCAAAGTTTAAATTAAGATTTTTCGAACATTACGAAACTTGTTATTTATTTTCGATAATTTAACGAAGATCGTGTTAGCTAAAATTCAAATTTATTTTGGATATGTTCTTTTAGTTTATGAACTGAGAAATTTAAAATTTTTACGTTTACGTTTCATAAATTAAATAATTATTATTTAATACTTTTATTATTTTTCGACGTTTTAGCATTGGTCAGAGCGAAACTAATAAAAATAATAGTTGAAACGACTCAAAACTAAAACTTTGAAAATATGAAGGAATATTATTTTTATTATATCCTAAAACGTTGCTAATAACGTGGGTAATAAAATTTACATTTTATTTTTACGGTAAAATCTAACCGAAATAACAAGAAATAATTAAACGAGCATTTAAATAAATAATAGCAAATGTTTTCAAAAATCGACAAAGTAAGGACTCATATTTATTGGAAAAATGATTTTTAAAACGATGGCGCAAGTCTCGTAATTTTAATCGTCCGTTAAGTCTCCCAAACGAGCCTCGAACACTTGTTTTACAAAAGTAATTAAAGTATTTACATAATATCCCCTAAAGTTTTAACTACTTGCTAGTTGGATTTTATACATTTTAGTATAAATAGGAAAATATATACATTTCTCCTTCATTTTTACTCAAACCAAAAACACACACTAAAACCTAAAAATATAAACTCTCTCTCTCTCTGTCTCAAAATCCGGCCACCAGCCGCCCCTGTGCCGCCGCCGGAAAATTTTCCGGCGGACCTCCATATTTTCCGGCGTGTTCATAATTAATCCGAGATACCTCTTGTTCCAAAACCTCTAAAACCGCCTCTCCTTCTCCCTTTTAACTCCAAATCGCCGATGTCACCCTTGTGGTGGTGGGTTGCCGCCGCCACCTTGTGGTGGTGTGTGGGTGACGAATCTACCACTTATCCTACGTGGGTATACCTTAAAAACCCTCAAAAACCCCGGATTTAATCCCGATCTACACATGCAAGATGGTTACAATCAAGATTAGAAAAAAATAGTTTATTTAGTTTTTATTTATTTTATTTATGGTGGTTGCCGAGATTCAATAAGAAAAGGGGCTGCCCGCCGCCAAACCACCGCTGTGGTGGCGGCCAGACGACAGGACAGCCACCCCCGACGCACCATATGGTGGCGGGTCGTGATGGTGTGACCCCCGGTGTACCCTCTTAGTGAACCGCCGATGTGGTGGTGGTCGGACGGCGATACAACCACAGCCACACCATGGTGGTGTTGGGCTTGTGGTGGTGATGTTCTTAAAATTGTTTTATTATTTATTTTATTTTTAGGTATAATAGATCTAGATGTATAATATATTTTTATTTTTTTTATACAATGATATAATAAATAAAGTGTAATGAATAAAAGGTTAAATAAAATTATAATCACTTTATCTTTATTATTATTATGTAAAAATGTGATGTATAAAATAAATAAATAACTAAATAAAGGAAATAACAATAGTGGGATGTATGAAAATACATATTTTGAGGATACAATAATAATAATAATAATAATTATTAATAATAATTAGGGTATAATAAAATATAGAGAGTAAGAATCTGAAAATATTATAATAGTAATTTTTATTATTTGATATAATGGGATATACAATTATTTGAGGACATATAAGAAATAAATAAACAAATACATATTTTGAGAATATTGTTATTAATATTACTATTAATAAATGGTATTTTAAGATATAAAATTTTTTAATGTTATATGGAAAGTAATTAAAATATTGATGGTGGATAATTAATATATTAATTATTGTAATAATTAAAATATGGAAATAAATTAATTGAGGAGAAATGGAAGGTAATTAAAATATTAATGATGAGAATATATAATTAATATATATTAATTGTATTGATTGAGGAAGGTATTAATTGGAATATTGATTGAGAAAAGTGGGAAAAATTATGTATTTTATATACATGGAAACGTTATAAAAACGGCAAGGTCATGCCGAAATTTTCTAAAAATGTATACGTTAATAAAAGAAATAGTAGACAAATAACTACGTTATATAATAACTTTTGAAAAGTATTTTCCAGTTAATATGACATTTAACGTATAATTATGGTAAATAAATTTTAATGAGTTATATAATAATTTTCGAACAAGTGTCGAATTATATAAAAATAACTTCGTATACACTATTAATTCTGAAGGATTATGTATATAATTTAAGAAATACATTTTGAATGTTTGTTCTAAATAGTAACTTACGACATGAATTATGTGCGTCATGTTCACGTATAAATTATATACTGAATATATTATATAATTTGTTTTATCATTCTATTTTATTTGGCCAACCACCAGGGTTTTACGAGTTAAATTTTATTAAATTATTTTGTGTCGAGTTAATGTAACCATCCATCGGGAAAACACCAAAACTTAAACCTCACCAAACGTTTGGAGCATAGCTGTGGAATTAATTACAACCGCGAAAGGATACAGTTGATGCTACATGATTATGATCTATTTATGGTGTATTACAACTATAGGAATCAAACCGTATATATTATGTGATGATGTGTGGTGTGATACTTATATTCTGCTGATTGTCTGCATCTAAGGTAAGTCTATAGCCTCGCTTTATACTATCTTGTAAATGATTTTTAAACCCGCGAGGGGGAATACATGCTTGCTTTTATAAAAGGAACACAAGTTGTTTTCGGTATGATGGGCCCGAATATGATGATAAATGCCTAAGTACCATTGTCTTATGAAGTCCCTGAATTTCATGTGCTGTTAATTACCTTGCGTGGTAAACGCTAATACATATGGTAGATCTATTTGAGTTTGACAAACCTTATCCTAGGGTATGTATCCTTGTGAGCACCTGAAAGGGATATTATATATAAGAGGTCGCTGGTATATGACAATATTACCTTTCAGTAGGGGCGCCGTAAGTGAGACGGTTTGACGTGTTGGTTAAGGTTTAGTAGCATGAGCTTAAGGCATTTATCGATATATATATGACTTATCTGTGTGATAAGCTTGAGATTATTAAAATTATTGTGTTCAAATTATGATTTGTAAAACCTATAGACTTGCTCAACCTTTGCGTTGATGATTTTTAGCATGTATTTCAGGTAATCAAGATGGATAGCAGCGGAGCATGCATGGAGGAAGGTGGTTTGTCTAAACTATACTATTTTTCCATCCTTTGAAGTCAATAAATGACTTTTAAGTCTTTGATTAATGTATTGTGATTGGTAACGGTTTTTGGGACTAAACACTACTCTGATTTATATATTGGGATGGGAATCTTTTTAGACAAGATTGTATAATATTTTAACGTCTCTTTTGAGGTCGTTTTCTATGTTTGTGTGTGATGTACTATGGGTAGCGCCCAAAAGTGGTATTCCGCTGCGTGATAATTTGGGGGTGTTACAAATTGGTATCAGAGCCACAAGTTCTAGAGAACTAGGTCGATTTTGAAAATGTCCTAAACTATAACTTTTGGTATGTTTTAAAAGGTTTTAAGCACGCAACTACTCCGCATGGCTCCGGTAAGGCGATTCTTGTATTAATTTATGATTGGTTGTCATTATGTGATACCTATATGTATGTAGTAATGGTAGTATGTATATGTATGCATATACTATGGTATTTAAAGGCATTGCACGCAAATCAATGTTCCTTGAATGTTTTTCGTACATTTAATAATGCGGTTTTGTATCGGATTTGGCCTCACTGCCAATCATCGATCTTGATAATTATGTATTATCTAAATACGAGTATGAAACTCATTTGATACTTTGAGTATGTATATATATGGTTTCATAACCTATCGCATATCGACTTGTTTATGTTCGATTATTATCATCGTATCGTGATGTGCATTTTTGGACATCTCCTTTCGAAACATAATTGATTAATGCGATGTTCGTGTTTTCGTTACTATTTAGGATTTTGAAGAATCATTTATCCGAGGCGACATCTCCTACGTAATTCAACGTGTGATTAAATTTTATATGACCACGTTTTATTGGCGAAAGGAGGATGCCAATGTTGGACCTAAGATATATATATCCTAATCAAATATATATAGTTTGGGTACAACAATGATATGCTCGTAGTAGTCATTCGGCTGAGTGACTTATTATTGTGTATCTAAATGGAATGGGACATTTAGATATATAGATTTTAAATCGCCCAACTAAGAGTCGTTTAAGGTTGTCTTATTAAAATGGATTGGGACATTTGAATAAGAAAATTTTAAACCACTGGACCTTAGATTGTCGTGTTTTCCTTATTCAAATGGAATGGGACGTTTGAATTCGGAAATCATGATATAAGTTTATTGACACCTTGTATTTACTATGGTATTTTGATATGATATCGTGTTGAGAGGTAGTAATACTTGAGTAGGTTGACTTATAATAGTTTTGTTGAATTGGATTGGGACGCCTTTCATTTGAACAAGAAGGTTATAAGTTCCCGAACCGTAAGCTTATAAAATCTTGTATACATGAAAGGGGACGCCTTTTGATGTAGACAAGGAGTTATAAATGAGTGGGCCCAAGTATGTCTGGCTCGATTTGTGAGTGTTTGGTGTGCGTACGTCTTCCTTCGAATCGTGTTTCGTTGGTAAGAATCGTTCAGTGTCGTCGTCATTATGATGATCGTCGATTATCATCTATGTACGAATAACCCGTTGTACTTCTCTCGAGTTGTGATTTGTTTTGATGGACCATTTGTAATGTGTCTCGATGATTGATATGAGCAAAAACTCATATCAATTAATCAATAAAACACCCTAAAACACATAGCAAATACCTAATTTTTGTGCTATAAAAGCAGTATTATGTGGTATGTTCTTTGTTTGTGTTTAAATAGGTAAGAAGGATACAATTTCAAGCAAACAAGAAGAAAATTAAGCTTAATTGGATGAAAAAGACAAAGAAGGATCAAAAGTGACAAGACTTTGAAGTGTAAGGACCTATCTTGACAACTTTACAAAGTTGAGGGGCTAAAGTGCAAAATTGTCAAAGTCAAGATTAAAGTCAAACAAGGTCAACCTTCAAGTCAACTCAGTCAAATGAGCTATTTGATCAAGTTTGCAAGTGGAAGGACTGAAATTGCCAAAGGAATGAAGATTCTAGCTTAAAATATCAAACTGCCAAGTACAAGGACCTTTTCTGCCAACTTTGGAAAGTAGTTTGTGCTTAATCCGTGTGAAGGAGTAAACAAACAATCAGAGTGCAAGAAAGGGTTCACCAGGATTGCCAAATCATTGACACCTGGCCACTCACAGCCGCCAGCAATAAATAATCAAATCCTAACAATGTCCTCCACTCACCAGTTCTCCACCAACAATATTGCGCCACTCAATAATTCTTTTATCCAATTTGGATAGCAATCCGTGTGAGCTAGTGAAGACAAATCACAACCTGCCACGTGTCATCTTCCTCAAACAAAATTGCCAGGATCGGAATTGAGTTAGAATGCATTTCAGAAGATGATATAAACATCAAAGTTGATCAAAATCAAGAGACGAATACAACCCAACAACTCAATTAATATGAAATCATTTCAATCAAAAATCCCCAAAAGTGTTCTTCACCTACAAAATGCAATCAAGCAGAATTGTCCACGTGGAAGCACTTGATTGGCTCTTACACGTCACCAACTCCAACTACTTCACATTTCCATTCTATAAATAGGCATAGGAGTTCTCATTTGTAGATAAGTAGCTAGTGTGAAAACACACACACTTGAATTTAGTTCTCTCTCTCAATTCTGTTAGTAGTTGTAGTTAACAACTCTCAAAAGCTAGACAACCTTTTGAGAGTCTGTTAGGTAGTTATAACAAACCTTGTACACTTTTCATTCATAATCAATAAAATTTCAAATTTCCCTCCAAATTCTTCACTGCTTATCTATTGTTCATCCTGTATTATTCTTGCTTTGTTTCTAATGATCATGAGTGATCATTAGAAGCTTATTGAAGATTGTTGCTGATTGAGTTCATCCTTTAGCTGAATACTAGTTCTAATCATCCATTTTCAAGCATTGAAGGTTTTCTGATCATCAATGGCGTTTGAGGATTGATTAGCTATTGATTAGTAGATGATTAGTAGTTACTAGTGCTAAGGTGGTGGTTTAGCACTAGTTAGATAGCTCAGTGCTACTCTACTCCCTAAAGGAGGCCTTAGCTAAAAGGTTCTTAGTTTCTGCATTTAAATTCCACTCAATTGTTGCAGGCATGCTTCATTCTTAGTGTAATCTTGTGTGATTCATGATCAAGTGTGTTACTGAATAGAAATTGTAGTTTGAGCAGCTTATTTGTAGTTTTGATCTTGTTGATTAGCTTAACTTTCATTCTTGTCTGCATATTATCAGTAATATTAGCTCATAATTGCATTTAGAGTTTTAAACTGATTCATAGCTTAAAGTTAGTCTTTTAGCACTACAATTCATTCATCACATTTAGTTTGATAGCTGCCTTTGATAATTTAGCCTTAAACTCAAAATTCCTTTACAAAAGTCTTTAAAAAATCAATAAACTTGTGTTTGGGATTAAGATTTCATTTGTGATCAAGACTTGTTAGTTGGTTAAGTTTAGCTTTCATTCAGTCAAATAGGCATTGCAAGTTAGTTTACAAAGTTTTCAAGTCAATATTTTAGTCAAAAAGGCAAATGGCATGAGAAAAAGTTTGGGTCAGTTTTGTTTAACTAGTTTTAAGAAAAGTATCAATTTTCAAATCAATTCCATTGCTTTTCTTTGATGAAAATCCTTGAAACCATTTTCTAGTTATCACTCAACATATGTAGTTTTAGTGTGTAATAGGAATTTATACAGTATCAAGTAATAAGCTAGTTATAAGCTTTTGTTTAAGCACTTGAGCATTTTCAATTCCCTGTGATAAATAGGATTACTGATTTCTCATATTGGCATTTCCACTTCATAAACTTGCTAATTTTCTCTCACAAAACAATCCAAAAAGTGTTCCCTGATAAGTTTTGAGATTTTCAGAATTTTGGAATTTTGGTCAACAAAAGTCAACATAAGCTCATTTTAGCTTATTTTCAGTTTTAGAGCTTAATACTGGATCATTTTCTTTGAGACTAGAATTCCCATTCTTCTTGTGAGCTGTTTAACAAGTTTCTTCAATAAAATCAAGTTGTGCATGTGTAGCTTATTATATAGCTTATTTTGAGCTTATTTGAAATTGCTTATTAGAGTTCTAGCCAGTTTCAGCTTATTTCCTTTCACAAGTCTAGCTTAATTTCAATTTTAAGACTTTTGAAAGTGGTTTGGGCTTATTTGGTCAAGAAACGAGCTCAAACGAGATTATTTTGTTCTTAAACCCGTTTTTGTTAAATAACTTTTGGAAATTGCATTCTAGTCCTTTAATTGTTTAGCAGTTTCTATAACAGGCTAAAATTCCAAGTAATTAGGTTTTGCAAAAGTTTAGTCCTTAAATTTTCAAGTTTGTTAAAAATTGGTTAGTTAGTTTTCAAATAGTTAAAAGTTAGTTACTTTTGTTAAATAAATTTTCACTTTTAGTCCATTTGGTTACTGTTTTTGCACATTTAGTCCCTAGAATTTTTGACTTTGTATTTTTGGCATTTATTGTTCATTAGATTTACATTTTCAGTCCTTATATTTTGTAGAATTTACATTTGAGCATTTTAATTGAATTAATACTTGGTTTGTGCACTTTGTTTTACGTATAAGTAGACTGTATTTTTCATTTTAGCAAGGATTAGTTTGAATTAGCTATAGAATATCCAAATACTTTACCAACCAAAAACAATTAAAAACTCGATCTTGTTAGGACTTTCAATTTGTTAAGAACTGAGAAAACGAACTTCAACTATATACATTTCAAATGACGCCGCTGCCGGTTCTTTGACTTTACGAGAGACTATCGGTTGACGATTTTCATTGGCTTTTGGGATCCGTTCACCTAGTGAACGTTATTTTTACGTATCATAAATCAAAAACAAATAAAAAATCAAAAATATAAAAATATATAAAAACTACAAAATTAACAAAACAATTCTTTTCCTAAAGAATTGACCAAACAAATTAAAAAATCCAAAAAGCAATCTTTTTCCTAAGAGATTGCACCCAAAAATATATATTATTGGATTCTCTCGGTTTTTATGTACATATAGTATTTTCTCTTAAAAACTCATAAATACAAAAATATTTTCCATATATTATTATAAGTAAATACGTATACGTATAAGAACAACCAATTCACATATTCTCCATAAGTATTGCCAAGGCAATACACCATGTTGAGGGGCGTTCTGGTCCTTGACACGTGTATCAATCAAACAAAATAAAGCAAGAATAGATAAATACTTCCAATAAGCAACAATTCGAAGAATACAAACAATTAAGTGAATAGAAAGGCGATGTGCTATAAAAATCCATCTAAGGGTCAATAGGTACTTAAGTGATTCACATCACCTAACCCCCCGTTCACTTGTGAGAATTCTAAGAAGGAAGGCTTCATTGGGGGTCTTGCAACCAAGTAGTACATACGTATATTATTATTTTCTTGTGGATATTTCATATTGAAACTCGAAGGGGATAATCCTTTTCTCTTCAAAGTCACACGAGAGCTTCTCTCACATTCCTCGTATTGAGTTGCATGCTCACTCGCGGGCGTGTACAAATAACGATTGGTGTACAACCCCTTCCTCCGAAAAGGAAGAAAAAGAGAAAGAGTAGGAACACCACCGTCCATCAAGCTGATCACGAGAATCGTGCTTTGATTCATTCACAACAAGAAGCCATGGCTAGAGTTGATACTCGTTCTTTGATGGAACGTTTGCAATCCAATGTTCATGGATATGCCGATGCTATCAAGATTCCCGATATTCCCGCAAATTCATTTGAGCTAAAAACGGCTATGATTAACTTGGTTTCAAACACACCTTTCTATGGAAACAAGAATGATAATCCTCATGATCACCTTAAGAGATTTCTTGCTCTTTGCAACACCATTAAGTAGAATGGAGTTCCCCATGATTCCATTAAGTTGATATTGGTGCAATTTTCACTAGAGGGTCCCGCTAAGCATTGGTTAGACACACAACCACCAGATAGTATCACAACATGGGATGGTTTCACTACTAAGTTCTTGAACAAGTTCTTTTCCCCATCTAAGACCACGGCTTTGAGGAACTTAATTATAGGCTTTCAACAAAAACCTAGTCAAACCTTTAGTGATGCTTGGGAGGAGTTTAGAGAGTTATTGAGGAGATGCCCTAACCATGGATTGGATGAAGTTCACCAAATCAATACTTTCTACAATGGCCTTAAACCTCATCACCAAGACGCACTCAATGCTTCCGCGGGAGGGCATATTCTTCTTAAATCCATTCAATAGGCTTGGGATATTATTGAGACCAAAGCAATGGTGCAAACCAACACACAATTTGATGAAAGAGTTCATGTCATTCAAGAAGGAAGTTCTAAACCATTGGAAACTCAACTCTTATCATGCATTCAAGCATTTACTCAAGCACAAAAGGAAAGTCAAACATTAATACAAAACACTCAAAAGATGCAAGAAACAATGATGAATGACTTTATGAAGCTTTCTATGGGCAATCATTCCTCAAATGATGTGCATGCCATTACTCTTTCTTGTGTGACTTGTGGAGGTCCTCATTCCTATGAACAATGTGATAAGGTGCAAGATTATCAAAGGGAATGTTATGCTTACCAAGAGGAACATCGTGAACACTTCAAGCCAAATATCAATCCCAATAACCTTTCTTATAAGTCCCAAAATTACCTTACTCCACCGGGATTCCCACCCCAACCACCCACCCAACTTCAACAAAATCCTCCTCAAGTATTACAAAAGAATCAAGGTTAAAGACCACCTTACCAAGGGAATAACTATAGACCACCAAATACCTTTTACAATCAAGGAAATACCTTTCAAGGTAACAATCAAGGGTTTTACAATCAACCTCCACCTTTCCAACCCCAAGGTTTTCAAGGAAATGTGCCACATGATTATAACACAATTGAGCTTCTTCACAAAATGAATCAAGAGAATGAAAGGAGGTTCCAAGCTAATGCGAGAAGAATGAGAGAAATGCATGAAGCTAATGAGAAAAGAATGAGAGAAATACATGAAGAATCAAATAAGAAGTTTATGATGCTTTTTAATCAATGACAACAAGGGGCTTTGCCATCAAACACATAAACAAATCCAAGGGCAAATGTTAATGCCATTACAACAAGAAGTGGAAAGTCAACTAAGGATCCTTCACCTCCTAAGCCTCCTATTGTTCCACCCACTTTTGTTCCTACATGTGACAAGCCTTCTACATCTACTTCACCACCTCAAAATGCTCCCATTCAATCAAACACACTTTCTCAACCTATTCCTACTTCTCCTCTAACTTCCACAACTCCCAATGAAGAAGCTATCATAGACAAATCTTCCACTACAACATCTACACCTAAACCAATTCTTCCATATCCTTCAAGGTTGAAAAAGGACAAGTTAAAGAACAAGGATGACATCCAAGTCTCAAATTTCTTAAGTATGTTCAAGCAACTCAACATCAACATATCCTTTGCGGAAGCTCTCGCTTATATGCCAAAGTTTGCTAAGATGTTCAAGGATTTACTCTCAAAAAAGGAAAAACTGGTTGATTTGCCCAACACATCCCTTAATGAAAATTGTTCCGTCGTGCTACTTAAAACCTTACCAACAAAACTTGGAGATCCGGGGCGTTTCTTGATACCTTGTAATTTTCCCGCTGTGGAAAATTGCATGGCTTTGGCGGATCTAGGGGCAAGCATAAACCTCATGCCTTTATCGGTTTGGAAAAAAATCTCTCTTCCCAAGCTCACTCCTACTAGGAAGACCCTTGAGTTAGCCAACCGAACCATAGCTTACCCCGTAGGTATCGCGGAGGATGTGTTTGTAGGTGTGGATAAGTTTACATTTCCGACCGACTTTGTAGTGGTTGATTATGACATGGATCCTAGAGTTCCTTTGATTGTTGGTAGACCGTTTTTGAGAACGGGTCGTACTTTGATAGATGTGGCGGAGGGAGAATTAATTATGCGAGTAGAGGATGAGAAAGTGGTGTTTAAGCTAGGAAAAGTTTGTTATAGGAAAGAGGTTAAGGAGTCTTGACCATGTGAGACTATTAACATAGTTGATGTGCTAGATGAGGTGTGTGATGAACACTTTCATGATGCTTGCAAGAGTACTAGTGATGAAATGCCCCATGTTGAAACCGTGGCCTCAATTGCTCCCTCTTTAACACCTTTTGGAGAGAGTGATTTCCTCTTGGAGGAATTTGAGTCAAACTTTCTTGGTGACGATGATTCTCCCATTAATTGGGAAGAAGATATTCTTACTATCCAAAAGTTACTCAATGAGGACCCTATTCCTTCTCCTACTCTACCAGAAGTTACCAATGAGAATCCTTCCATAGTAAAACCTTCCATAGAGAGTCCACCTCCAATTGAACTTAAGGACCTTCCATCCCACTTAGAGTATGTTTTTTTAAAGGGCAAAGACCAATTACCTGTGATAATTGCTAAAGAGTTGAAAGAGGATGAGAAGGAGCAACTCATTGAAGTCCTTAAGAAACACAAGAAAGCTTTAGCATGGAAAATATCCGACATAAGGGGAATTGATCCACATTTTTATACACACAAAATCCTTATGGAGGATGATTACAAACCCGCCATTCAAAGTCAACAAAGAGTTAACCCAAAAATTCGTGAGGTCACTAAGAAGGAAGTGATTAAACTCCTTGATGCGGGCATGATTTACACCATTTCCGACTCTCCATGGGTTAGCCCGGTACATTGTGTTCTAAAGAAGGGGAGAATCACCGTAGTGCCTAATGAGAACAATGAGCTTATTCCTACGAGACTTGTTACCGGTTGGAGAGTTTGTATTGACTATAGGAAGCTCAATGAGGCTACTAGGAAAGACCATTTCCCATTACCTTTTATGGACCAAATGCTTGAACGCTTAGCGGGAAATGAGTACTATTGCTTTCTTGATGGCTTTTCGGGTTATTTCCAAATACCCATTGACCCTAAGGATCAAGAAAAGACCACATTCACTTGTCCCTACGGTACATTTTATTACAAGAGGATGCCTTTTGGCTTATGTAATGCACCGATGACGTTCCAAAGGTGCATGATGGCGATTTTCCATGACATGATAGAGCAAACAATGGAGGTTTTCATGGATGACTTTTCCGTCTTTGGAGATCCATTTACCTCATGTCTCACCAATTTAGAAAGAATGCTTAAGCGTTGTGAGGAAACACGTTTAGTGCTTAATTGGGAGAAATGTCACTTTATGGTGAAAGAGGGAATTGTTTTAGGACACAAAATATCCAACAAGGGATTAGAAGTGGATCGAGCTAAAATTGATGTGATTGCTAAGCTTCCCCCACCCACTTCAGTTAAAGGTGTAAGGAGTTTCTTAGGTCATGCGGGGTTTTATAGGCGCTTTATACAAGATTTTTCTAAGATAGCTAGACCGATGACTCATCTCTTAGAAAAAAAGGCTCCTTTCATTTTTAACCAAGATTGTTTGGAATCTTTTGAGACTCTTAAGGAGAAATTGACAAAGGCTCCCGTTTTGGTTTCTCCAAATTGGGAATTACCTTTTGAGCTTATGTGTGACGCTAGTGATTATGCGGTGGGGGCCGTCTTAGGTCAAAGAGTGAATAAGCATTTTCAACCTATACACTATGCGAGTAAAACCATGACCGGTGCACAACTTCATTATACTACCACGGAAAAAGAGTTGCTTGCTATAGTCTATGCTTTTGAGAAATTTAGACTATACCTTGTGCTATCAAAAACCATAGTGTATACGGATCATTCCGCTCTGAAGTATCTCATGACAAAACAAGATGCTAAGCCTAGGCTTTTGAGATGTGTTTTGTTGCTTCAAGAGTTTAAAATAGAAATTCGAGATAAGAAAGGGGCCGAGAATTTAGCGGCAGATCACTTGAGTAGACTTGAGCATCCTTTTCAAAGAGATTTTCCAAATCAAGAAATCAATGAATCCTTTCCATTAGAGGAGTTCATGTCTATATCTTCCCAAGAGGATGCCACTCCTTGGTTTGCGGATATAGCGAACTATCTTGTGGGGAATGTGCTTATTGAGGGTCTTACTTACCAACAAAAGAAGAAATTTCTTAAGGAAGTTAAGTACTACTTTTGGGATGATCCTTATCTTTTTAGGCATTGTGCGGACCAAATCATTATACGGTGTGTAGATGGGCTCGAGGCATTTAAAATCTTAGAAGCATGTCATAAAGGACCTACGGGCGGACATTTTGGGCCCAACTATACCGCCAAGAAAGTCTTTGATTCGGGTTACTATTGGCCTTCCATTTACAAAGATGCCCAAGAAATGGTGAAATTTTGTGATGTGTGTCAAAGACAAGGAAAAATTACGCAACGTGATGAGATGCCACAAAATTTTATTCAAAAGTGTGAGATTTTTTATGTATGGGGCATAGATTTCATGGGACCTTTTCCATCTTCTAAGGGAAACAAGTATATACTTGTGGCGGTGGATTATGTGTCTAAATGGGTGGAGGCTAAAGCCTTACCTACCAATGATGCTAGAGTTGTTGTGAAGTTATTAAAGCAATTGTTTGCTAGATTTGGTGTACCTCGGGCCATCATAAGTGATCGTGGTACGCACTTTTGTAATGATCAATTCACGAGAGTTATGAAGAAATATGGAGTTAATCATAGACTTTCTACCGCGTATCACCCTCAAACCAATGGTCAAACCGAGGTCCCAAATCGTGGTTTAAAGAGAATTTTAGAGAGAACGGTGGGAGAGCATCGAGCTTCTTGGTCGGATAAGCTTGATGATGCTTTGTGGGCTTTTAGGACGGCTTTCAAGACACCAATTGGTTGTACTCCTAATAGGCTTGTCTATGTTAAAGCGTGCCACCTCCCATTTGAATTAGAACATAAGGCATCTTGGGCTCTCAAGTGGGCTAACTTTGATTTAAACCAAGCCAGTTCACATAGGAAAGATTAACTTAATGAGATGGATGAATTGAGAACCAATGCCTATGAAAATTCTTTGCTTTACAAGGAAAAGACTAAGAAATTGCATGATGCTAAGATCAAGAACCGTGAGTTTAAAGTTGGAGAGCCGGTTCTCCTCTTTAACTCAAGGTTGAAACTTTTTGCAGGCAAGCTTAAGTCGAGATGGTCCGGTCCATTCACTATTGCTCGAGTGTTTCCATATAGAACTATTGAGTTGTCACAACCCGATGGTCCAAACTTTAAAGTGAATGGTCACCGTGTGAAACATTATTTTGGGGAGGACATTTCCGTTGAAATGGTCCAAGAGATCCCCATTTTCCCCATGAATTAATTCATTGAGGGACGAGTCGAGCTAGAGACTCCTTAACTCAAGCATCGTATAACTAGGTTTAGAGTGTTGTACGTTAGCAATAAGGGTACATAAATGGAGATAAGTGTAGGGGATACCTTCTTTTGTCTTCATGTTGTTTGTAGGGTTGCTCACTCATTTCATGCTTTGGAGCTTATGGAGGAGGCCCTTGTATCCGGTTCACTTTGTTACTATTGTGATCTTTCATTGACACCTTGTGCTTAAACATGAATTCACCAATAGTTGCCCTTTCCTTAATTTGGGTTAAACAAAGTCTATTCATTGTCATAAGTGTAGGGGAAGTTTTTATACTTCCATGCTCTTAAACATTGAGGACAATGTTTAGCTTAAGTGTAGGGGGGTCTTCTATCAAAGTGACCTTACCTAAAACTTGTCATTGATCTTCATGATAACTTGGAAATTAATTTTTCAAACATTTTTCAAATTTTTGATCTACTTTGGCCACTAAAAATATGCATTAATCATTTTTCATTTGCATAACACATTTGCATTGTATATATTTCTTCTTTTGTTCTTAATGAAAAATTGAAAAAGGAAAAAAATATAATAAAAACATGGTTTTAACAAATTTAGACTTCTTTGACATATTAGGCCCGCCATGGATATTTTGACTCAACCCGAATTTGCTTATCCAAGCATTCTATAGCTAGTATCCTTAACCATGTAGTCCTTCATTGGTCTATTAGGCTAAGCATCCACCACTCTCATTATTTGAGACTTTAAATTTGTGGAGAATGGGAAAAGATAGAGTTGAAGCAAGTATAAAAGGGCTAGATAAACTTCATGATAATTACTTGTGGCTAAACCCTTCTCTTCTTTACCTCTATTTTCTTCGCATGTATATATGTTAATAAATAATCAAGAACGGTTTTAATCGGTTTGTAATCTCTTATGCATTTTTGACTAATCATTTATGGTTGGTATAAGTACGTCTTAAGATTATAAGTTAGAACGTTTTATGTGTACTAGACTTATGTCATGCTTAATATTTAGAGAGTGTTTTTCCTTTTATTCTTTTCTACTTTCTTTGTGAGGAATAAAGAAAAATAAGAGCGGCTTATAAAAAAATGAGTGGCTAGAAAGAAAAAAAAAGAAGAAAAAGAAAAGAAAGAAAAAATAATAATTAAACAAGACTCCCAAGAGGGGGCAGTGTGGTGTTAATTATAGTGACTATTGAGTTCCAATATTACCTTGACGGGTTGCGGGGATTCAATAGATTGCTCCAATCCAATATTACCTTGACGGGTTGCGGGGTTGATGATCCAAAGTCTCAAAAAGGCGGCGGATGTAAATTATTGCGTGAGTTATTTTTCTTTCATTAGCGAGTGTGTAGCTACTTATGAAAGCATGACATGAGGATTTTACACATAAGGCGAATGAATTATTACTCTTGAAACGGACTTATATTAATTGTGAGCGGTTTTTCAAGTAATGGATGAGAGGATTACTTAGGATTAAAACCGTGCTTCCTTATTTTTGGATTTTACATTTCTTATATTTCACACATTAAATAATGACAAATTTGCCCAAAAGCAATTTGCTCAAATAATAACCGGTTCCACATTTAATTGTCATGAATAAGTTGATGCACTTTTTACTTGTGAATACAATGATCCCATTTTTAAGCTTGGTATAGGGAAAGTGAAACTTGAGGGTGATAAATGTCCATGGTACCCAAGCCCTAATCAAAGTCATTGAATTCTTTATGAGTTATTTCCATCAAAACATTTCAAGAAAATACAAAAAGATATAAATAGAATTGTATTTTGTTCATTGCATTGTTAAAAATCAAAATCATGCATCATATAGTATAGAGTAGTGTATATGCATTCCATAATGGCCAAGGTGGATTAATTATGAGGAAAATGTAAACTTGTGCTTTAAAATATAGCATTGCATGAGGACATGACAATGTTCAAGTGTAGGGGATTTGATATGAGCAAAAACTCATATCAATTAATCAACAAAACACCCTAAAACACATAGCAAATACCTAATTTTTGTGCTATGAAAGCAGTATTATGTGGTATGTTCTTTGTTTGTGTTCAAATAGGTAAGAAGGATACAATTTCAAGCAAACAAGAAGAAAATTAAGCTTAATTGGATGAAAAAGACAAAGAAGGATCAAAAGTGACAAGACTTTGAAGTGTAAGGACCTATCTTGACAACTTTACAAAGTTGAGGGGCTAAAGTGCAAAATTGTCAAAGTCAAGATTAAAGTCAAACAAGGTCAACCTTCAAGTCAACTCAGTCAAAGGAACTGTTTGATCAAGTTTGCAAGTGGAAGGACTGAAATTGCCAAAGGAATGAAGATTCTAGCTTAAAATATCAAACTGCCAAGTAAAGGACCTTTTCTGCCAACTTTGGAAAGTAGTTTGTGCTTAATCCGTGTGAAGGAGTAAACAACCAATCAGAGTGCAAGAAAGGGTTCACCAGGATTGCCAAATTATTGACACCTGGCCACTCACAGCCGCCAGCAATAAATAATCAATTCCCAACAGTTTCCTCCACTCACCAGTTCTCCACCAATAATATTGCGCCACTCAATAATTCTTTTATCCAATTTGAATAGCAATTCTTGTGATCTAGTGAAGACAAATCACAACCTGCCACGTGTCATCTTTTACAAACAAAATTGCTAGGATCGGGATTGAGCTAGAATGCATTTCAGAAGATGATATAAACATCAAAGTTGATCAAAATCAAGAGACGAATACAACCCAACAACTCAATTAATATGAAATCATTTCAATCAAAAATCCCCAAAAGTGTTCTTCACCTGCAAAATGCAATCAAGCAGAATTGTCCACGTGGAAGCACTTGATTGGCTCTTACACGTCACCAACTCCAACTACTTCACATTTCCATTCTATAAATAGGCATAGGAGTTCTCATTTGTAGATAAGTAGCTAGTGTGAAAACACACACACTAGAATTTAGTTCTCTCTCTCAATTCTGTTAGTCGTTGTAGTTAACAACTCTCAAAAGCTTGACAACCTTTTGAGAGTCTGTTAGGTAGTTATAACAAACCTTGTAACAACTTTTCATTCATAATCAATAAAATTTCAAATTTCCTTCCAAATTCTTCACTGCTTATCTACTGTTCATCCTACATTGTTCTTGCTTTGTTTCTAATGATCATGAGTGATCATTAGAAGCTTATTGAAGATTGTTGCTGATTGAGTTCATCCTGTAGCTGAATACTAGTTCTGATCATCCATTTTCAAGCATTGAAGGTTTTCTGATCATCAATGGCGTTTGAGGATTGATTAGCTGTTGATTGGTAGATGATTAGTAGTTACTAGTGCTAAGGTGGTGGTTTAGCACTAGTTAGATAGCTCAGCGCTACTCTACTCCCCAAAGGAGGCCTTAGCTAAAAGGTTCTTAGTTTCTGCATTTAAATTCCACTCAATTTTTGCAGGCATGCTTCATTCTTAGTGTAATCTTGTGTGATTCATGATCAAGTGTGTTACTAAATAGAAATTGTAGTTTGAGCAGCTTATTTGTAGTTTTGATCTTGTTGATTAGCTTAACTTTCATTCTTGTCTGCATATTATCATTAATATTAGCTCATAATTTCATTTAGAGTTTTGAACTGATTCATAACTTAAAGTTAGTCTTTTAGCACTACAATTCATTCATCACATTTAGTTTTATAGATGCCTTTGATAATTGTAGCCTTAAACTCAAAATTCCTTTACAAAAGTCTTTAAAAAATCAGTAAACTTGTGTTTGGGATTAAGATTTCATTTGTGATCAAGACTTGTTAGTTGGTTAAGTTTAGCTTTCATGCAGTCAAATAGGCATTGCAAGTTAGTTTACAAAGTTTTCAAGTCAATATTTTAGTCAAAAAGGCAAATGGCATGAGAAAAAGTTTGGGTCAGTTTTGTTTAACTAGTTTTCAGAAAAGTATCAATTTTCAAATCAATGCCATTGCTTTGTTCTATGATGAAAATCCTTGAAACCAGTTTCTAGTTATCACTCAACATATGTAGTTTGAGTGTGTAATAGGAAATTATACAGTATCAAGTAATAAGCTAGTTATAAGCTTTTGTTTAAGCACTTGAGCATTTTCAATTCCCTGTGATAAATAGGATTACTGATTTCTCATATTGGCATTTCCACTTCATAAACTTGCTAATTTTCTTTCACAAATCAATCTAAAAAGTGTTCCTTGATAAGTTTTGAGATTTTCAGAATTTTGGAATTTTGGTCAGCAAAAGTCAACATACGCTCATTTTAGCTTATTTTCAGTTTTAGAGCTTAATACTAGATCATTTTCTTTGAGACTAGATTTCCTATTCTTCTTGTGACCTGTTTAACAAGTTTCTTCAATAAAATCAAGTTGTGCATGTGTAGCTTATTAGATAGCTTATTTTGAGCTTATTTGAAATTGCTTATTAGAGTTCTAGCCAGTTTCAGCTTATTTCCTTTCACAAGTCTAGCTTAATTTCAATTTTAAGACTTTTGAAAGTGGTTTGGGCTTATTTGGTCAAGAAACGAGCTCAAACGAGATTATTTTGTTCTTAAACCCGTTTTTGTTAAATAACTTTTGGAAATTGCATTCTAGTCCTTTAATTGTTTAGCAGTTTCTATAACAGGCTAAAATTCCAAGTAATTAGGTTTTGCAAAAGTTTAGTCCTTAAATTTTCAAGTTTGTTAAAAATTGGTTAGTTAGTTTTCAAATAGTTAAAAGTTAGATACTTTTTTTAAATAAATTTTCACTTTTAGTCCATTTGGTTACTGTTTTTGCACATTTAGTCCCTAGACTTTTTGACTTCGTATTTTTGGCATTTATTGTTCATTAGATTTACATTTTCAGTCCTTATATTTTGTAGAATTTACATTTGAGCATTTTAATTGAATTAATACTTGGTTTGTGCACTTTGTTTTACGTATAAGTAGACTGTATTTTTCATTTTAGCAAGGATTTGTTTGAATTAGCTATAGAATATCCAAATACTTTACCAACCAAAAACAGTTAAAAACTCGATCTTGTTAGGACTTTCAATTTGTTAAGAACTGAGAAAACGAACTTCAACTATTCACATTTCAATGATCGCGAGCTGTATAAGCTAATTGTTAAGAACCGTTAACCGTTCCGAGAATAGGCGACTTGTTTAAGTGTCACTAGGATTTAAGCATGTACTTACGGATCATGTACTTATGGATTGGCTGAGGATCAAGTTATCAACGGCGACTAATCGTGGATGTCAAGATATTGTAATTTTACTTGCTATTATTAAGGGTTCATTCAAGATTTTCTTGATGATCAACAGTGGAGATCTATGTTTTATGTTTATGTTTGACCTTTTGCTTTTAGATACTTATGTGGCATGTGATCTATGTTTCATGTTTAAGTTGTGAGAACTTCAGACGGCATTGTCCAATGACGTCCGATCATGGAGAACGTGTACCATATAATATCTTTTGACTTTCTTTGGAATTTAGACGATGACATGTCTGTTTTTCACTCTTCAATGTTAGACTGAAAACTATCGTATGCAAATTAAGCGCCGAGACGTCGCTTCCTAAAGGAGTGGATGATATAACAACCCGGAAATTTTGACCAAAGTTTAAATTAAGATTTTTCGAACATTACGAAACTTGTTATTTATTTTCGATAATTTAACGAAGATCGTGTTAGCTAAAATTCAAATTTATTTTGAATATATTCTTTTAGTTTATGAACTGAGAAATTTAAAATTTTTACGTTTACGTTTCATAAATTTAATAATTATTATTTAATTACTTTTATTATTTTTCGACGTTTTAGCGTTGGTCAGAGCGAAACTAATAAAAATAATAGTTGAAACGACTCAAAACTAAAACTTTGAAAATATGAAGGAATATTATTTTTGTTATATCCTAAAACATTGCTAATAACGTGAGTAATAAAATTTACATTTTATTTTTACGGTAAAATCTAACCGAAATAACAAGAAATAATTAAACGAGCATTTAAATAAATAATAGCAAATGTTTTCGAAAATCGACGATGTAAGGACTCATATTTATTGGAAAAATGATTTTTAAAACGATGGCGCAAGTTTCGTAATTTGAATCGTCCGTTAAGTCTCCCAAACGAGTCTCGAACACTTGTTTTACAAAAGTAAATAAAGTATTTACATAATTTCCCCTAAAGTTTTAACTACTTGCTAGTTGGATTTTATACATTTTAGTATAAATAGGAAAATATATACATTTGTCCTTCATTTTTACTCAAATAAAAAACACACACTAAAACCTAAAAATATAAACTCTCTCTCTCTCTCTCTCAAAATCCGGCCACCAGCCGCCGGAAAATTTTCTGACGGACCTCCATATTTTTCGGCGTGTTCTTGATTAATCCGAGATACCTCTTGTTCCAAAACCCCTAAAACCGCCTCTCCTCCTCCCTTTTAACCCCAAACCGCCGCTGCCACCCTTGTGGTGATGGGTTTCCGCCGCCGCCACCTTGTGGTGGTGTGTGGGTGACGAATCTACCACTTATCCTAAGTGGGTATACCTTAAAAACCTTCAAAAACACCAGATTTAATCCCGATCTACACATGCAAGATGGTTACAATCAAGATTAGAAAAAAAATAGTTTATTTAGTTTTTATTAATTTTATTTATGGTGGTTGGCCGAGATTCGATAAGAAAAGGGGCTGCCTGCCGCCAAACCACCGCTGTGGTGGCGGCCGGACGACGGGACAGCCACCCCGACGCACCATATGGTGTCGGGTCGTGATGGTGTGACCCCCGATGTACCCTCTTCGTGAACCGCCGCCTAGGACCGCCGCTGTGCTAGTGGCCGAACGGCGGTACAACCACAGCCATACCATGGTGGTGTTGGGCTTGTGGTGGTGATGTTCTTAAAATTGTTTTATTATTTATTTTATTTTTGGGAATAATAGATCTAGATGTATAATATATTTTTATTTTATTTTATACAATGATATAATAAATAAAGTGTAATGAATAAAAGGTTAAATAAAATTATAATCACTTTATCTTTATTATTATTATTATGTAAAAAGGTGATGTATAAAATAAATAAAAAATAAATAAAGGAAATAACAATAGTGGGATGTATGAAAATACATATTTTGAGGATACAATAATAATTATTATTATTAATAATAATTAGGGTATAATAAAATATAGAGTGTAAGAATTCTGAAAATATTATAATAATAATTGTTATTATTTGATATAATGGGATATACAATTATTTGAGGACATATAAGAAATAAATAAACAAATACATATTTTGAGAATATTGTTATTAATATTACTATTAATAAATGGTATTTTAAGATATAAAATTTATAATGTTATATGGAATGTAATTAAAATATTGATGGTGAATAATTAATATATTAATTATGGTATTAATTGAAATATGGAAATAAATTAATTGAAGAGAAATGGAAGGTAATTAAAATATTAGTGGTGAGAATATATATTTAATATATATTAATTGTATTGATTGAGGAACGTATTAATTGGAATATTGATTGAGAAAAGTGGGAAAAATTATGTATTTTATATACATGGAAACGTTATAAAAACGGCAAGGTCATGCCGAAATTTTCTAAAAATGTATACGTTAATAAAAGAAATAGTAGACGAATAACTACGTTATATAATAACTTTCGAAAAGTATTATTCCAGTTAATATGACATTTAACGTATAATTATGGTAAATAAATTTTAATGAGTTATATAATAATTTTCGAACAAGTGTCGAATTATATAAAATAACTTCGTATACACTATTAATTCTGAAGGATTATGTATATAATTTAAGAAATACATTTTGAATGTTTGTTCTAAATAGTAACTTACGACATGAATTATGTGCGTCATGTTCACATATAAATTATATACCGAATATATTATATAATTTGTTTTATCATTTTATTTTATTTGGCAAACCACCAGGGTTTTACGAGTTAAATTTTATTAAATTATTTTGTGTCGAGTTGATGTAACCATCCATCGGGAAAACACCAAAACTTAAACCTCACCAAACGATTGGAGCATAGTTGTGGAATTAATTACAACCGCGAAAGGATACAGTTGATGCTACATGATTATTAGCTATTTATAGTGTATTACGACTATAGGAATCAAGCCGTATATATTATGTGATGATGTGTGGTGTGATACTTATATTCTGCTGATTGTCTGCATCTAAGGTAAGTCTATAGCCTCTCTTTATACTATCTTGTAAATGATTTTTAAACCCACGAGGGGGAATACATGCTTGTTTTTATAAAAGTAACACAAGTTGTTTTCGGTATGATGGACCCGAATATGATGATAAATGCCTAAGTACCATTATCTTATGAAGTCCCTGAATTTCATGTGCTATTAATTACCTTGCGAGGTAAACGCTAATACATATGGTAGATCTATTTAAGTTTGACAAACCTTATCCTAGGGTATGTATCCTTGTGAGCACCTGAAAGGGATATTATGTATAAGAGGTCGCTGGTATATGACAATATTACCTTTCAGTAAGGGCGCCGTAAGTGAGACGGTTTGACGTGTTGGTTAAGGTTCAGTAGCATGAGCTTAAGGCATTTATCAATATATATATGACTTATCTGTGTGAGAAGCTTGAGATGATTAAAATTCTTGTGTTCAAATTATGATTTGTAAAACCTATATACTTGCTCAACCTTTGTGTTGATGTTTTTTAGCATGTATGTCAGGTAATCAAGATGGATAGCAGCGGAGCATGCAGGGAAGAAGTTGGTGCTTACTTGTCTAAACTTTATATTATTTTTCCATCCTTTGAAGTGAATAAATGACATCTAAGTCTTTGATTAATGTATTGTGATTGGTAATGGTTTTTGGGACTAAACGCTACTCTGATTTATATATTGGGATGGGAATCTTTTTAGACAAGATTGTATAATATTTTAACGTCTCTTTTAAGATCGTTTTCTATGTTTGTGTGTGATGTGCTATGAGTAGCGCTCCAAAGTTGTATTCCGTTGTGTGATAATTTGGGGGTGTTATAGTATATCAACTTTGCATGCTACAGTGCCTCATGATTTAGTAAAACTAACTCATACTCACCTGTGGACACAATCTAGAATTGTGATAAGAGGATTATAAGAATACCCAAAAGTCCTAAAGGTTCCTAAAACCTCCCCTTAAACTATGATACATATGTTGCCCAATAATATGCATGAACATAAAAATTTATGTTAAGATAGGAATATAAATATTCCAACCATCATCCATAAATAAAAACATGCTCAAATGATTCTCCAAGGATCCATAAGCAACTCTGTATCCAATGGTACAATACTAACACCACCTGCACACTTAGTTTAAAAACCACAAAACTAACATTGTTGCTGACAACGCCACGATAACACTTGTCAGCGTTAAGGTAACCTTTGTCAGTGTTAGAAAAATATAGTGGAAAGTCTAACTTCAAAAAGACCAATAACAATGCATTATCCTGTACATACTTTTACAATAAGACCCCAAAACACATATTATGTGAGATTGATCATTCTAATACTTGTTACCAAGTATTGAAACCTTCCAGCATCAAAAGGTTTAGTTAATAAATCAGACACATTTTCTTCTGTGTCAACCCTATCTGGTTGTATTAAACCCTTTTCAAAACAATCCCTTATAAAATGATGTCTAATTTCTATGTGTTTTGTTTTAGAATGATGTACATGATTTTTAATAATGTATAAAGTGCTGTTATTGTCAACAAAAATCTTGGTATGCATGAAATTATACCCATAATCCAACAGCTGGTTCTGAATCCATAAGACTTGTCCACAACAAGCAGCTGCAGCAACATACTCTGCTTTAGTTGTAGAATTGGCCACCACTGTTTGTTTCTTGCATTGCCAAGATATCAACCTACTCCCAAGAAACTGACATCCACCAGTTGTGGATTTTCTATCAAACTTATCACCACCATAGTCACTGTCTGAATATGCAATAAGCTCCAATGGTGAATCTTTTAGGTACCACAAGCCAATATCTGGATAACATCTAAGGTACCTAAAGATTCTCTTGACAGCATAAAGGTGACATTATTTTGGAGTCACTTGATGGCGTGCACATGCACACACAACAAACATGATGTCAGGTCTTGAGGCTGTGAGATACATCAATGAACCAATCATTGATCTATAGTGCCTGACATCCACATCTTTTCCATCTCCAACTTTTCCCCAAGGGTGTTCTCTGTCCATAGGAGTAGTAGCCCTCTTTTCATGTGGAGAAAATCCAAACTTCTTCAAGATCTCTGTTACGTACTTATCCTGAGAGATGAAGATACCATCTTCTTTCTGCTGAACTTGTAACCCTAGAAAGAAGTTCATCTCCCCCATTGCACTCATCTTGAATTTGTCTGTCATAAGCTTGGAAAAGTCTTCACTCATCTTTGGATTGGTGGAACCAAAGATGATATCATCAACATAAACCTGAACAAGTAAGACATCCTTACCAGCCTTCTTTGTAAATAATGTCTGGTCTATGGTGCCCCTTCTGAATCCATTTTCCACCAAATAAGTGGACATTGTGCCATACCATGCTTGGGGCTTGATGAAGTCCATACATAGCTTTCTTGACTCTATACACCTTGTCTGGATTTTCTGGATCTTCAAAACCAGGAGGCTGCATAACATATACCTCCTCAACAATTATGCCATACAGAAAAGCACTCTTCACATCCATTTGATAGACAGTAAAGCCCATGCAGGAAGCATAGGCTAGAAATATCCTTATAGCTTCAATCCTTGCAACTGGTGCAAAGACCTCCTGATAGTCTATCCCTTCCTCTTGTGTATATCCCTGAGCCACTAAACGTGCCTTGTTTCTGACCATAATGCCTCTTTCATCTCTCTTGTTTCTAAGAATCCATCTTGTCCCAATAGGTCTGACATAACTGGGACAATCAACCAGCTCCCAAACATCCTGAATAGCAAATTGGTGAAGCTCATCCTGCATTGCTTCCACCCAACTTGGTTCTTTGAGAGCATCAAAGATCTTCTTGGGTTCCTGTGTATATTGGCAATAAACCTTCTTGTGTATATTGGCAATAAATCTACCAAGACTCTGATGAGATCTTCTAGTCTGAACAGGAGACATGACATCCCCAATAATTTGAGAAGAAGGGTGATTCTTCATGGTAGAAGTGAGAACTCCTCCCTCAAAAAGTCTGTTGTCATCAATCTCATCATCCATGTTGCCAATATCTTCTTCAGACTCTCTTTCATCAATATTTGTATGAACCTCTTCATTCCTGCTTGAAGGTTCACCTTGTTCAAAATTTGAAGAGAAAATATGCTCAAAAGTGTTGTCAACGCCTGAACCAAGGTTGTCATCGTTTGGATCATCAACGCCTGAAATGGTGTTGTCAACGTTTGAGCCATCAACGCTTGAATTTGTCCTGTCAGCACCAGATTTTCCTTTGTCAGCCCCTGAAGGACCATGCATGTTTTTAACTGGTGTTACTTGGGGACCACCATTATCCTTTCCAGCAGCAGCAGCAACAAAAGCATCTGTCCATATGGGAATAGTGACATACTCTTGTGTGGGAGATGACTTGTCTACTTGTGATCCAACCTCTTCAGTAACCTGTGTACCTGAAACATCAACAACTGGTTCTTCCACAACATTTGAAGTTACCTTTACAATGTCTGGATCAGTAACAAGCATATAATTCAAAGTCCTAGATAGAGGTTCCAAGTCAAATAACCAATTTGGACCACTTTCAAGATCACTAGGTTTACTTTCTAAAAACCTAACATGTACTTTTTCAAGTATACGTTTTTCCTTCTTAAGGTAAACCCTATATCCCTTACTCTGCACTGAATAACCCATGAAATAGCCTTCATCACCTTTAGCACTAAAGTTACCTAAGGCATCACTAGTATCTAGTACAACTACATGACAACCAAAAGGTTTAAAAAAACCAATATTAGGTTTCCTTCCCCAAAGTAACTCATAAGGTGTTTTGTTCTGTATCTTGTTGACCAATACTCTATTCTGAACATAACAAGCTATATTCACAGCCTCAACCCAAAAAGCTATGGGAAAGTGAGCATCAGCCAACATAGTCCTGGCTGCTTGAATTAGGGTTCTATTCTTTCTCTCAGCAACCCCATTTTGCTTTGGGGTTCTGGCAACACTAATCTGTCTAGTAATCCCTTTCTTGCCACAAAAATCATCCAACGGTTTATTTCTAAACTCACCACCATTATCACTTCTAAGCATTTTAACTTCATTACCAGTTTTCTTTTCTATTTGGGTAATAAAGCTAATTAAAGTATCAGTAGTGTCACTTTTCATAGCTAAAAAGAAAGTCCAAGTAAACCTAGAAAAGTCATCTATGATGACAAAGCAGTATGATTTACCATTCAAGCTCTCTATATTAGTTGGACCAAACAGGTCCATATGCAGTAAGTGAAGTGGTTTTTAACTAGAGTGCACCTGTTTAGACTTAAATGAGACCATGTGTTGTTTGCCTTTAAGGCATGCAACACAAGAGTGGTCATTGTGGAAAGCCTTTTCAGGCAAATCATCAACTGAAGCTTTAGCATAAAAAAAATACATATTATTATTCATCCTAATACCATTAAGATTCATATTATAAATGTCCTTATGCCTAGGTGTTCTATAGTCAATATATTTCTCATCTGGAATTTTAAAATCCTTGCTCAACACCAAGCATTCAGTATCAGTAAAAAGAACCTTATTTTTGTTATCACAAACTTGTGATACACTAAAAAGATTGTAATCAAGTTCTTTTACGAGAAACACGTTTTCAAAATGCCAGTTCTTGGTGAGAAGAGTTCCTTTGCCTGTGATAGTTCCATATCCGCCTCCAAAGTAAACTTTATCACCATCCTTAATGGGAGTGAAGTTAGTGAGATAATCTTCCGTCCCAGTCTTGTGCCTAGAGCATCCACTATCCCAATAGCCATAATCATTTACCTGTTTTTGAATGCCCTGCACATAAAGAAAACAAATTAGTTTTCTTTGGGAACCCAAGCCTGAGCAGACTTGGATTCATCTGGTTGTTTAACAAGAACAGACTTAGTTCTTATAACAACCCCTTGTTCATCCCTTTTTGGATGAAATACCTAGTTAACCCCAATTGGTTTTGTGATGACCTTTGAATATAATTAAATCTGTTACAGGTCATAGAAGTTTCATTAGAATTAGGGTTTTGATCTTGCTTAGGTCTCCATGTCAAGCTAGAAGAAGCTTTAGACCCCTTTCCCTGTGGTTGCAAATATTTAGGTCTGGCAACATTTCTGTCAGCGTTGGATTTGGTCTTGTCAACGCTGAAATTACTCTTGTCAGCGTTGAACCTAGGGTTTGCTACAGAAAACCATTGCCTATTAGACCAAGTATTGGTCTTCTGAAATGGTCTTTGTCCATGAGTGTTAGACCCTTTAGTGAAGAATGGGGCTGGTCTAACAACTTGTGGACTTTGCTCCACAAAAGTTTTGGGTCTGACAGTGTTTGACTTTTTAACAGCGTTGACACACTTATATGCTAAATGTGAAAAACTACCACAACTGTAACAGGCTTTTCTAGACATAACTCTAGGTCTAGAAGAAAAGAAACCTGTTCCATTACCACTAACTTAGCTTTTTGGTGACCTAGTATTCCTATACATTTCTGCATACTTAATGCTAGGTTTTCTAACAGTGTTTGAGCCAAGGTCAACAGTCTTGCCAGTGATTGGGTTTGTTACTTTTAATAGGGGGTTGACTCATTTGGACTATCACAAAGCATGCTACCCTTGACAAACAAGGTAGGGTTGGCTTTCTTCCATTCATTCAAGTCAGTCAACGTTTGCCTATACTCTTCAACTAGGGTAAGGACTCTTGGTGGAGGAATAAGTTCCTCTTCTTGGAGTTCTGGTAAACCAGTCCAAGATAAGTCCTTTCTTTGGACACCATAGAAGTCCCCAGCTGGTGGTGGAACAACAGAATAGTCATTCATCCCAATCCCAGTCATGTCCTTTGGATCCCTTTGTTTACTAACACATTCTCCTAGGGTTTGTGAGGCCTTATCAAATCTCTGAATTTGAAGATCAACATTATCCTTATTCTTGATAGCCTCATCTAACTTAGCCTGTAATTCAGCATTGACCCTTTCCATGATGTTTCTAACATCATTACTAGCATTTAAATCATGTTTTAAGATATTTATTTGATCTTTTAGGTCAAACTCCATTTTCTTATACTCAGAAACTGTCTTCTCAGTTTGAGTGAGAGCAATTTGATAGTTAGATAACTTGCATCTCTCAGTACTTACATCACTTAACAATCTTAAAACCTCTTTGTTAAGCTTTTCCGTATTTAAACGACAACCCTTACTACAAAAAGCATCATCGTATACCTCATTGTCTGATGAAGAGGAGGAGTGTGCCATGAGAGCATATTGAACATGCTCTTCTTCTTCTATTTCAGCAACCAAAGCTTTATCCTCTTCCTCATCCTTAGCCAAATAGCTCCAGTCCCATCCAATGCCATCAATTTCTTGTACTGCCACCATGGCCTTAGGATCCTGAGCCTTAACAATTTGGCTTGAGGGTTTTCCAGCATCAAATCTTCTTGGAGATCTGCATTCCCTCATAAAGTGCCCCATATGATGAAAATTGTAGCACTCAACCTTGGATTTATCAAATCCAGCAATGTCCTTTGCATTAAAGGTCATCTTCTTCTTGAACCTTCTATTCCACCTGTTTGCTCTTATACTTGCAAGAGCCATGTTCCACTTTATATCCATTTCCTCCAAGTGCTCATCACTTATTTTCTCAAGGTCCTCATATGTAATCACTGAACCATTGGGCAATGAATCAATGTATGCACACACAGTATCCAGATCCAAACCAGCAGGCTTAACTGAATGTGAGGCGTTGACAGGGTATGATCCAGCGTTGACACATGTTGATCCAGTAACTGGGTGCATGTATGAGTCATTCTGATCAAATTGACCTTCACTATGTGAGAAGAAGGCCATGTTACTATTGGTAGACTTACTTCCATGCTCCAAAAGGTTTTCATTCTCCAACAGCCTCAGTTTGTTGTAGATATAATCAAAAGTAGAACTTTTGTAAGTGTTATTGGCAATTATAGATCTTGCCTCAATCTTCCACGCATCACCAAGGCTTTTAAGAGAAGTGGCAATAATGTAAATGTCACCAACTTGTCCCCATGAAGGACAGCTTGCTTGTAATGTCAAGCAGTCTGCTTCTCACACTACTAAGCTTCTCATTAGGTTGAGCCTTTAAAACAACATACTCTTGCAAGAGTTGCTTCTTCTTCTCTTCCTTAGTATCAGCATTACCACCATATGCAACTTCAAGGGCTGCCCAAAGGTCTTTTGCAGACTCATAACCTCTGTATTTGTGCTGATTTTCTTGTCCCAAAGAGAGTTTCAGAATGTTTAGGGTTTTCATATCAACCCTTTTCTTTGCTATGTCTTCAGCAGACACAACTCTACCATCATCAGGTTTTTCTTTCTTATCTTCTTCTGAACATCCTTGAACAGCTGATCTTGTAGAAATGGCATTGGCAATCTTTGTAGCCTTATCGAATGTGTTTCCATATTCAATAATCTCCTAGAGAGTGTAGTCATAGATCCCCAGATATTGCTCAAAGTTGAACTTCCACAGCTCAAAGTTGTTTGCATCAAGCATGGGAATCTTGATGTTGTCATTTGAGGAGGAGGAGGTTGCTTCTGGAGTGGACATGATGTTTTTTTAGGGTTTTGTGAAAATTAGGGTTTTGGTGATTTTTAGGGTTCTTGTGTTCTTTTAGATCAAAGTTTCTCAACAAGCTCTGATACCACTTGTTGATCCCAAACTTAGATCGATTAAGCTTGTGTATACGAGATTAGATCAAGTTATACACGTAGAGAAACTTTTTTTTATGTATAAATTAATCTAAGTGTTATGCGGAATTAACACTTAAACAAGAACACACAAAGATGTAAAACAAACTTTCACTTGATTGATAATAATGAACTTGTTTACAATGAAAGTGTTTAACGTATGAAAACTTATATTGAAACATAAACTAAAGGTCTTCTTTTATAGACATAAGAAGCCTTTTACAAGAGTCTACGAATCAACTATTCTAGGTAAAGATAACTATAGAAAATACAATGTTGATCCTATCTTTACTAGAAACAAACTAGAAACATAATACACATAGACTATATCTTTCTATAAGTGCTTGTCTTCAACCTATCAACGCTTGACTTCTTCTTGTCAACGCTTGATCTGTCAGCGTTTGTTTTCTTCCTATCAACGCTTGTTTTTCTCTTGACAGCGCTCAAGTGAACTGGCTACATTTTATTCCCAACACAAACTCTTCACACCATGTCTTCTTGGTAGAACCAAAAATGATGTCATCAACATAAACTTGAACTAGAATGATGTCCTTAGCATTCTTCTTGATGAACAGAGTTTTGTCAATGGTTCCTCTCATATATCCATGTTCTAGCAGAAAGTTGGGTAAGGTTGCATACCAGGCTCTTGGAGCTTGATGTAGACCATAAAGTGCTTTGATAACCTTATAGACTCTATTGGGGAATTTTGGATCTACAAAACTTAGAGGTTGTGAGACATATACCTCCTCTGAAATAGTACCATATAGAAAGGCATTTTTCACATCCATTTGATAGACTATAAATCCCATATATGATGCAAAGGCCAAAAATAACCTAATGGCTTCTATCCTTGCCCCTGGTGCAAAAACCTCATCATAGTCTATCCCTTCTTCCTGTCTATAACCTTGAGCAACAGGACTTGCCTTGTTCCTCACAACAACCCCTCTTTCATCCTTCTTGTTCCTGAAGACCCATCTAGTACCAATTACTCTTTTACCTAAGGGAAGATCCACAAGAATCCAAACTTTTTGTAGCTCAAATTGTGTTAATTCTTCTTGCATGGCATCTACCCAACTTTCTTCATCAAGAGCCTGAGAGATTTTTTTGGGCTCTACTTGAGATAAGAAACAGGCACACAAACAATGTTGAGTATCTTTATGATTTGTTCTCTGCTGTTGTTTGACATAACTCACAAGTGCATGAGTTTCAATATTGGTTTGAAGTTGTCTTCTGTTGGAAATACGTTTTACGTATTAAGAAGGATCGGTCACTCCAACGATAATCCATGTAATAGCTCGTAGTTTAGTTAACTTTCTTTAATTATTTAACAAGAACAAGCCTAGCCTACAACATGTGTAGGCCGGCCCAAAATGTAAGCCCAAGCCCATGTCAAGGGCTTGGGTATATAAACCCTCTCCTTTGATGGAGAGGGTGTGGTTTCATTATTTTTCACATAGTAAACATTACTTTCTCTCTCTAGCTTTGTGTGAAATCCACCATCTCTCTATCTCTTTCTCTCTCTAGAAACATAAGCAAGATTTACAATCCTACAAATGGTATCAAGAGCCATGGGATGATTGTATTGTTCATGTGTTTGTGTTCTTGATTCATACGCCATTTTTGATCCATTTTCACACGTCCAAATTTTTTTTTGTGTTTTTGATGGTTTTTTCTTGATACAAATCTTCTACATAGTTGTGGTAGGGATTTGGTATAGTTACTTTGGCTAAAAACACAAAATTTTTGGGTGTTTTGATCATTTTTTGGCTTAAAATCACGAATTGGTTGAGTTTTGTCCGAGAAAAGTGGAAAATATTCCGATCTGGTCAAATCGGAAAAGGGTTTACTTATTCAGATCGGCATTCCGATTGGCATTCAGATCGGCATTCCGATTGGTTGGTATTCAGATTGGGCATTCCGATTGGCATTCAGATCGGCATTCCGATTGGTTGATATTCAGATTGGGCATTCCGATTGGCATTCAGATCGGCATTCCGATTGGTTGGTATTCAGATTGGGCATTCCGATTGGCATTCAGATCGGCATTCCGATTGGTTGGTATTCAGATTTGGTACATTCCGATTGGTATTCAGATTGGATTCCGATCACTCATTCCGATTGGTATTCAGATTAGGTTCATTCCGATCAAGGTATTCCGATTTGGCAGATTCCGACTGATATTCCGATCACTATTCCGATCAACATTCCGATAACAAAATTATTCCTTAAAACATATTTTAGGGGATTTTAACATTGTTTCTCGACCTCAACTCACAACAACAAACACATTTACTTTCTTTCATTGATCGATCAAAGTTTGTAAATCTTAACTTATTGAAATGGAGTACACATCTCTTACGGATAAGTCCATCCTCTCGGGTACGGATAATCGTCCACCAATGTTGGTGAAGACTATGTATGAGGAATGGGCTTCCCGAATGGAACTTTATATGTTGAACAAGGAGAATGGACATCTAATTTGGGCATCGGTGCTCAATGGACCATTAGATTATGGTACAGTGACGGAAGGTACGACTACTCGTCCTCGCACAACGGGTGAGTTGACTGGAGATATGAAGATTCAAGATAAATGTGATAAGTATGCTACAAACATCATTCTCCAAGCTCTTCCTCCAGATGTCTACAAACTCGTCAGCAAACATAAAGTTGCCAAAGAGTTATGGGATAGAATTCGTGTTCTCATGCAAGGCACCTCGTTAAATAAACAAGAACGAGAGTGTAAGCTTTATGATACTTTTGATAAGTTTGCCTATGTGCCAGGGGAGACTCTCAACGATTACTATCTGAGATTTACCCTATTGTTGAATGAGCTCAATATCTATGGCATGACAATTCCTACCTTTCAATTGAACACCAAGTATTTGAACACTCTTCCTTCAGAATGGAAAAAATACGTGACGGATGTTAAATTGGCTAAGGACATGCATAACACCAATGTGGATCAACTTCAAGCCTTTCTTCAACAACACGAATGCCATGTGATCGAGGCTCGGTTGTCTACACCTCAAGTTCATGATCCACTTGCAATGTATGCTTCTCAACAAAACATGGCTTATACTTATCAGCAACCATCATACTTGCAGCAGACACCACCACACAACTATCAGCAACCACAGCAACCATCTTATCCACCACTAGTGATGCCACAGCAAGCATTTCAACAAGGTGTTCATCAACAATCTTTTCCACAGCAACCACCATATCAGACATCACCATCACAAGCCAACACTTCTCCATTGGGCTATACTCCTCAGCAAGGATATTTTCCAATTGAAGCACAATCAGCACAAGCTTTCTACTCTAATGAACTTCCATCAATCGAAGCACCGGTCTTTACACCAAATGATACGCCAGCTGATGTTCTAAACCATCTCACAGCCTACTTGTCAAAACTTGTTGCAACTAGAGGATTTCCACCAACAAACAATCAGCTCCGCACCTCATCAAATCCTCGACAACAAGCCACTGTTCAAGATGGTCAAGTGATGGTGCAACCTATTCAGGGAAGGCAAAATTCATATGGACCTCCTACAAGGACTGAGAACAATCAAGCTGTGAATTCTCAAGCTAATGGAAATGGAAGTCCTAGTGGTCCTAAAAAGGTTGTGACTTGCTACAATTGCCGAGGACAAGGTCATATGGCTAGGGAATGCACTCAGCCGAAAAGGAGGAGGGATGATGCATGGTTTCGTGAGAAGATGTATTTGGTTGATGCTCAGTCTAAGGGGAAGATTTTGGATTCAGAGGAGTTAGCATTTCTTGCAGACCCAGGGGCAGCAGATACTGAAGGCATTGCAGTCGTCTCCACTTCTAATGCAGCTTATCAAGCGGACGATCTTGATGCATACGATTCGGATTGTGATGACATTCACTCTGCCCAAGCTGCTCTCGTTGCTAATCTCTCTCACTACGGTTTTGATGTCATCAGTGAGGTACCAACCACATCTAATAATATTGATGATAACCAACATCAAGTTGGGCATGAAAATGACAACCTCGAACAGCATTCGGGGACTAGTAACTCAAATGATGTGGTACCCAATCCAACACATTTGAGTGAACCTCAACCAAATGCTACGACGGGTATGGAATCTTATGCTCAACATGATTTGGTCATGGTGCCTAAACATATTATTGATCAAATGCATATGGCCCTCAGACAATCCGTAGATACGAATTCCACCCTAACTGCTGAGCTTGCGTTGCATAAAGAAAAGATCAAAACTTTTGAAATGGTCCCTCAAGAAGAGAAAATAACATGTTCTGAATTTGACAAATTTCGTTTTGAAAAGATTGAACACTTGAAAGAAATAGAATCATTAAAAGCTAATCTTTCCAATGAATTAAAAGAAAAAGAGTCGGTTGTCAGTGATTTTCAAAAACTTAAAATGGATTTCGAAACTCTCGAGTCTAAAAAGGTTGAATCGGAAATTAATGCTACCAAACTTCTTAAATTCAAAGAACAACAGCTTTTAAAACAATACGCTTCCACAGAAAAGGTTCATCTTTTAACTAAATCATTTAAAGAATTCGAACTTAAGCGTCTTCAAGATTTACCACCTAATCCTGGTTATGCAAAACAAGCTCAGGAATATATTCCCGGTCTTTATGATATGACCATAATTGGCAAATCGAAAGAAGCACCTTTTGTCCGTAGTACTGAGGAGACACAATCACTTGGGGATGAAACTCATTCTAAAATGCTTTCAAAATTCCATACAATTGATTATGATCAACATAACAAAGATCAATTTTCGAAAAACACACGCATTCGCTTACAAAAGGAATTAGCAGAATTAACAGTTCTTGTGCCCCAAAGTTTGTCAAATGAAAACCTTCCTAGTACGTCTCCTACACTCGTCAAAAAGGATTTAACGAAGTTAATTCCACCGGTAAGTAAGGCGTCCGTTAACTTAAATACGGTTCACCAACACTTAGCCGATTTTGACAAGGTCATTTTGGAACGTACGACGGCCACGGCCATAACGGAAGGTGAATGGAACTTTGAGCACACTAGAGCTGCGTTTCGAGATGAAATTGTTCCGTTTGTAAAGAATGTTAAAGCTTGTCTTCGTAATATTGATCAAGATTTGTTTTTGGAAATAGAAGAAGTTAGACGTGTTTTCAATGAAATGGAAGATGCTTATGAAAACAGTTTACTTGAAATAGAACGGGTTTCACGCCATAATGATCTGCTTCTGAATCAAGTGATGTCTCATGATATAGTTTCTGTCTGTGTGAATACAAGTGTTGATAATGATTTTATTGTGCATAATGTTGAATCTGTGGATAATGTGGTAGATAGTACTTGTCACGAATCTGACGCTGAATTTTTAAAGCTTCAAGATTCATATTCTTCGCTTTCAAAACGTTTTGATGAGATTCAAACACATTGTATTTCGCTTGAATGCAAGCAACAATTTATTCAAGAAATCTTTGAAACGTCATTCGAAGGTGTTAATATCGATGATGCAAATTTTGAAAAGAATTTTCGATTGAATTTACAATCAAAACAGCATCATCCAAGTGACAAAGTTGCTAACTCTTTGCCGATAGAAATAGAGAAATCTAAGGAGCTTAACTGTGTGAACGTACTTGAGGCCGCTGAGAGTTTTAGACTTGATCTAGACAATCAAGTTTCCAAGATTTTGTCCAAAGTTGATAACTTAAAACAGAAAAATACACGACTCTTCGATTCAGTACAGCCCGCATGTGTTGATACCACTGCACAGAATCAATCGTTGATTGAACAATTGAATCGAAAGTCGGTGGAAATATCTGATTTGAGGGAACAAATTTGTGATAAAAATCTGGTCTTGGCTGAGTTAAAGGAAACACTTCGTACTCTAAAAGGTAAGAATGTTGTGGATAACGCAACCACTATCTCAGCATCGTCCTCTAGTGCAATCAAAAGAACCCTTATTGCCGTCACACCACTTAACAAGGGCCCTAGGACTAAATCATCTCAAACTTTGGTCACTAAAGATAAGGCGGAATCAAAATCAGCTTCTAATATTCCCGTGTTGCCTTCTACAGGAGTAAGCACCACTACTAAGGCTCAAAGATCTAAGCTTAAAAGAAACAAGAAGAATGATAGGATCTTGCCCCCATCTAGTAGTCAAGTGAAGAAGAAAATAGAAGCCCATCCTAGGAATGTTATTTCTGTTTTGAATAAAAAGAATCATGTAGCTAAACCTAAAGGCTCTGCGGTTGTGCAGTGTTCTATGCCTACTGTGAATTCTAATTTAAAATGGTGGAATTGCAATGAATGTATGTTTTCTAGTCATCATGATTCTTGCCTTATTGACCATGTGAATGAGATGCAGGCCCGGAAAAATGGATTAGAATGGAAACCGACTGGGAAAGTGTTAACCCAAGTTGGTTGGATGTGGCGCCCCACTGGTAGGACTTTCACTATAGTAGGAAATATGTGCCCTTTGACTAGGATCACTCCCACTACAGCAAAGAAAGCGTGCCCTTTAACTAGGAGTACCAAGGCTACCAAAACACAAGTGTGTCCTTTAACTAGGAACACCGACACTACGGTAGGAACCAAGTGCCCTTTAAATAGGTCTACTCCCACTGTAGTGCCCGCGAATAATCCAAAACCTAAGAAAGTTGGAACAGTAAAACCTGTTAGTGCTAAAACTCCCATTAGAGAAAGCAGGAAATCTAAGGGTCTCACAAATGTTAGCAATTCTGATAATTCTATATCTGTATCTGCTAACACTCCGGAACCAATAGTTTCCAATGCATTGTCTACTGTTGTGATTGAAAACAGGTGGTCCAAATTGTTCTATGGTATTTGGACTCTGGTTGCTCCAAGCATATGACCGGAGATCGCTCTCAGCTCAGAAATTTCGTCAGCAAGTTTCTTGGTACGGTTCGATTTGGAAATGATCATATTGCAAAGATAATGGGTTATGGTGAATATCATATTGGGAATGTTATAATTTCAAGAGTGTATTATGTGGAAGGTCTCGGTCACAACTTATTTTCTGTGGGACAATTTTGTGATGCAAACCTAGAAGTTGCTTTTCGAGAGCATACCTGCTTCATTCGTAATTTGGAAGGGGTTGATTTATTGAAAGGTACTCGAGGGAATAATTTGTATACTTTGTCTCTACAAGACATGATGGCCGCTTCTCCCGTATGTCTTCTCTCCAAAGCATCGAAGACTAAGTCATGGTTATGGCATCGACGGTTATCTCATCTTAACTTTGACGCTATTAATCATTTGGCGAAAAACGAACTTGTTCGTGGTCTTCCTAAACTTTCATTTCACAAGGATCATTTGTGTTCCGCGTGTACAATGGGGAAAAGCACTAAGAAGTCTTACAAACCCAAGACGGAAGACACCAACCAAGAGAAACTTTATCTTTTGCATATGGATCTTTGTGGGCCAATGCGTGTTGAAAGTCTTAGTGGCAAAAAGTACATCCTCGTTATTGTCGATGATTACTCTCGGTTTACATGGGTGAAATTTTTTAAAGCAAAAAATGAGGCACCTAAATTCATCATCGGATTTCTCAAGATGATTCAAGTGCGTCTCAACACTACTGTCCGACGCATTCGTACAGATAATGGAACCGAATTTGTGAATCAAATTTTGCGTGATTATTATGAAGAAGTTGGCATTTCTCATGAAACATCCGTTGCTCGCACTCCACAACAAAACGGTGTCGTTGAAAGGCGAAATCGCACACTTATGGAAGCTGCTCGAACGATGTTAATTTACGCAAAGGCTCCATTGTTTTTATGGGCAGAAGCAGTATCTACAGCAGTGTACACCCAAAACCGGTCACTAATTCGTAAACGCCATGGTAAAACACCTTATGAGCTTCTCCATGGAAAAGTACCAGATTTATCATATCTTCATGTATTTGGTTCTCTTTGTTATCCAAATAATGATGGTGACAATTTGGGAAAACTTCAACCAAAGGCTGATATTGGTATTTTCATTGGTTACGCCCCTGCAAAGAAGGCATACCGAATATACAACCGTAACTCTAGCAAGATCCTCGAAACTATGAATGTTGATTTTGATGAGCTGACAGCAATGGCTTCTGAGCAAAGCAGCTCTGAACCCGCACTTCATGAAATGGGACCCAGTAATATTAGTTATGGTCTTGTCCCAAACAACCCTACTTCATCATCATTTACACCACCTACTAGGAAGGAATGGGATACGTTGTTTCAACCGTTGTTTGATGAATTCTTTACTCCTCCAAGTATTGTTGCTCCAGAACCTGAAGTAATAGCTCCGGTAACCGAAGTTGTCGCTCCAGCAACCGTTGCACAATCAGATACATCTGCACCAACAATTGGTCAAGATATACCTTCAACAAGTAATTCTCAACCAACACATGTTTCAACTACCCATGTCATGCCTATTGATGATGAAGAGGATGATGATGATCACGATTTGGAATTCGCTCAAATGCGTGAACTTCCATTCTTTGGTGTACCTATTCCCGACCCTAATCAAGCCGGGTCGTCCACCTCAGAGGAAGTTCCAACTACAGTTTACTCCAATCCATGGATTCGTGAACATGACAGCAAGTGGACTAAGGATCATCCTATAGATTCTATTATTGGTGACCCTAATCGTCCAGTATCCACACGAAGTCAGTTACAAGAAAGTGCACTATTTTGTCACTTTGATGCTTTTCTCACTGAAGTTGAACCTAAGACATGGCAACAAGCTTTTACTCAATCCTGTTGGATAGAAGCTATGCAAGAAGAACTTAACGAATTCATACGTCTTGATGTTTGGGAACTTGTCCCATGCCCGGATCAAGTGCAGTTACTCACTTTGAAATGGGTTTACAAAGTGAAACTCGATGAGTTAGGCGGAATATTGAAGAACAAAGCTCGTCTAGTAGCTCGTGGATACAAGCAATTATTGGGCATCGACTTTATGGAATCCTTTGCACCTGTTGCCCGTTTGGAAGCTATTAGACTATTCCTCGCTTATGCAGCCCATATGAATATGGTCGTCTATCAGATGGATGTGAAGACGGCATTTCTTAATGGTGAACTCAAGGAAGAGCTCTATGTTCAACAACCGGATGGTTTTGTGAATCCTAATTATCCTAATCATGTGTACAAGCTTAAGAAGGCTCTCTATGGGTTGAAGCAAGCTCCTCGCGCATGGTATGATCTTTTGTCACAATTCCTCATTACCCAAGGCTTCGCAAAAGGCAAGGTGGATCCTACGCTGTTCATTCAGAAACGAGGTAAAGATATGATTATGGTACAAATATATGTTGATGATATTATATTTGCAGCCTCGACCCAAACCTTATCGGATGAGTTTGGGACACTCATGTCTTCCAAGTTTAAGATGTCAATGATGGGCAAGGTATCATTCTTCTTAGGTCTTCAGATATCTCAGAGTTCCAGAGGCATCTTTATCAATCAATCCAAGTATGCCCTTGAATCGCTTAAGAAGTATAAGATGGAATCTTGCGACCCCGTGGATACTCCAATGGTGGAACGAACCAAGCTTGATGCAGATCCACATGGAGTTGCCGTTGATCCGACACTTTATTGTGGAATGATCGGTACTCTTCTGTATATCACAGCCAGTCGACCTGATCTTCAGTTTGCTATATGTATGTGTGCCAGGTATCAAACTAGGCCTACTGAGTTACACTTAGCTACTGTTAAAAGGATCTTTCGATATCTTAAAGGAACCATTAATCGGGGACTTTGGTATTCGAAGGACTCTTCTATTGCACTAATGGCATATGCAGATGCGGATCACGCGGGTTGTCAAGATACAAGGCGTAGCACGAGTGGAACTTTGCAACTACTAGGAGATCGATTAATCAGTTGGGCATCGAAAAGGCAGAAAAGCGCTGCAATTTCAAGTACGGAAGCAGAATACATAGCTATGTCCGGTTGCTGTGCTCAAATTCTTTGGATGAGATCGCAATTAACCGACTATGGTCTAGGTTTCAACAAGATTCTGATGTACTGTGACAACAAGAGTGCAATTGCCTTATGCTGCAACAACGTTCAATTCTCCCGGTCGAAGCATATTGACATTCGCTACCACTTCATCAAGGAGCAAGTGGAAAATGGAGTAATCGAGCTTTACTTTGTCCGATCTGAGTATCAATTGGCGGATATTTTCACGAAGGCTTTAGATCGCGCTCGAATTGAATTTTTGGCCGACAAGCTAGGAATGAGAACCTTCTCGCCTGAGACTCTTAAGGAGCTAGCAGATGAAGCGAAAGAATAGTGGTGGTAAAACTATTCTCCGTATCCTTGGTGATCATTTGTATATATTGTTTATATTTTTATCCACAAAAGCAAAATACAAAAATATAAAACCATATAAAAACCATAAAAATTGAAAAATCTAGAAAAATCCAAAAATATTTTTACTTTATTTTTCAAAGGCATGTCTTTTGGTACGATAATATTTACGGCCTTATAAATGTTGATTAATATCGACACGGCGCCATAAATAGAGTTCGTACAAAAGTTGTAAATATTTCATAAAACATGCCAAAATGGCTTGTAGTTATTTCTGACTGCAACCCGGTTTTCACATTAAAGTCAGGTATTTCTTATGAAAGCTTTGGCTCACAACGGGAATTAATTTTCTCGGGCAAGGTTTACTTTAAAACCTTGTAAGGGATCAAGTTTACTTTATAACTTGGTCTAACACAAATCAATGTACGTTTCAGTGCATTTATTTGTTAAAACAAGAGAAGTCTTGTTTTTATGAAGCTATCATCTCTACAACCATTGCTATCTACAATTGGTATCTACATACTCGACGATGCGACTACTCAACTGACGACTACAGCTCTTTCGATAGAACACGGGTCAACAATTGAGGGGGAGCAACTGTCAAGCACTCAGAATATTCGATGCCAAACGTGCCAAGTTCACAAGTTGGTGTCAAGACAACAATACCAATCGTACGTGTGGTGTCAAGAGATGACTTCAGACGTGACGAGGCGACCAACATATGCTGCCAAGAACCATTTGATCTTATCATATGATGTTCTCATCTATCAGGTCCAACCTTGTCAATTCTTTTCTAATATGGTGAATATGTGATCATGTTACAAGTCAGTATCATATCTCATGCGTTTGATATCATGAAGATAAAACGGACTTGCATTTTTCTTCCCAAAACCTTTGTTAAAACTTCATTAAATCAATTGATATTAAAAACATCGATTGGGTTAATACTTTTAATATGGGGGAGAAAATGTGATTTAATATGGGATATTATCACAAATGGTTTGACTTAATGTGCTGGCTCATTCCGACATATGCGAAATGTTTTCAAATATCGTGGCATATGTTAAGGGGGAGCAAAATGGATTTGCTATATCAAAATGGATTTTCATGGTGACATATACTTACCCAAACCTCATTTAATTCACGACGATGAAGATTGTGGTGACATAAGGATGGTAGGATAGGTTAAGTCCAATGATTCTTCCAGAACCGGAGTAATCTTCACAAGGACATTCCATAGCTAGAAATAGTAGTCCTTAGGAAAGATGGAGAAAGAATGTGAACGTAGCTGAATGCCGACCAAGTACTTAAGTTAGCACTGGAACAATCACAACAAGGTGCTAGTGATGACGTATTGGTAAGCATTGAAGGGGTTGAAGAATGAAAAAGAATTGTAAAGATAAAGGGTGTAAAGAAAGAAGCCCTCCTTACAACTTTAGGCAGAAACCGGGTCAATACATATGCTATTGAGATCATTTTAATGAATCTTGATATTGAAGACAGACATCATGGACCCAGTGATGCAATGGACAACCCATCCCAGCTAACTCAGATATCTCTCAAAAGGTATTTGTTTTAATCACACGGAGACAACACGTTATCTATCGATTTATTCACTCCGAATAAATTGGTATTGAAAAGGTGGCACTCCTCTCCAGCCTCCGATCACTAAAATCCAAAGTGCACGATCGAGTCTAGAGCCATTTGAGATCATCAAATATCTCATTAGGACACACTTTCATATTTCCTTGCTTCTTCACACACTATGAAAAGTAAGAAAGATTTTAAGAGTCCTACGCAAAATCTTCATGATCTTGCCTGAACATCCGAGTAATACGAAAGTATTTACAATGAAGATGGAAATCCTTCTTGAGCGAATATCAAAAAGCTCATGGTAGGTGACTTGTGCGATTCTTTTTGAATCAAACTTGTGATAACTGGAAAGCAACAGCTGTTTAATTCTTAACTGAATTTAAACACGTTCCAGGCCTTTACGCAATATCTTAGTGATCTTGCCAGAACACTCAGAGTGATACCTTAGTGTTCACAGTGATGAGTGGAAATCCTTCTAGTGTTAACCTCAAACAACACTTGGTAGGTAACTTGCAAGATTCTATACGAATCAAGCTCGTGACAACTGGAAAGCAACGATGGTGCGATTCTTAATTGAATTTCACTTGTTCCAGGAACATGAATTGACGGCTTCAAATCATGTGGATATTATTATCTAAATGATTCACTCTTTATGTTCGCAGTCAGCTTTGGACGGTCGAATAAAGAGAACGGGTTTACCCGCGAAATCCTGTCAGGAAGTTACTTAATTGAAACTATCCGTCACGGGTACGATATCTAATATCGTCCAACGGTCTTCACCGACCGGAGGTAAAATGCTACCGATTTAGAATGAAATGTTCAAAGCCATTTCGTTCGTGTCTACTTATGTTGCGGCATTTGAAGACGGTCGCGTTGCGGAATCCAAGAAGAAGTCGTCCCCGCATGCTTATACTTTATGCACTTAATATCTCATTTAATTCAAGAAAGCCTAAAAGTTAAGTCTTCCGCTGTATCAAACTCTGAAGCTTTCAAGAATTACTAAGGTATAAGTATGTGGGACACGGTGTCACGAAGAGGCGAAGATCACAAGTGATGGATGCACGAGATCAAGGCAAGAGATTGATGCTAAAGATTGATATCAAAGATCACATCAGCTTGTTCACCAGAAAAAGAAAAGAAGAAAAGAAAGACGAAGACTACGAGCTCAAGACAAGCATAGTATGCTAGGTTTATTTCATTATTGTAACTCGGGTAACGCCCTTGTTTGGAGTGACCTCCCTTAGGGGGAGATTGTTGGAAATACGTTTTACGTATTAAGAAGGATCGGTCACTCCAACGATAATCCATGTAATAGCTCGTAGTTTAGTTAACTTTCTTTAATTATTTAACAAGAACAAGCCTAGCCTACAACATGTTTAGGCCGGCCCAAAATGTAAGCCCAAGCCCATGTCAAGGGCTTGGGTATATAAACCCTCTCCTTTGATGGAGAGGGTGTGGTTTCATTATTTTTCACATAGTAAACATTACTTTCTCTCTCTAGCTTTGTGTGAAATCCACCATCTCTCTATCTCTTTCTCTCTCTAGAAACATAAGCAATATTTACAATCCTACATCTTCTGGTTTGTACAGCAGATTTGGGATCTCCAATAATCTGTGTAGTAGAATGGTTGTTGTTGTCTTTATGAGTGGGAATAGAACTGATTGGAATTTCTGTTTCCAAATTGTTGAAATCAGTTACTGCACCCTACTCATCATAGGAAGCTTTGGAGAAGATTCCTTCAACTAGACTAGCATATAAGTCTTCATCGTCCATGGCTTGTAAAATCTCTTCTAGTGAGTCAACAGATTTGGCAGATTTTGACTTAGCAGTACTTGCAGATGAAGTACCGCTAGGTGTAGTATGTACTACTGAGTGTTGTGACTCAAAAGATTCTTCTCCTGAATGCTTATTAGCAGATGTAGTATTCTTTCCTTGATCTTGAAGCCTCTGAAGCTCCTGGGAGGCTTGCTCATCATTTGATGGCATGGTTTGCTTCTTGGGAGTGGCAGACATGGGAGTAACATTAGGCATGTTGGGCACATAGATATGAACATCATCATCTGATGAAGAAACATCTTCTTGAGTACCTGCATTAGTTGCACTTGACTCCTCACCTGCATTGTTAGTTTGACAATCCTTTTGCAAAGAATAGTAATCCATGGAGTTAGTTAGATAATCTAAATCAAACATCCAAGCGTAACCTATTCCTGGGACATTGGGTTTATTTTCTAAGAAATTAACATGAGCATTGTCTTCAACCTTATTAGTTGCCAAATTATAAACCCTATATGCTTTACTTTGCACTGAATATCCTACAAGATATCCTGGATCAGACTTTCCATCAAACTTTACCAAATAATCAAGAGTATTTAGTATAGACACATGACACCCAAAAGGTCTTAAATAACTTATGTTAGGCTTTACATCAGTCAAGAGTTCATAAGGTGTTTTGTTTTGAGGCTTGGTCACTAGGACTCTTTTTAACACATAACATGCAGTATTGATTGCTTCTGCCTAAAAGGTATTTGGCAAAAGTGAATCAGCCAACATAGTTCTAGCAGCCTTAATCGGTGTCCTATTCTTCCTTTCAGTGACTCCATTTTGTTGTGGAGTTCAAGGATTACTAAATTTTCTCTTAATTCCTTTAGACCTACAGAATTCATCAAATTCAGCATTCTTAAATTTTGTCCCATTATAAGTCCTAATGATTAAAACCTGTTTAGTGAACTGCTTTTCAACTAAAATGATAAAAATCCTTAAGTAATTCAGTTGTTTCACTTTTAAGAGCTAAAAATAAAACCCAACTGAATCTACTATAATCATCAGTTATAACTAGACAAAAGGTCTTATGACTAATGCTTCTAATAGAAACTGGACCAAACAAATCCATATGCAAAAGCTGCAAAGGTTTTGTCACAATATTAACAGTCCTGGTCTTACAAGAGGCTCTATGTTTTTTTACCTTTTTTACAGGCAGCACATGTGAAATCATTTTGAAAAGATTTGTTAGGTAGACCTCTAACCAAATTCCTATTCACCAATCTATTAAGATTCTTGAAATTCACATGAACTAACCTTCTATGCCACAAATTTGACTCATCTAAAGAAGCCTTAGCTAGCAAACATGTAATACCACCTGTTGGAGTAATAGTATGAAGATTAAAGGTGTACATATTTTCTTGCCTGGGTACGTTAAGCAGTATTTGAGATTCCTTAGGCATCTCAAAGTCTTTAGACAACACCATGCAGTCTTTGTCTGTGAATAGCACCTTGCTCTTCTTATCACACATTTGTGATACAGAAAAGAGATTGAACTCATTCAATTCTTTTACAAAAAACACATCTTCAAATTCCAACTTTCTTGTGTTGATTTTCCCTTTGCCAGTGATTCTACATTTGCTACCCCCAAAGGCTACTGGACCTCCACTGAATTCTTCAAATTCAGCAAGAAAATCTTTGTTTCCTGTCATGTGTCTTGAACATCCACTATCTACTATACCTTTATCTTTTAATTTATCAATTAGATGCCCCTACACACAAATAAAACTCATTAGTTTTTAACAGGGACCCAAGCCACATTTGGCTCGGATCTTGTGGGACCTACACATTTAACAGTTTGTATTGAAGCATTCCCAGTAATGCTACTTTTTCTCTTATACTTCATGGTTTCATTTATGTAGTAAAAGTCATAGGGTGACTCTATGTGCTCAAACTTCTTTTCCTTAAGTACTGCTTTAGCGGTACTTGCTTTAACACATGATTTATCTCTTTTAGGAACCCACATTTGCACTGGTTTGTTTTTATCCTTAATTCTAGGTGTTTTAACTTTTTCAAAAACTTTCTTAGAAGTCTTGGAGAACTTTTGTTTTACAGACTTTAAACCAAAAGTACTTCAGTTTGGTCTAGCAATACTTGCAGGTCTAGACTTGCCGGTACTTGCTTAACCAGAATTTAAAGGTACTAGACCTTGTTTCATAAGTAATACCCTCGAAACAAAACTTTTGGTAGAGTTATTTTTAATCTGTTTAACTACCCTTGTGTGATCAAACTTAGGTTTGTCATTTTTAAGTTTCTGATTCCTATAAACCTGTGCATTTTTCACATTACTGTTTTTCATGACCCTTTGTGTAGCCTTTTGTTTCACAATTTTATCTTCATGTAATGTACAATCTTTGATAAAATGACTTATACTACCACAAACATAACATCCTTTTCTTCTTAAAGAAGATCCAAAAGGTTGTTTTGACTTTACTTTTTCAAAACCTAGCCCACCCCTTTTGGCTGTATTATGTTTTACATTGTTTTCCAATATATTGCTAGGAGTTTTTACATGCTTGGGAGCAGAACTAGTCTTAGATTCCTCATAAACAAAGTGGTTCATTAAAGGTGGATAAACAATATTTTTTGTCACAACAGTCTTTTCTTGGGACAAAGTACTAGAGTTTAAGGTATTTTTAACCTTTGATTCTTCTAACTCTATACTTGTATCATTACAAGGGGGCATGAAAAATCCTGATAGTGGTGGAGGAACTGCCTTCATTCCTTCAGCATATCTATCATTTTCAGGTGTATCATCTACCTCACTAGAACTATCCAAAATCCCTTTTGATAAGTCCTTGTCAGTTAAAGTTATCCCAGGTTGGTCCTCAATATATCCTATGCCTGATTTATCATAATACCCCATTTGTGAATTAATCAATTTTCCCAATCCTTTAGAGGATTTTTGCCAATGATTAATCACTTCCCTTTCATTACAAATACTGGCTTTTAAAGCTTCATTTTTTGTTGATAATTTTAACAGTTGTCTTTCAAAAGATTTTATGTCCACATCTTTTTCCCTCATTTGAAGAGTTAAAATCCTTATTTTCTCTTCATAGTTTTGTTGAGCCTTTTTGTACAAAACTACATTTTCTTCTAATTTAACAACACCCTGTTTAAAAGCATTTAATTCTATAGTGCATGTGTTAACCTTTTAATGTTGTTCCTCTAGTTCTACTTTTAGGCTATTAAATTTAAGAACACGGTCTTTAGAACAAGGATGTACCTCAGTATCTTCATGTGAGAGAGCCACTAAACTAAGCTCTTCTTCTTCTTCATCTTCTGCCTAGTTCACCACTCCATCTACAGTAACCAATGCTTTTGTTCCTTTAGGACTCCTGCTATTTCCTTTTGGAAAGCTTTCAGTTATTCTTGGACTGGTTCTATAGCTGTGCTTGACTTCTGATTGCTATTCTCAGCTTTGTCTCTAGAGCATTCTCTTGCAAAGTGTCCATTCCTTCCACAGTTATAGCATTCAACTTTGGACTTGTCATATCCTAATGGCTCATTAGGATCAACAGTCATTTTTCTTCCAGTCTTCTTGAAGAACCTATTGGATCTTACTGACACCATAGCAGCTTGCCATTTAAGATCCATCTCTTCAACATCAGCATCATCCATTTGGAACAAGTCATTGAGTGTTAATCTTGGCATGTTGTCTTGTCCAGCGAAGAATGAGAAGGCATCATTGTCACTAAACAATGGTGAAGACCTTCCATGTGGATTTTGAGAGACTATAGGGCTCCCTTAAATACTTTGTGGGTAAGTAATGCTTGTAAGTCCTCCAGCGGTATTTGTGAAGTATGTACCGCTGCTAGATCCACTAGCGGTATTATGAATGTAAATACCGCTATTTCCAACTGATACAAAAGCCAAGTTAGACTTTGAAGTAGTCACTGTCTTTACTTTAGTGCCTTTCACATCTATCTCATATGCTCTAAGATTGTTTTAGAGATGATCAAAAGGAATTGTTTCCAAATCATCTCTTGTGATGAATTCCATAGCCATTGCTTTCCACTCTAGTGGAACACTTCTTAAGAATTTTAAATTAGCTTCTTTATTAGGAATTACTTGTCCATAAACTGCCAACTGAATAAGCAACTTACTGAACCTTCCATATCCACCATGTATCCCCTATATACTGGTAATTATGAAGTTATCAAATTCTTGCTTAAGAAGAATCTTCTTAATCTTCTTAGATTTGTTATTGCCACCAAATCTAAGTTTTATAGCATCCCACATAGCATTAGAATCCTTATAATGATGAAAGCTTGGTAGAATGTCTTCAGAAAGAGCCATAGCCAAAGCAGTTCTGGCTTTTATCTCTCTGATCTCTGCTTGTACTTCCTCAGCAGCCACAGTAGGTAGAGCATAGCATGTACCGTCTGGCAACTAGTGTAGCTTCTTTGGTGTATTCCCATTCTCAATAACTTACCACACAGTATGATCTGTGTGATTCAAGTAATGTTCCATCTTCATAGCCCATGTCTCATAATTGTCACCTTTGAGAACTGGGAGTTTAACAGCAGACAGAGTATGAGAAGGTGTTTTTGTAGAGGTAGATACAACATTCACGGCTTGAACACTTTGTACTGGTGCAGGATGCACAACTTGTGGTTGTCCCTGTGGTATAGGATTAGGGTTCTGAACATCATCCAAGTGAGCATCATCACCATCTAGTTGAGACATTGAGTTTTGGTATGTGTGGAGTGTTTGGGTTTGTGTTCTTCTTTTTCAGAGTTTCTCAACAAGCTCTGATACCACTTGTTGATCCCTTTGGTTGGATCTATATTCTGTTAAGAATTAGTATAGTAGTTTGTAATCAAACTAAAACACTTTGAGCACTCTTACTAACACTAAATAAGTTATGCGGAATCTAACTTATAAAGCACAGAAGAACAGAATTACTTTTAACTATTAGATTCTCTTATTAATCGACTTGAATGAGGTACATGAAATACATTGTACCTATGTTCCTTTTATAGAGTAAGGAACCCTAGAAACCTTAGAATATTCTATAAAGATAACTATGTCACATACGATATATTATCAATATTCTAACTATTTAAGTATATCACATAAGATATACTCTAACTATAACTATGAAATATCTAATATAAAGATATATTCGTCCTAATCATCATAGCAGTACTTACTTTATAAGTAGCAGTACTTACTATGTACCGCGTTAATGCTAACGGTACTTACATAACACTGACAGTACTTAAAATACACTAACGGTACTTGACACTTAACAAATAATTCCCAACAGATATTTATCCAATTGATTCACTCTTTATATTCTCAGTCTTGCTTTAAGACGGTCGAGTAAAGAGAAAGGCTAGTACAGCCGCGAAACCCTGTCAAGGAGGTTCTTAATTGAATCTACCTATCACAAGTACGATATTTAACGTCGTGTAACGGTCTTCACCGACCGGAGGTAAAATGCTACCGATTAAGGACGAATGTCAAAGCCATTTAGTCCGTGTCTATGTTTTGTGTCAAGAAGGTGACGTTACGGTGTAATCAGCAAAGTCGAGGATTCAAAACCACATACTCGTGCCCAAAGACGTTCACAAATCAAGAAAGCTAAAGACTTCCGCAACTCTGATGATCAAAATCTTCTTTAACAATTAATGTAGAGGAATGACCTATATTCAAAGGAGATTGTTAGCAAGCTTTCAAGATGATGCGAAGTATGAGCATGTGGATAAAGACACAAGATCTCAAGATGGCAAATACTAGTGAAGAATGATTTAAAGATCTCAAGTTTAAAGACAAAGTCGAAAGACAACGACAAAGGATCAAAGATCACAGCAGGAAGAACAAGACTACTATTACACGTTCAAAAGTCATTTATGACAAAATTCGTAAACTCCATTGATCTCCAAATATCAAAGAGGAATGACCTCACATTGGGGAGATTGTTAGCCTCAAAATATTGAGTCAAAAAAGAATGTTCGGTCATAGGTTTATATTGTAATATTTATTAGAACGTTGTAATAGTTAGTTAAAAATAGTCATGACATTACGGGCTTGATGGTTAGTTTAAAAGGCCTGTTTCAAGGTACTAAGCATTTATTCAAGCCCGAGTCCATTAGAGAGCCCGCATGTGGGTGGACTATATAAGCACCCTCCTAGCATGTTAGGAGGGTGGAAGTTCTCATTATTCTTAATCTAATTTCACCTTGTTAATCACTTCTCTCTCTCTACTTTCTCTCACTACTTTCTCTCTCTAAAATTCATATTTTTTCCATCTCATTTCTTTAATCTATCATCATATAGTTAGGGACAATAGTTCACCATAACACAAGTGTTTCCTTATGGGACCATCGAGTTAGCTCAAAATGATGGTCCTAACTTCAAGGTGAATGGACATAGGCTTAAGCACTAATTCGGTGGGGAAGTCCCTTCGTTGGACGACCTTGACCAAGTCACCTTCCCCAATGATAATTAGCATTGAGGGGATCGAGTCGAGCTCATGACTCGGTAATCAAAAACAAGGTGCCTTGTGGGGGAGATATCATGCTTATCCATTGTACATATTATGCTTTCTAATGTAGTTAATGAGAGGGGATTTGTGCCCTTCCAACTCGTTGTCTCGTGGTTGTTTGTGAATGTGTTATCTAGATTATCATCATCGCCACGATTGAAGACTCTCGTGTTCGTTTACGTGAGCCTTGATCGTTTGCTTGAGAAGTTTTCACGAATCCATGACATATCCTTTATTGTTCTAACAATTATCTTTGAGCATAATTCATAAACGGCTTTAGATATATTGTTGATCACCCTTTCCATGCTAGATCCTAAGCATTTGACTCTTCGTCTCTAGTATAGGGGTTCTCCACCTTTAGACTCGAAACATTAAGGACAGTGTTTAATTTTAGTATGGTAGGTGAATAGATATTTGCCTTGCTACGCCCTCACGTTTTCCAACTTTCAACGTTTTGTCTTGATTTGTTGCAAATAAGGCTAAAAATGGCCAATTTTAAAGTTTTTCTTAGTTTTCATAAGTGCTTTTAAGACACGAATGTATATTTTTTGATGGGTAGAATAAGAGTTAATTTTTGACTTGATGGGCATTTGGAGCCCTTTACATTCCTTAACCCGCTCGAATCAAGTTTTGCTAGACTTATATATATGGAACTTTAAAACGCGAAAGTCTTAGCTCAATCGGGTTAAGAACAAGAACTTTTTGCAAGTTCCTATAATTGATCCTAGAAAGTCACTTATCAAGGGAACTTTAAAATGCATTCTCTAAGCTTAAAAAAGTCCAAGAAAGTGCAAGATCATATAGGTGGCTTGAAAACCCAAAACATCGATTTGATATAGTTTTAATGAAAGCTAATCCAAATTTGGCTCAATTTTGACTTGCATGGCTAAGTATTCACGAGTCTCTTTAATTAGAGGTCTTTAAATAGTGAAGAACGAGAAGTGATAGAGTTAGACAAGTGATCATGCTAAACGTAGAACATGAAAATGTTCTTTCAAAAACTCATATGTTTTTTATTTTGGCTTTTTCTCCCATAAGATCAATGCATTAGGAATAAAATTAATTGCAATAAGTAAGGTCGTACGATTTGAAAGGTTACTTAGCTTCTAGCACAAGATTGTTTAAAAGTTGCTCGGGGTTGAATAGATTTCATAGCCAAGGCATAACTTATTGAAGCGGTATGCGAAGATTAGTGAAGATCTAAAAAGGCCCTAACAAAGTATGAGGAGCTCTATTTTGTTGCTAAAGATCCAAGATGATGTGAAGAATCATTATTCCAAAATCAATATGAAGGATCGAGACACACGATGAAAAGCAATTACTCCCCTAAAGATCATGGAGAAATTCTATCCATAAAGACCCTAACAAGGTATAAGGATAAATACATCCAAGTCCTAAAAGGAGGCGGATCGTTGTATATCAAAATCAAAAATAGAGATTGAAGAAAAATGATGAAGTCGTGGTTCAAGTATGAAGGATCTCACAAAAATGTCAAGTGAAGAAATTCCAAAATATGAAGAGAAGACCATAATTTCAAGAACGTCTTCCGAAGATTCGAAGTATGAAGTACATGCCAAATATCGGTCCGAGAAAGGTCTCAAATCGTGAAACGAGTTATTCCAAGATATGAACTTAAGGAGATACACGAGAAGCTGTTTTAAAAGACTTTGTCCTTTAGCTAACTATCGATTAAATCGTGCTACTTTATTTTCGACTAATAAGTACTCAAATAAGTCAATATAAATCACTTGTGATCCATGACAAATAGTTAAAAAAATTCTAGAAACCCTTTCTTTTCATAATAACTAGGATTGCGGGAGAAAAAGTATTACACAATCTGAACGTATGAGAAGTGTTAGCATTGTGACTTGTACCAACAAGGATCTCGTTTTTGCACTTAGCATGGAATGTATGCCAATCAAGGATGACGAACTTTACTCTATGAGACATTCATTTGTTTCTATTCATTGACCTTAAGAGTCACCTTCGTGATGAAAATCATACATTATGTCTTTTCACATCTTAGTAGTATTGTTTCAAGTTTTACTTTTCAATAAAGGTTAATAAAATTGAATTTTGGAGATGCTTATATACTTTATTCTAGCATTGCATAAGGGCACGGCAATGGTTTAGTATGGGGGAGTGATGAGATGGCATTTATACATGATCTCATCGTTCTTTTCGGGCTTTAGATGCATAAAATGTCATCAAAATACCATATATATGCTTGTGTTTGTTTACTTGTGTATTTTAGGTATGGATATAGTGAAAAATACAAAAGATCACTAGAAACAAGGAAAAACGAACACGAGAAACGAAGCCGCACAATAAACTCGGCCCTAGTTTGTGATTTATCAAAGAAAAACCCTTGAAGACTTGAAGATGTACAAGATTGATCCCTCATTTATGAATAAATGACACTTAATACCCTTGTATATTCATAATTACAAGTTTGGTCCCTTAAGTTTGTCAAAATGACCAAAAGGTCCTTCATCTTTGAAGATTTGGCAAATTTAGTCCCTCAACAAATCCAAATTGTCAACAATGGTCCCTCATGAAGTAAAAGATCCAAAGAAGACCTTCAAGTTTAAGAAAATTACACATTTAGTCCATTTTAAATGGATAAAACATCAAAAGGGCCATTTGTATAATTATACCAAGGTTATTAAAGCCCTAAATCCTTGTTTGGAAATGTTTTTGTGGCAAAACTATGAAATCCGAAACTTTATTAACAAAGGGAACCAAGTTTTTGGGCTGAAATTCTTATTATACAATATTTGCCAAAGAACAAGGGCCACTTCTGCCATTTCCAAAGTTTAAACCCATAACACGCGCCAAACAACTTAACCTCCACTAATTTCGGATCAAACGTGGTACTATTCACCATTCATCCCCCAGATTTTACTTTTACCAGTCAAAGGGTTATTCCTAATTGACTTAACCAAAATATAATTAGCCCTCACACGAATCATTCCCACGCCTAAAACCTCACACCCACTCACCCAAAGGACCCCACACTCTTAACCATCCGCCATACATATGACACCCTCCTTTCTAAGAAATCCTATGTGGCAAGATCAACGTTTTAAGGTTACTACTTGGTCCCCAAGCACAAAATGAACGACCAAGATCAAATTTGACAGCTCACAAACATCAAACGCCATCAAGCACTCAAGGGCATATTTGAGATTTCATAGCTAGGGTTTCCCATGTATTTTTTATTCTAGAATCGTCTATGATAGTCTATAAAAGGAGCCTCAACCTGTGAGTAGCCCTTTGTTCCAGATTTTAGCTTAACGCTTTGTAATTCCTTTTTATAAATATAAGTTGGTATTTTCTGAAAATTGTGATTTCCTTTCATGTTTTATAAAAGTTTGGTGTCTGATAAGCTAAGATCTGAGTTCCATTTATCTTGTTGTTGAGTTTTGAGGAAAGGATTTTATGGTTTAAAACCCTTGTTTTCAAAAATCAGTTTTCATTGTTCTTGGTTTACTTTTGTGTTTGTTCATCTTAGCAGGAACGAAGTTGGTGCTTGTTTAGCTAGAACCTAAGATCACACATCCCAAAGCATGGATGTATGTTTTGGAGGTGCTCATTTCTAAACCCTTTTAAGTTTTCTGAATATTGTATGATTTTTGATGAATCTAAGTTTTTGTCTGTGAATCTGTGATGTTATGGTTGAATCTTGTTTATTTGAGGTTGTTTATTGTTACTAAGTTGATTTGAGCCTGGTTTGTGGGTTGAATCACACATACCCTTTGAAAAATTGAGAAATCAGTTTGATAACGGGTGTTTCGGTTAACTGCATAATCCAAGTTTGGGTTGATTTGAGTGGTTGTTATTTGGTGTATTGTGTTTGTTCTTGTTTTATATGTGAGTTTAGGTGTTTATATGTAAGGTTTGAGGTTTGAATCATCATAATCCATAGATAGGTCATAAAATCTGTTATACTTGTTGTTTTGAACTGAAATTTTGGGGACACCTAGATCTAAGGGTAGACTAGGGTTAACAAGTGCTAAATCTAAGTTTATGCAACCTGGGTAAGGGATTTAAGGTGTTGAAATTGGATTTATGGTCATTTAGTTCAGTAAATAGGTTTTGTGTTTATCACTTGTTCATCAGTAAACTGCATATGCCTAAAACATGATCTAATCTTTGAACCAGTGTTGGAATTGAGTTGTTTTGTGTTTGTTTAAGTTTTATTGAGATTGTGGAAGCTTTTGGTGCAATCTGGTTGGCTTATTCTAGCTTAAACAGCTTATCTGTTCATAACCTGGGTAAGGGATTTAAGGTGTTGAAATTGGATTTATGGTCATTTAGTTCAGCAAATAGGTTTTGTGTTTATCACTTGTTCATCAGTAAACTGCATATGCCTAAAACTTGATCTAATCTTTGAACCAGTGTTGGAATTGAGTTGTTTTGTGTTTGTTTAAGTTTTATTGAGATTGTGGAAGCTTTTGGTGCAATCTGGTTGGCTTATTCTAGCTTAAACAGCTTATCTGTTCATAACTGTTCATTGCTCATGTCTGTAACATATCTGGTGACTGTTTGATTAATTTGTGCTAATTGGCTTGTTGATTTTGTGATTTATTGCTTGTTTATGACTCCTTATGTAACACCCCACTTGGATAAGTGGACCGTTACGTGTATTTATGGCGTGTCATCAAAGCATAAGGTAAATGTCCTAAAACATTAACTGACCATAAAGGAAAAACTGGAATCAAACATCAGCAATCCAAACATAAGCCCAAAACATGAAAAGTAAAATACTGAAGGATAGGACTAAACAATGTCCAAATAAGAAGAATAATGTAAGTACATAAAGTAAGAAGTCTGGATAGCTTCCATCCAAAGAGCGTCCTGGTGTACCTGCCGTTAGAACATGAAAGGGAACTACGGCTGACCATAACGCTCAGTGAACGGATATAAAGCATGATAAGGAATTACTGAAATGAAACAGATGATGAAATACTAGAGCTGTAAGTCTGATAAGTAAAGCTGCAGTAGAAATCTGTGTATAATCTGTAAAGTCTGATTTATAAATAATTAAGCTGAACTGTTATATGTTAAATCTGAAAACATGCATTTACTGTATTTTAATTGCCAGAGCTTATATAGGTCATGTGCTGTAACAACGGTGCATGAATAACTGGAGGGGTGACCTCATCATGTTGTAGAGGGGTGACCTCTAAATAACTGTAGAGGGTGACCTCTAAATACTGTGCTGGGTGGAGGGATCAACTCCAATGTGAAGGATGTAGAGCACACACCACATTCACCCTGATAACTTGTAAACTGATAAGCCTAGGATGCATCCATACGCCCCACTAAACATAGTGATAAAATGGCCAAACTGAACATGAGTGGGACGATGCAGGATATCACTATCCTGCATGTGAGTCACGACACCGGTGCCTCAAGTGTCATGGTTACGGTACCTCCGTAACTAGTACTAATGACTGGTCATGCTTGTATATAAGGCTCAGGCAATTTAACTTAATTATAGAACTGATTTTTGATAATTCTTATAACATATAAATAGGGAAAACAATTGGCTGCAGACGGGAAATCCTAATCATGCATAGAAAGGAAGTCCTTATTGAAGGACGGAAAATCCGTACCTCTGGTCTAGTAACTGACTGAAAGAAGACTGAAAGAACACTACTCGGGCTTCACGGAAGCTACAATAATAATAAACGCGAATAAGTGATCTAATCTTTATTTAATTTACTGATCTTATCGGCTTCTCATTTATTTTTATTTTTTCTGAACTTCTTTACGTATGTTAACTGATAAATCTGATCTTTCTTATAATTCTATTTAATGTATTATCGACCTATTATTAATTACGGTACAAACGTATTCTGACGGTATTAATACTATATCAGGTAACCCGCTAAAAATAGAAAGTTTCCTAAATTAGAAGGTTTCCAAATCATTTAGTTCCTTTGAAAAGTAAATCGTTAACGAAATCCCACGTTTTAAGTAGTTAAAAGAAATGATAAAGTTAATATCAATATAATTTTACTAATCAAATTTGATAGAACAAGACAATATATTTAACTTTATTTTTCTAAAACTTATTTATAAAAATATTTAACCAAAGCATAAATGATTCCCACTATAAGTTTTAAGTTTCCAACTGCTTGGATTATATCCCACTGCTTTTGTAGTATTCCTACTATTTATATACGGTTCCTACTGTTTTTTTATACGTTCCCACTGTTTTTTATACGTTCCCACTGTTTTTTATACGTTCCCACTGTTTTTATACGTTCCCACTGTTTTTAATGATGACAACCCCAAACACTCCTGAACTATTTATTTCTAGCTGAATACATACCCAAACGCACCCTTGACTGAAACAAACATTCCTTGCTGAGTTAAACAACCCCCGACTGGTTTTCTGTTTTGCTGCCATCCACAGAAACCCCCAGCGCACCCTTGTGGTCGCGGCTGGTCCCAAACAAACATACCGAGCCCCCTTCTCTTTTCTTTGTCTCGGCTGATCTAGGTAACCACCACCAAATGGGTTTTGTCCCTTCGGCTGGGGTTTCTGGCTCTAGGCCGACCCAATCATCACACCAACATGACTATTTGGTCATGGGTGGGCAGTTAAAGGAACAAACTGAAGCCCTATGGCTCGGTTCCTATGAAACAGCCTCATTGAAAACATAACAAAATTTTAAACCGAATTAACTTACATTGATTTAAGGAAGAGGGTCATATACTCGATTTCAAGAATCAACAAAACACAAAACCGTTTTTTTCTCTCTCTAACCCGGCGGCTACAAAAACCCTAGTTGCTTCCTTTTTTTTTGCTACGTGTGTTGACAAATGCGAAAAACCCCCGTTTAATTTTTGCCATTTGGGCCTAAGCCCATGATTTCTTTCTTGTTTTTTTTTCATTCTAATCTGGCCCTTTTTAAGTATATATACTTTTCATATATTTTTTTATTAAACGTAATCGTATGTATTATTCCCGCGTGTTTTTATTTTCTGAAACGTGAAATTTCTGCATATTTAATATACGAACATTTAAGTACGGGTTTTACAATTCTTCCCCTCTAAAAAGAATAATTTGTCCCCGGATTAAAGATATGACTATACTAGATTTTACAATTCTTCCCCTCTAAAAGGAGAATTCGTCCTCGAATTATAAGGTATTTAAGCTGATTGGGTAAAAGCTGAAAATGCTAATAAGCTAAAAGACGTAAAAGCTGAAATGGCACATAAGCTGAAAGGACATGAAAGCTAGAAAGGTCTATGAGCTGAAAGAATAATTCGTATTCTAGTTAAAACATAATACTGCTGAAATGTATAAACATGACGTGACTGAAGTGAATACGTAACGTGACATGACTGAAAGGGACATGGAACGTGACATGACTGAAAGAACATAACTGACTTATAGAAGGAAAAGGATGAGAAGTCCGGATGGAATCCTTTGTTTCAAGTGGCTTCCCACTCGAAACGATTCCTTCAAAGGTCTAAACATAATAAAAAAAATCTTGGTCCTGATGACCCTATCCCGATGATGCTGAATGGTTTCTGGTTTCATACTTAAGATGGATTCTCTGAATCTGATAGAAAGAATAAACTATAGCATGAAGAATACATGGAACGGTACGTACAAATATCTAGAAAAGATAATATTTATATCTCTGGGTAAGCTGCTGAAAGTATAAATGGACGAACTACGTGAAAAATCGTGAACGTACTACGTGAGCAATTGTGAACGTGGTTCACGATTATATGAGGAATGATGAGCATGGAATATATTGTGCCCGATGATACATGAAACATACGGTGAACGTGATGCTAGGAAATATCATGAACATATGTTGAATGAGGAAAGAATGACAAACGATATGGCCTGAGTCGTGAAACGCCTGCCTGGGTATGGAGAAGCTCTGCTAACTTGAGTCTGGTTTCTTAAGCTTTCTGTATCTGTATTCGGTAATAAACCGTGAAACATGTATTGCGAAATGGCACACGAACTTGAACGTGAACAATGTTACCAATGCTAACGTGAGCTTAAATCATGAGATAGCACAAAGCAGGAACTGAAACAGCATCGTACTACGATTGAGACTTAAATGTGAAAGTGAAAATAAACGTGAATGTAAATGTGAACGTACACGTGATTGTGAACATGAACGTGAGCGCGATTCGCGAACGCTAATTTCGATCTGACAAGATTGTTGATGGAATACTTTGGAATCATACGACCTATTGCTAAATTTCCTGCAGCATGTCGGTGTCCTATCTTGAACCTGAGGTATGTCAAGCATCCACATATGAACATAGTTGCATCAATTATGTTATACTACTTCTATTAAAATTATGCCTGGGATTACGGTACCTTCTGGTGGAATATGAGTGATTAGTCATGAAAGAATTTTGAGTCTGGGTAAAATAGATCTCTCGTAGCGTAGGATCTTATGGAATACCAAATTTTAGTGTAGTTCCTCTCCTTTATGCGAAAGCTTAGTCATAGAAAGCTAATCATGAGATCTTTCAGCAATTTCTTCGGTAGTAGCCAACTGAATTCTAGAAATTTTGTACTTCGTTCACCGGCGTTGGTCGTGACCATCTGGTGATGGCCTTCACCTTCGCAGGATCGTCTGAATTTCCTTTCTGCTAAAATAGTGCGGTTCAGAAATGCTACTTTATTCATCTGGGATATACGCCTTGAAAGCTGTTTATAAAATTTTCTCCTATCTGAAAATATGCACGGCCGTGAGAAGATGATCTCGCGTTCTTCTTTAGGGTTTAGTAGATTCAGAGTACGATCAATGAATATACTGACGATTTTATTCATAAATTTGATACTATAGCTGGAGTATTAGGGAGCTCAGAACATAAGTCCAAAATTTAGAGAGACTATACTGTGTGCAATAGCAGTCTGGAAAAATCTCATGTTCTTTCTTTCACCACTGCTGGTGGCATAATCGTGAATCGTTCCAGAAATGTTTAAGACGGCGTAGCAGGTCAGGTAACCTTCTATACGTGAGATAACATCGATTATGAATGGTGATCTTGTAAAGTTTTCGGTGATCGATACATGATCTCATGTTACCGGCCTTCTTTCTGATGGACAGAAACGGTACACTTCCGGGTGGTGCTCTAGGGCGAATAAAGCCTCAATCCGGTAACTCTTGCAGTAATTGCTGCAACTCTTTTGACTTAGCTGAAGCCCTGGAATAAAGAGTTTTGGAATAGGTTCTATTCTTGAGACAATCTTGATGTTAAATTCTGCCTCATGGTTAGGAAGGAATTTATGGAAAACTTCCTGAAATTATATCTGAGAACTCTGGAATAATCTGCTGATCATGAATTTTAAGGAATCTCAGAAGTGAATTTATAACTGGTAGCTAAAAGTCTTCGTAGATATGGACTGGTAGTCACGCGCTTGTAAGGAAGAAATAAATTGTACTAGTTTTTCTGGCAGAAAATATAAGGAATATATTTGGGATTTAGTAGGACGGATCTCGTCGTTAACTGAAAATAAGACTTTAATAAATATGATGATACTGTTGAGTCGTTTCTAGCTGAGAGGCAAGTAACTACCTAATTTTAGATAAAACTGACATAGGAACACGTGAAGTAAACATGGCGACTTTCCACTGAATGTGTTTGTCTGTAACCTCACAGAATGAATACTCTTTGTTTAATCTGAATAATACTCTAATGGTGGTGACAAAATTTTTAATGATCTGATTCATGCGTGGCATAATAGAACGGCTATACCCCTTTCTGAAAGGTACCCTGAATTACTGAGGGCCTGGTTTGGAAACATACTGGGGTTATGAGTTCTGACTCGTGTCCTGACAAGTGTCTTCCAAAATGATACTTGAGACATGTGTCTTGAGTGTTGTCTGGACATGTATTTTAGTGGATGAATCTGGACAAGGCTGACAATTTTTGGTAACTGCTAGGATTGGCGGACCGGTTAGACTACTAACCTTTGTAATTCTGGTCACGTCCGTACCGAAGTTCCGATGGTTACTGGCTGATTAATTATCAGAACGGTGGTTGTCACTACTACTTTGTCTATCAGTTTCCTGACGGTCGTTATCATGACCGTGATTCATGTAACTATTTCTGCTGAGTGGCCGGCTGGGTTCCGGTTCCCACTCTTCTGAATGAAAGGTTAGCTGAGTGATGTGTGACATCAAACTGAGAAGGTAAAAGCATGGAATGGAATGGTAGTGTCTGATGGTTCAAAATTTACTCTTGTCAGAATTTCAAATTTATAGTTTTCGTCCTTGTTTTGTAGAGTCTTCATAGTATAACCAGCATCTGCATCTTGAGAATTCTCCAGAGTATCAGCAGCATCATCATTTGTGAGGTCTTCAAAGTGTTAGCAGCATCAGCATCTGATAAAATCTTCAACAAGTGGAAATGCCTTAGATGATTGAGGATCGATTAGCAATATCCATAGAGGAGGGTACCTGGTGTACACCTGGATTACCGTACATGAAGTACAATTTCACATCGAGCATATCTGAGACACTATACGTGGAGTACACATGAATTACTGTACATGGAGTATAACTGAGACATCGTACATGGGGTACATATGTAATACTATACATGGCACTGGTGGAAATTTTATGAGATGATTGACACTGGTGTCGCTTGTCTGACATGATCAAGCAGATAATTTGATTTAAACGGTAGTAAACTGATCTGAAATAAGTAACCTGATAGGCTGACAATTCATGCGTCGACTTACTGCTGGTTGTATCAAGGATGAAGAGTATGATATAATCGAAGTCCCAACAGTGGTCAGCATGAAGCATGATCAATAAAGGCCAATCCTGATTTATCATAAAAATGGCTTTACTAAAATTCTTTTTGTGTCTTAGCATCGAGACATTTATCATTATGCTGAACATAAAACTTTCGCACGGAGACATGAAACTGACACATCGTGAAAGCGACATCAACTTGGGATTGTGCGAACTGGATTGTTATAAAGACTATAAAAGTATGATCAACTGTGGTTTAACATCAACTGATGTGGATGGCTATGGTTCAATCCACAGAATTCAAGGAACAAAACATATGACTAAGTATGGGCGATTCTGGTTCGATCCATGCTTGTCAAAATTTTCTGAGAACTGTCCTGTATAGAAATTTATAATCTGGGACTAAATATGGTTGGTTGTAGTCCAGTCCATACTTGTCCAAATTTATGAAATGTCCTGATATGTCAAAGGTGGACAACTATGAATCGGTTCACAAAACAACCTTCGACTGAATAGCATGGAATTTGATCTAAACAATGGTGAACGTTTATGGCTGGTTCACCAAGTAATACTTGACTGATAACATGAATTTGACATGAGTAAGGATGAATGCTTAGGGTCAGTTCATCAATTCAAAATCTGAATGGGCAAGGGTGAACGCCTATGGGTCGGTTCACAAAAACAAAATTCGTGAAAAAAACACGTGCGACTAAATATGGCCAGTCATGTACCAACCTTTTACTTAGTCAAAAAATTTAAGAAGACCGACTGATAACTGAAGAAAACTGACTGATAAATGCATGAGAAACATGAAAGATAACAACGCCAAAATCTGGAAAGTTCCTGGTGACCACCCACTAGTCACAGGTCAAGTTTTAGAGCCTACAGGTCAAACCTTGCTCTCTGATACCATAATTGTAACACCCCACTTGGATAAGTGGACCGTTACGTGTATTTATGGCGTGTCATCAAAGCATAAGGTAAATGTCCTAAAACATTAACTGGCCATAAAGGAAATACCGGAATCAAACATCGGCAATCCAAACATAAGCCCAAAACATGAAAAGTAAAATACTGAAGGAAAGGACTAAACAATGTCCAAATAAGAAGAATAATGTAAGTCCATAAAGTAAGAAGTATGGATAGCTTCCATCCAAATGCACATGCTCTCAGAATCCTAAGAGCGTCCTGGTGTACCTGCCGTTAGAACATGAAAGGGAACTACGACTGACCATAACACTCAGTGAACGGATATAAAGCATGATAAGGAATTACTGAAATGAAATAGATGATGAAATACTGGAGCTGTAAGTCTGATAAGTAAAGTTGCAGCAGAAATCTGTGTATAATCTGTAAAGTCTAATTTATAAATAATAAAGCTGAACTGTTATCTATTAAATCTAAAAACATGCATTTACTGTATTTTAATTGCCAGAGCTTATATAGGTCATGTGTTGTAACAACGGTGCATGAATAACTAGAGGGGTGACCTCATCATGCTGTAGAGATGACCTCGAAATAACTGTACAGGGGTGACCTCTAAACACTTTGCTGGGTGGAGGGATCAACTCCAATGTGAAGGATGTAGAGCACACACCACATTCACCCTGATAACTTGTAAATTGATAAGCCTAGGATGCATCCATACGCCCCACTAAACATACTGATAAAATGGCCAAACTGAACATGAGTGGGACGATGCAGGATATCACTCTTACATGTGAGTCACGACACCGGTGCCTCAAGTGTCATGGTTACGGTACCTCCGTAACTAGTACTACTGACTGGTCTTGCTTGTATATAAGGCTCAGGCAATTTAACTTAATTATAGAACTGATTTCTGATAATTCTTATAACATATAAATATGGAAAACAATTGGCTGCAGACGGGAAATCCTAATCATTCATAGAAAGGAAGTCCTTACTGAAGGACGGAAAATCCGTACCTCTTGTCCAGTAACTGACTGAAAGAAGACTGAACGAACACTACGCCGGCTTCACGGAAGCTACAATAATAATAAACGCGAATAAGTGATATGATCTTTATTTAATTTACTGATCTTATCGGCTTCTCATTTATTTATTTTTTTTGAACTTCTTTACGTATGTTAACTGATAAATCTGATCTTTCTTATAATTCTATTTAATGTATTATCGACCTATTATTAATTACAGTACAAACGTATTCTGACGTTATTAATACTATATCAGGTAACCCGCTAAAAATAGAAAGTTTCCTAAATTAGAAGGTTTCCAAATCATTTAGTTCCTTTGAAAAGTAAATAGTTAACAAAATCCCACGTTTTAAGTAGTTAAAAGAAATGATAAAGTTAATATCAATATAATTTTACTAATCAAATTTAATAGAACAAGACAATATATTTAACTTTATTTTCTAAAACTTATTTATAAAAAGATTTAACCAAAGCATAAATGATTCCCACTATAAGTCTTAAGTTTCCCACTGCTTGGATTATATCCCACTGCTTTTGTAGTATTCCTACTGTTTATATACGGTTCCCACTGTTTTTTATACGTTCCCACTGTTTTTTATATGTTCCCACTGTTTTTATACGTTCCCACTGTTTTTACTGATGACAAACCCAAACACTCCTGAACTATTTATTTCTTGCTGAATACATACCCAAACGCACCCTTGATTGAAACAAAAATTCCTTGCTGAGTTAAACAACCCCCCGACTGGTTTTCTGTTTTGCTGCCGTCCAAAGAAACCCCCAGCGCACCCCTGTGGTCGCGGCTGGTCCCAAACAAACGTACCGAGCCCCCTTCTCTTTTGTTTGTCTCGGCTAATCTAGGTAACCACCACCGAATGGGTTTTGTCCCTTCGGCTGGGGTTTCTCGCTCTAGGCCGACCCAATCATCACACCAACGCGACCATTTGGTCATGGGTGGGCAGTTAAAGGAACAAACCGAAGCCCTATGGCTAGGTTCCTATGAAACAGCCTCATTGAAAACATAACGAAAAATTAAACCGAATTAACTTACACTGATTTAACGAAAATTTAAACCAAACAAACCGAAGCCCTATGGATCGGTTCCTATGAAACAGCCTTATTGAAAACATAACGAAAATTTAAACCGAATTAACTTACACTCGATTTCAAGAATCACAAAACACAAAACCGTTTTTTTCTATCTCTAACCCGGCGGCTACAAAAACCCTAGCTGCTTCCTTTTTTTTGTCTGCTACGTGTGTTGACAAATGGGAAAAACCCCCGTTTATTTTTTGCCATTTGGGCCTAAGCCCATGATTTCTTTCTTGTTTTTTGCATTCTAATCCGGCCCTTTTAAGTATATATACTTTTCATATTTATTTTTTTTATTAAACGTAATCGTATGTATTATTCCCGCGTGTTTTTATTTTCTGAAACGTAAAATTTCTACGTATTTAATATACGAACATTTAAATACGGGTTTTACACCTTACAACTCATTGGTTGTAAGGGTGCCCTTGTTATCCATTGAATCCAAGTGAATCTCTCAGAAACTAATAGTCAAATAGTCAAAGCAGTGGGAACTCCTTTCCCCTGCTGCTAGCCACTGCTAGTGTCATTTTTGGTTTTGCTTATCAATAAGCTGTTCTAGCTTATTTTAACCTACAACAACTTTAATATTGTAATAGGTGCTCATCATTTGACCCATTTGTTCATTCTAGAGCATTTGGGTGGTTGACTTTAAGCTTTGACTAGAAAACCAACTCCATTGACTTTTACATAAGTGCTTATCAGCTTATTCTGCTTATTTGGCTTAGCTTATTGAACTTTTCTTGATTGATTTGGCTTATTTAAGTCATTTAGAGTCTTTTGCAAGTTGAATCAAGGTCTGAGGTGGTCTAGAAATCTAAGTCGACTATTTTGTCTTTTAGTGATTTAATACTTGATTTTTTCTAGCTTATTGGTTGTGCTTTTACAAAATTTCTTTTCACAGATCTCTTAGGCATCTCAAAAGAAGGTTGTATGTTAAATTAGAGCTTATGGCATTGGCTTATAGCTTAATGGGCCAAAAAATCCCATTAAGAATAAGTTGTTGATCATTTAAGCTGTGATAAGCTCACATTCAGCTTTTGGGCCTTCAGACTTTTGTGTTTAGAATTGAACTTTAAGCTAGACTGGTGATTTTCAGCTTATTTGGTTGAGTTGGATTTTATTGGGCCAAAAAGCCCATTTCATTTGGACTGTTTTTGTTTTTAGCCTATTTTGGGGCCTAACAGGGGTATTTTTGTAATTTCACATTCATTTTCTGTTTATTTAGATTAAAATAAACTAGTTTGCAACTTTTTATAAATTTTTATAATTTTTGGATTTTTAATATTATTTTATTATTATTTTATTATTAAATTTCATTTTTAATATTTTTTCAACTTTTATATTTTTCCTAGGTCAAATACATTAAGTTAGGATTTTTAAAACTCTTAGATTAGTTTTCTCATCATTTTATTAATTTTTAGAATTATTTTAATATTTTAATAGTTTTTAATCATTTAAAAATAGTTTTCATTAGTTTAAAATTTCATAAAAATAGTTTTTAGTCTTATTAAGTCATTTTAGAGGTTTACAAAGTGAAAAATCTTTATTTTGACTTTTTATTAGTTATTTGTATTTTTAGGGCTTTAATTAGCATTTAAAAATTAATAATTAATTAATTAAAAGGTTTGAAAAAGTTTTGATCATTTGTAAACTTTTAATTTATTTGTAAATACTTATGGGAGTTTTTTGGGAATTTTTAGAATTAATTTTTATTTTGTCACTTTTTACGGTTTTTCGTTTTGTCGACATAGTATAATTTTAACGTATCCGTCATTCTCTTTTCTCGTCCCTTCTTTCTTTCAATATTAATCTCAAACATTTATCAATTTTTTCACACACATATACCTCCTTGGGAAACGAACTTTCACCTTTGGGTAATTAGTGCTTGATTTTCCTAAATCATCACTTAATACTTACCGCTTTTACACCTTTTCCCTAAAAGGTCGTATTTTACCACACTCAATGACTGTAAAACCCGCATACTTTTCCCATGAATAGTACCCTTAGTAACGTACGTACATATTAAAACTTTCCTTTTATAGCAAGAACACGTGTCACGATTAGGAATTACAGAAGTTATGTACGTATAATTATACGACAAGTATTAAGTACATGTAAATACACGATAATTATTATCAACAATAATTATAATCACGAACATGAAATCATGAACATATAATTATGTATTTATGTATATTATTAATACGATAAATATCGTTACGTACAAGTAATGATAAATAACACGAATAATTAAACGTAACACGAACACACGAACACGTAATTAATTAGACACGGGAAAAAGGCTTCGGGTTTCCCTTGGTGGGCCCTACATGCCACGACACAAAGGAAGAGAGTGGCCCAACCCATTTGTTTTTACCAAATAACAAATACAGGAAATTATTTTTCATTCACAGAAGATTTTACAAAAATCAAAAACCATAATCTCTCTCTCTTTAGGCCGACGGCATAACAACACCACAAGGGTGTTTGGTTGATCTTGATTAAACAAATCATAAGAGTGTGTTCGTGTGATCAATATCTATTCATTCCAAGTGTTTTGGTAATCCATAACTCTTTTGTTTTTTTCTTTTATTTAATTAATCATAACATGAACATGTAATTAAATAAAAACATGATAAAAACATGTCATGGATCATGGGTAAATAATTAAGGGTGTTTCGGGTTTGTTTGTTTCGGCCGCCACACAAAACGAGAGCCTCAAGGCTCTCAGCGTCGTTGGTTCGCACACCAACCGAGACAAATGTCTCGGTGTGGTTGCGGTTTGGTCGGCAGCAGGTACAAGGCACCCCGCTGGCGTCGAGGGTGTCCTTGTGGTTATGGATCTCGGCGGCAGCAAAACCACCACCACTGGCACACAGCCGGTGGCTAGGTTGGGCAAGCAGGGGGACAGGGGCCACCGGTACACAACCGGTGGGAACCCTTGTGGTGTCAATGGCTAGCCGACAGCAAGACCACTGGCACAAAGCCGGTGGCAGCATACCGAAAGCAGGGGCAACCGGCTCAGTCGGTTTGCCACTGTTTTTGGGGGTGTTTGGTTCGGACCGGTTCACGGGTTCACGGGTCCGGTTCATGATATGTTTTAATTAGTTAACACACGGGTTAGGTTCATGATTATTTTTACAAGTTTAATTAATTCTACAAGTATATTATTTTTACAAGGTAATTAAAATAATTAGTACATGACTTATAATTAATTTAACTAAACATGAAACTTAGGGTATTATTATTATTAAATAATACATGTTTTAACCTAAGTATTTTTTTATTTATTTTACAATATAGGATTAATTAATTATTTAACATGACATGTAATTAATTAATAATCATTACTTAGGTTATATTAATATAGTATTAATACATGTTTTAACCTAAGTATTTTATACATTTTAATTTAATTAAATCATGCTTATATTTAATTAAATCGTATAACTTATATTTTATTTAAAATAGAATATTATTAAATAACTATACTATAACTACATGACTTATGATATTAATTCAGCCTAATTCTAAATATGGAAACTTTCTAATTCAGGAAACTTACTATTTTTGGAAACTTTCTATTTTTAGAAACTAATCTGGTTTAAGCAGTTAATCTATTTTAGAAACTTTCTATTTTAGGAAACCTGCTATTTTTAGAAAGTTACTTATTATTACACAACAAGTATAATAATACAAGGAATACAAGTAATACTTAATCAGAATATACATAATACATGATAAACACAGCATAATGTTAAAATCAGTAAAATAAGACATGAACATATAAAAAAAGTTAAGACATGATAAAACCAGTTACGTACTGGTTAATCAGAATACTTATACACGTATACTATTTATGTAGCATTAGTGAGATCGAAGTAGGACTCTCTTCCGTTCGTCTTCTTCGTTCACTGGACATAAGGTACGGATTTCCCGTCCTTTTAGTATGGACATACTTTCCTTATTAGGATTTCCCCGTCTGCAGCCAACTTTGTTCCCAGTATTTGTTTTATATGTTTGATACTTATGTTAGATTAAGAGCCTAAGCCATATACATGCATGACCAGTGTCACCTAGTTATGGAGGTACCATAACCATAACAATAGAGGCACCAGTGTTATGACTTCCCCCCGGTGAAGTGATTGCTCGTGGCGTCCCTTTTCAGTTTTGGCCATTATATTATATTATCATGTGGGGTGTATGGGTGTATCCTAGTTACATGTTTACTAGTAATATCAGAGTGAATGCGATGTGTGACTTGCATCCTTCACTAGGAGTTGATCCCTCCTACCCAGACTATTTAATTATAGGCAACCCCTCTAATTGCATGACGAGGTCTTCCCTCTAAGTATTCATGCACGGTGGAACCTCCTGACCTATACGGGCTATTTGGCTAATTAAAACAGATTTTCATAGAAACATAAATCTTTTCAAACTATAAAACTATTTTTATGAACATGAATCCAGAATACTTAGAACTTATGATATTCCGCTGCTATTAGTCTTATATGCTTACGTTATTTCATGTCATACTTGTATATCCGCGTACTGAGCGTTATGCTCAGCCGTTTTCCTTTCATGTTCCCAAACGGCAGGTACTCAAGGGCGCTCATAGACTTTAAGCGTACGTGCATATGGATTGGAAGCTTTCTAGCCTTCTCTAGTTTATGCATTTCATCATACATTTTGATACTTATTTACATGGACATTGTTTAGTCCTTTTCCTTTACAGTACTTATGTTTATGTGTGATGAGCTTATACTTTGGGGTACCGATGTTTGTTTCTGGTATTTCCTTTTATGGTCATGTAATGTTTTAAGACATTTTCCTTGTATGCTTTGATGACATGTCATAATCACGCGTGACATTCCATTTACCAAAATGGGGTATTACAATTATGGTATCAGAGCCAAGGTTTCGACATGTAGGCTCTCAAAACACGACCTATGATTAGTGGGTAGTCACTATGGTCTTCCTAGAACTGACAGTCGGTTTTCATGCATTCATTGTTTTCATGCATTCATATATATGTCATTGTCGCAGGTTTATGACTAAGTAATGGTTGGTACAAGACCGGCCCTATTTAGTCGCATGTGCTTTTATCGAAACGTTTAACTTTGGGACCGACCCATAGGCGTCCCCTTGCCATGTCTTTTGTTTTGAGTGAACTGACCATAGGCGTTCACTCTCGCGCATATAAAAGTTTTCATAAAACTTCATCATGCATTCATGTACTAGTTTTCCTGTATAAATTTTTTCTCATGATTTATTGGTATAAATTTTTTTCATGTATATATTTTATGTTTGATCAGTTTAATCATGTATTTTTTTTTACTGTCAGATGGTTCTCACACGCGAGCAAGAACAACTCAATGCAGCAATCCAACTTGCGATGCAAGCTTTGCTTCCTCAGCTGAGGAACAAAATTAGGGCTGAGGTGAAGGATGCCAACAATCAGCAACAACACCCAGTACCTTCTCTTCCTCCTCCAGCAACATTGGTCACATGACTGGAGAGATTCAACAAGCAACGTCCTCGATCCTTCGTGAGAACTGATAGCCTCGGTGAAGCTGAAAGCTGGTTGGCTCATATCGAGAAGATATTCGATGCAATGGGCTGTGACCCCGTCTTCAAGTCGAGGTTGGCCTGTTACAAGTTCGAAGGCGACGTGCTAGGATGGTGGAAGGAAGTCAAGCAGTCTGAGGGAGGTGAGAATTGGGTGGCTGGTTTGACTTGGGCTCAGTTCAGGGAGTTAGTAATGGGACAGTTCTTCCCCAAGGCTGAGCAAGACAAGCTGAAGAGGGAGTACCACGGAATCAGGCAGAGAGCTAGGGAGAACAGCAACGAGTTCATGCAGCGCTTTCTCCGTTTGGCTGGTTTTCTTGGCACTGCAGCAGGTACTGCCGAAGAGCAAGCATACCACTTCTGGTGGGCTCTTCGTACATCGGTCGCCAACAACTTGGTGTGTGCTACTTTCAACACGGTGGCACAAGTTGCCGATGCAGCACGTAAGCTGGAGATGCTGCAACAAAGAGAGGTGTTCAGGGAAGCGAAGAGACCCGAGAAGAGGTAAATACACGTTATTCAGCGGTGACCATTTCGAATTCTTTTAGTATTATCCAATGTTTATATCTCTCTTTAAACTGCATCTTTCAGGAAGAAGATTGGGGACCGGTCTCAGTCGGCTACTCAGCAACAACCTACTCAACCCAAAGGTAACGGTCAGACTTAAGATCGTTCTGCTACGGATAGGCGTGGCGGTAATGATATTTACCGTAACAAAGCTGGAAACTCCAACAGCAGCAGGTCCTTACACTTACTCATTTCCTTATGTTACATGTGATAATTCATAATTCTAACACATTAGCAATCTTCTACCAGGAATCATGGTAACGGGAGGGAGCAAAACCAAAGAGGTTCACAGCCTAACCGTCCAGCTATCACTAGTATTACATCTTACGATTTTTATGCATTCTCCTTTTGTACCTATAAATCATGTCTCATGTGTACTTTTCCAAACACGCTCCTAGCCAGCAAGGGCACCTGCTGGAGGGTATACTCACCCTCTTTGCACTACCTACAACCGTAGGCACCCAGGGCCACGTCGTCGCGACAGCGATGCATGCTACAAGTGTGGCCTTACTGGTCATCGCATGAAGGACTGCCGCAAGGGTAAGATGGAGGGCACATCTGGACATGTTGATTCCAAGCTGCTTCCTACTAGTGGACGCGTTTACACGACTTCTGGCGACAAAGCCAACAAGTCTACAGGTAACATCACTGGAATCTTGTATATGTATGGTCAAGCTGCATGTGTTTTATTTGACACGGGTGCTACTCATTCGGTCATTTCTACTGCTCATGTTAAGAATGTTAGGATTTCCCCTATGCCATTAGAGAATGTACTAAACATTTCCACGCCTTTAAGAGACTCTGAAATCATAAACCATGTGTACAAGAGCCTTCCCCTAGAGTTTGACGACAAGATTCGTGTTGTTGACACACTTCCTCTGGATATGTACGATTTTGACATGATATTAGGCATGGACTGGCTATCCAAACATCACGCCACCATAGACTGCCATACATATCGGGTCATCTTCGGTGATGTAAATGCACCAGAGTACATTCACAACAAGTTCGTACCCGGAAGGTCTGTACAAATCATATTGATCTTGCAAGCACGTGCACTACTTTCACATGGTTGTAAGGGCTATCTTGCTACTGTTCATGATTTGGAGGCTGAAGCTCCATCTATCCATAATCAGTCGATTGTGTCAGAATTCCCAGGCGTATTTCCAAAAGAACTTCTAGGCATACCACCTGCTCGTGAAGTGGAGTTTAATATTGAGCTTGTCCCAGGAGCTGAGCCAAAATCTAAGGCTCCTTATCGCATGGCTCCCATCGAGTTGAATGAGTTAAAGGAACAACTTCAGGAACTGTTAGAACACGGTTTCATTCGACCTAGTGCTTCTCCATGGGGCGCGCCTATTCTGTTCGTAAAGAAGAAGGACGGCAGCATGCGTCTATGCATAGATTATCGTGAGCTTAACAATATCACCATCGGGAATAGGTATCCGCTGCCACGCATTGATGACTTGTTTGACCAACTCCAAGGGGCCAAACATTTCTCCAAGATGGATCTGAGGTCAGGCTATCATCAGTTACGGGTTAAGGAGCAGGACATAGCTAAGATTGCTTTATGTACACGCTATGGGCACTACGAGTTCGTAGTCATGCCTTTTGGCCTTACCAATGCTCCAGCTGTTTTCATGGATCTGATGAACCGTATCTTCCATGAGTTCTTGGACAAGTTCGTCATTGTCTTCATTGACAAAATCCTGATATTCTCTAAGTCCAAGGAGGAACACGAAGACCATCTTCGTACAGTATTACAGATTCTTCCCCAGAAGCAACTGTATGCTAAATTCTCCAAGTGTAAGTTCTGGTTAGACAAGGTGGCGTTCTTAGTTCACATTGTATTAGCAGAAGGAATCACCATAGATCCAACAAAGGTTGAGGCTATTACCAAGTGGCCAAGACCGACATCAGCGACTGAAGTTTTCAGTTTCCTAGGCTTAGCTGGTTACTACCGTAGGTTCGTAGAGAACTTTTCTCGTTTAGCATTACCATTGACCAAACCGATGCGGAAAGGAGAGAAATTCGTCTTGACTGAAGAAAGAGAGAAGAGCTTTGAAGACCTAAAGCAGAAGTTAGTATCTGCACCGATTCTTTCTTACTCTCCCACCTGGTAGAGGTGGATTTCAGATCTACAGTAATGCTTTAGGGAAGGGACTTGGTTGTGTTCTCATGCAACATGGGAAAGTGATTGCGTACGCTTCACGGCAGCTTAAGCCTTATGACGAAAATTACCCTACGCATGATTTCTAACTTGCAGCAGTCGTGTTTGCATTGAAGATATGGAGGCACTACCTGTATGGAGAATCACGTGGCATCTTCACAGACCACAAGAGCCTGAAGTACATCTTCACTCAATGTGAACTGAATATGCGACAAAGAAGATGGTTAGAGCTGTTGAAGGATTATGAAATTAATCTGTAGTATCATCCCGCCAAGGCGAATGTAGTGGCAGATGCACTTAGTAGAAAGTCCGGAATGATAAACGGCATTAAAACTGAGGAGGAAATTATAAGAGACTTAGAGCGACTAGACATCAAGATCATGGTACGTGGACAGCATGGTTACTGGGCTAATCTTAGAGTGGAACTTGAGTTACTCTCTAGGATCAAGGAAGCTCAGAAGGATGATGGTGAAATTTGGGCGATTATTCAGAACTTAGAACAGCAGACGGAGTTTCGGTTAGATGATGATGGTATCTTATTGCAGGGCACTAGACTTTGTGTTCCTGATGATTCTACTCTCAGGGAAGCATTATTAGCTGAAGCTCATAGCTCCCCATTCTCCATTCATCCTGGTCCGAGCAAGATGTATCACGACATCAAGCAATACTTTTGGTGGAGTGGTATGAAACAGGATGTTGCGACTTACGTCTCCAAATGTCTTACCTGCCAGCAGGTTAAGATCGAGCATCAGCGGTCTAGTGGTTTACTACAACCGTTAGACATTCCAGAGTGGAAATGGGACAAAATCACCATAGATTTTGTTACTGGTCTTCCACAGACAAAGAGGAGGCACGATGCGATTTGGGTTATCGTTGATCGACTTACTAAGTCAGCTCATTTCTTACCGATCCGCAAGGATGATCCGGTCAGTAAACTCGCCGACACTTACAAGAAGGAGACGATGAGACTTCATGGTGCTCCATCCAGTATTATCTCGGACAGAGATCCTCGTTTCACTTCGTGATTTTGGAAGAGTCTGCTGATGAGACTGCAATTATACATAGTCTCATCGTCCAAATTGGGCTTAAAACGCTTAAAATATCTTTAAAATACCCAAAGATATGCCTGTGTTTGTTCATTGTGTATTTTAGGTACGGATATCGCGAAATCAACAAAAGATCACAAGATTCAAGCAAAAACGAACACGGGAAACGAAGCCGCACAAAGAACCGGACCCGAATCATGATTTTTCATTGAAATCCTTGAATTTTTGAAGATTGGCAAGATTGGTCCCTCAACTTTGTAAGACTTGTCACTTTTAAGCCTTTCAAATATTCAAAATTGCATTTGGTTCCTTTAAGTTTCAAGTGAATACAAGAAAAACCCTTGAAGAATGTTGATATGGCATGTTAAGTGCTTGGAACAAGTATGCTAAACTTTTGTGGCCAAAGTGGGAAAAACAAAACTTTGTTAACAAAGGATATGTGTTTTTAGGCTGTTTAATACAAAGTGCAAACAATTTTGGACTTAGAGGACCAATTATGGCAGACACATAAACCCTTCCTAGCCAATCAACTTGCCACCTCACTCCCATCCACAATCCCCATTCTCCACTTCACCCCCATCACCATGTCACCCTTCCACTTAACTTATTTTATTAATCAGTTTATAATTTAGTGGGAAACACTTTTTGAAAACCTAATTACCCCTAAACAAATTAAACTACCCTGTTCACCCTTCATCCCCACACAAAAACCCTAAATCCTAATTCCCCTAATACAAAGGGCTTTGCCCTAATTACCTCCAGATCAGCAATTTAACAACCCTTAAACCTTTCCCACTCACAAAAACCCCCACCACTTCAATGTGATCCTCAAACCCGACCACCCCTGCTCATGTCCCTTTCCCCTAACTTCAAAAAAAAGACAACATCAACGTCTATCAAGCATTCCTTTGTCCCAAAGAAATAACAAACGACCAAGATCAATTTTTCACAGCTGTATCACAAGGACAATCACATGAAGTTGCTATTGACCAAGAATTCAAAGGGAAAAAAATTGATTTTCAGAGTATTAGGGTTTTGTAATTTAGCTTTTCTAGATGCTTCTTAGTTGTAATATAAATAGAGGTCGCTTGTGAACATATTTTGTTGTTCCAGTTTTTTTTCTACCTTTTTATCAAAGTAATGACAATGAAAAGATTTTAATTGTGCAAATAACTGAGTTCCCTACTGTTTTCTTAGTGTAATATTTACATTTTATGCAAATTAGTTAAGTTTTTAAAAGTTTTACTCTTTCACAAATATTTTCATAAAAATCTAATTTCTTGAAGATTTTTTGACCCAAGGTTCAATCCTTTGGCGTTTGTTGACGTGACAAGCAAAAAAATCACTAGTATTGAAACTTTTTACTCTTTGGTTAAATAGTTGGTTTTAAAAGTATGGTTTCATATAAGGTTATTTTTCAAAAGTTCAAGGCACCTTTGTGTTTTCTGTTACATCCAAGGGTATAAGCCTCATAAGCTAGCTTAATTCATAAGCTTAGCTTATGAGCTTATAAGTTATATCTGCTTTCACTTTTTGGTTTGTTATTTCATTTCAGGCACAATCCTTTGTGAAGACATATTGGGTGGTGGATTTCAATAATCCACTCACCAGCATCTCTCTACAACAGCAACTCTTAATCCCATAAGCTCATTATTTTGCTAACAGGAGATGGCATTATCAGCCATAGTGGGGCCCGGATGTGGGTCCCACA